>VWZF01000477.1:388688-527283 GCA_013396755.1 Sclerurus mexicanus | reverse complement strand
TATATATATATATATATAAAATATATATTTCATGTTGAAAAGGAAAGTTCACACTTTTCCAGCATCTCAGAGGGCTCTAAATTTATGGAAGCAACTCTTACAGCAAACCTAAAAGTGCTATAGATTTCCTGATATGCAGCTATATCTGTGAGTCTAACAAGAAGTTAGATTACATGAAGACTAATAACGTAATTAACATTGCCATATGATGATTTTCTATAATTAATATTACCTCACTTGGGGTTAGATACCTGACCTCGCTTTTGCCATGGGGATAGGTGATCAAGTGATGATAATGAGCAGAGGTGGCCAAGAGTACAGTCCTTTCAGGCATCCTCGCTTCCTGCCTTGGTACTAGACCAAATAAGGCCCAATTCTGAGATTGATCAGGGGACCAATAAACCAAAATCCCAGGCCATGGATTCCTAGACAATATCCCTTTGGCCAGACATACAGCAAAGTTAAGTAGCCCCAAAGGGTATCTATATCCATACCGAAAAGGGTATCTATCTATATTTATATGCCTGTACAGGAGCAATGGTTCAAAATATAGATACAAGCAACAAAATAGAAACTAGAGGCTGGCTGCCTAGAAAGCAGTTTTGAAGTATAAGACCTTGGGGTCCTGGCAGGCAACAAGTTGGACAGGAATCAGCAGTTCTCCTTCACACGGAAGACAACAGCCTGTGGGTTGTTGTGATACAAGCTTGTTGGGCTAGAGAAAAGCTAAGGTCAGCAAGGTAAATAATAGTGCTTACTTTGACTTTAGCATGAGCTATTGGAGGACATGCCTGATTTCATGCTGGTGCTCAGATGTAGTCTGGTACTGTTTTAACTTTTAGTATAGGTGAGATCATTCAAAATGTTTGACGCTGGGTAAACCTGAAGAAAATTTCAGCAAGGACATGGTGCTAAGTACTGAACTTGTGCAAATTGTTGTTTTTCCTAGAAATGGAGCTTAACCAAATCTAGTTTGATCATTTTACCGCCTTCTCTAGGTTTATGCTCATGCTGGTTTCAAAACCACATCTTCCAAAGCATAGAGTCACTTGTCTTCTTGTAAGAAACAGGTAAGAAAATCTTGAACTTTGACAAACTGCTTTCAATAAATTAATAAGAAAAATCCCAAACCAACTTAATGCTATCATGACAAGTTTTCATTTTAAGTAGTTACTATGCTCATTATAAGTAACTCAGAGGTTACATGATGAAAAGTGTTTGAAGTTATGGGGTCTTTTTTCAATAGTAAGACTAGCTGCCTAATTTGTTCTTTGTCTGAATATTATACCTAACAATGGAAAAACTTCATCAGTTATTACATGATTTTTGAAAGCTTAGCTGAGCTGCATATTATCTATAGAATGCCCTTGGAAACTTAACTTGCTAGATAAGCAGAATTGGAATGAATGTTTTTTTTTTTTAATATCATAAGACAAAACATAAACAAACAAATAAACTGAAAAGGGATTTATACTGCACTTGAGGGATTTGACCAAAGAATGAGAAAGAGGAACTGAAGTATTTGTACTACTCAGGGAGGAATTGGGCTTAACTAACTCACATAAAGCATTTGCAATTTTCATTGAGTGACTTTCAAGTCTGTAGTACACTTGACTGCATCTTACTGGATTTTGTGCTTAAAATGTTTTACTAACAGTCCACTGAGATGTGAAAGTAAAATAATGTCTTACTGTGGGAGGAAAGGTGCATTTCTTAGCAGTACAGCTGAACTAAAAATAGATTGCTATTTCTCCCACATGAAATATGCTACTCCATACAACAGGACTGAATTTATTTCTAGGTACTAAGGTCCTATCAATGTTCCTTCTTATCAGCTGTGTCAAGCCTTTATTCCAAATATAGTTGATAAAAGAAATGACAGAAACTTTTATCTCCTACTGTCAGATACACTTTAAGGAATAGTTTTATGTAAGATTTAATACACAATCCAAAATAAATAAATAATCAACAACTATAGCTTTTCTATATTTCTTTTTTCTAATTTGGACCTCACTTTGAGAACTGATCATCTTCTGAGGTATGACTTCATAATTACGATTCTTTCCTTCTTTTTGTTTATATACAATTGCTTTTCAGGCTCTATTCAATTTTAGACAAATAGTACTCTGCTAAGGAATACCCATACCAAATAATCTGCCTTTGTTTAAGTCAATGAAAGATTTCATGGCTTGTTGACAAATACATGATGCTGAATTGCACATCATTTCAGCATTTTCTATTTTCAGTGAGGAAAGCAATAGAGAGGTTTGCATCAAATTATGAAAACTGGCAAAATATGAAGCTTTATGTTTTATGTTCTACATTTCAAATGTTATTGTGAATAGGAAATATTTGGATCTGTTTAAGCAACAGAAATAAGTGAGCTTATATGCATTTTTGAAACACTAGATACTGTGCACGTGAAATCTTTCATGTAGTCTTGCCAGCAGCAGATCATCTGGTCCAATGAACTGATTTTCAAAGGCAAAGTATGTTTTGCTGAATAAAGATAATGTTTTTGTGACTTCAGAAAAGTGACACTAAGACAATATTTTGTTGTCTCAATTAGAGCTCGGAGAACCTGGAGGAAGCCCAAGTGGAGACCAAAGCTGTCAGAGTGGCTTTAGCTGCTTTTCTGAAGCTGGTAGCAACAGATCATTA
Organism: Sclerurus mexicanus; assembly: GCA_013396755.1. NCBI lineage: Eukaryota > Metazoa > Chordata > Aves > Passeriformes > Furnariidae > Sclerurus > Sclerurus mexicanus. The sequence continues at coordinate 524,622 of VWZF01000477.1, read as the reverse complement.
AGAGGCCAACATTTTCCTCTGATCTTAATTGAAAGCAAACCCCCCCCCCCAAAACTATCAATTATAATGTCGTTTGAGATAGACTTGCAGAACACCTTTTTTTTCCCTCTGTTCATGCCTTTTGCAAAACCCATGCAGTTCTGTTCAATTCTTATGAATGAAAACGGTCAGTTCAACTTTATGAACCTGAAGTTCCTGAAACCAGTGATGTTCTAACACAACTGGAGCTTGCTGATAGTACAAAATACAAAAGTGACAAAAGCACAGTAATAAAATATTAACACAACTATATTTTAATTTATTTTTTTTTAAGATTGCAGAATAATAGAAAGCAGTAGATTAATACCTTGCATAGAAAGAACTCATATAACAAACCTCATATGTCACAACTTGTTGCAATCCTCACTGCTCTCCTTTGGTATAGGTCTACTGCAAAAACACTTCGTTAATTTACACCCATCAGTCCTGTGCATCCCTTCTTCTCACTTTGTTTCATCTCATAGCCCTGGGTTTCAGATTACATGACTAATTCTTTCACTGAATTGAAAGTTCCTTTCTCACCTGTTGTGAGTCACTTCCAGAGATGGATTTCATGTATTATTCTAGTTGACATTAAAGAAAATAGACATTGATTTTTTTCTTTGAGTATTCACACATTTTCCCTAGCTGACACTTTGTAAGGTTTGCATACATAAATGCCAGACCAAGTGGAAAACAAAAAAAAAAGGATTCTCAAAATTCGGATTTTTTTCTTATTTTGACTTTAAATGGAAAAAACATTGCAAAATTGTATTATTTTATTTTACCAGAAGGTATGGCTCTCTCTTGTCCAGGGGATGCTTTAAGGCCTGCAGACATGTACTGGTTTAAAAAACACACTTCTACAGAACACAGGCATAAACAAAGCCTAAATCTGTCTCAATATTGCAAGATGACAACCATCTAAGGAGAGGTAAATAAATAAATCATATTCAAATTTGCAAACTACCAACAGTAACAATAACAAAAACATTTATGCAACAGAGTCAGTCAATAGATTTGCATAAAACAAGTGATCAAATGTCTTTTTTATGTTTGTAGAGATGGTGATTTAACTGACCCACAGTCATATCATAATGCGATGGCCTTTAAGTGCTCTACTTCAGACTAAATGGTAGCTAAAATGATGTGTGTCTATTTCTATTTATGCAAAAGATCTATAGGATATACATGCAGAAGGTAAGCTATGCCAGCCATATATCATTATCTGTGCTGATACATTCAATGACTGTTTTTCTATTTTTAGTAGTTAGATTGACAAGATCATATTTATGTCCTTACAATCAAAACTTGTCTCATCAGCAGCACTTTTCTTGTTCTAATGTTATTTTTTATAACTTGGTAGCTACTGAAAGGGAGAAAATATTGCCATTTTTAGTCATCAGACAGTCTGACAGACAGCAGCCATTAGGGCCTAAATCTATATTCAAGAATGCTGCTGTTGCTGAGAGCAGAACTTGACCTTTTCAAAGAATAGCTGTGTAGTTTTCTTTGTCTGGTCTTATTTTAAAAGTGGGAGAGGAGAACAGGAGCATACTGAACACTTGCCAACAAGCTGGTGTAATTTTGGATATGCAGAGAAGGTATCCAGGTTTGAGAATAATAAAATACATTTGAATTATCAAATACATTGACTAGACTGCATGAAATAATTCTGTACAAAAACTTAATATGAAAGTGTGCTGGCATTAAGATAGTTTCGGGGAAATGTTTCTGCAAAGCCTAGTCACATAGCCATGCATGTAGCTAGCACATGAGTTAAAGAAAAAAGTCAGATCTTAGGTGTATCACAAGTTTGTTGCTAAATTTTGGGAACTCTAAGCATGGATGGATTTAGAAAGGAGACATTGTTTATTCTGCACAGGGTGCAAGGTGGAAGTTTTCCACAAATCAGTGACACCAGGGAGTAAATAGCAAGAGAATTTATACGTTGAAATTTACACAAATCTGCTTATCTCATACATAGTTTGTGGCTACCTAATGCACAGTCTTTTAGCTTGAGCAAGCTTATGCAATACTTGTTACTGGGCCTGAATAGACCTCTTTGAGGGTCTCTGATGGTCGTTTGGGGATGTGCCCCCTGCTCAGTTTCAACCAAAGCTCAGTTTGGCATGCACAGAACACAAGACTGTGCACCAAATAAGATGTGATCCGTAGCTCCAGCACCTTGTGTTCTTAAACAATTGCCAAGCAGAATACAAAAGCTTTCTATTAAGCATTAATTAACATCTGTTTAACATACCTAATAATATCTATTTGCATTCAAAAGAGGGATTAAGGTGAGAATGATACCATCAGCTTCCATCTACAACAGAGATCAAAGAATGGGACAGAATTCTGCTGTTATCAGAGAAGGGGATTCAAGTTTTTATAGACCAATACTGAAAACTGATAATCTAATTAAAATTCTGGCAATAGATAAGAAAATGAGTATTTTAATTAAAAGACTACTTTTACTGTGATATTTTTTCTGCTTCTCTCTCTCTCAGAGACCATTATTATTTCATATTATCATGGGCCACAAGGATGATGGAGGGTCTGGAGGGGAAGCCTTTATGAGGAGCAGCTGAGGTCACTCGGTCTGTTACACCTGGGGAGACTGAGGAGAGACCTCACTGCAGTCTTCAACATCCTCATGAGGGACTTTTGTGACCAGTGTCAGGACTTGAGGAAATAGCAGGAAGCTGAGTCAGGGGAGGTATAGGTTAGAGATCAGGAAAAGGTTTTTCAGCCAAAGGGTGTTTGGGCACTGGAAGAGGCTCCCCAGGGACGTGGTCATAGCACCAAACCTGACAGAGTTCAAGAAGTGTTTGGACAATGATCTCAGGAACATGATGTGATTCTTGGGGATGGTCCTGTGCAGGGCTGGGAGTTGGACTCAGTGATCCTAATGGGTCTCTTCCAACTCAGCATATTCTGTGAGTCTATGATTCTGTCAGCTTGTATTTGGGCTAGACTTTATATGTGCTGATCTGAACCCACTCAAAGGCTCAAGGTTGTTCTAGATTACGGATTCTATGAGTGACAGCAGACTTTGCACCCGTCTCGGGTTTCGAGACAACAGTCATGTTACTGTATCAGTATTTGAGGCCCTTAGATATAAAGTAACTCTGTTACACCTTATATCTATGGAAGGCATTAACGAAGGTAGGACGTGTATAATCATACAATTTTTTACAAGCCTGCTTTGTGTGATATAAAATTCTCTGGAAGAGCACACCTGATAAACAAACCTCAAATGAAATTCTGAGCATGTGGAGTGTAATCCATTCTAAATTCCCATGGCTTCTCCATTATTTTGCAATTGCTATAACCACACATCTCTCTATAACCACATATGCCTCTATGGAGCAGGCAGGCATATTGGACTATTTCACTGGAACTGAGTTTAGAAATACATTGACATCTTAGATTTTGAGATATATTGTATAAAGAACTTTCCAGTTAACCTGGGGTCACACAAAAATCCTACAATTTGGATCCCCAGAGAAATGCATTATTCAAGTTGCATATCCCTTCCAGAAATGCTGCAAGGCTTAATTAATTAGTGATTATTAACTGCTCAGGGTCTTGAGATGAAGAGTACTGTATAATTGCTTGGATTTACCATTGTGTTTATTGATGATAACTATGTTTTCCGTTTTATGAGAGAGGAAACACAAACAATGATTACAATGACTATGAAGATGAAGGTTTTCCTTGCCTTTTTTTCATTTTCTTCCATTTAACTTCAAGTTAAAAAGCTATTTTTCATCACTAAAGAATGAAAGATTTGATTTACAGAACAACCAGGGGATCGGGCCCATCCAGCATGGGTTTAATAAAGGCAGTTCTGGCTTGACTAACTTGAACTCCTTTTATAACCAGGTGGCACACCTGGTGGATGAGTAACAAGCTGTGGATATAGTCTATCTTGACTTCAGCAAAGCCTTTGATACTGTCTCCCAGAGCATTTTCCTGGCAGCCAACGGCTTGGACAGGTGCACCACCCAGAGAGTGGTGGTGAGTGGTACTGCATCCTGGTGGTTGGTCACTATTGGTGTTCCCCAAGGCTCTGTACTGAGGCCAGTTCCATTTAATATCTTTATCCATGACTGAGATAAGGGAATTGAGTGAAGTAATTTGCAGATAACACCAAGTTGGGCGGGAGTGTTGATCTGCTGAAGGCTTACAGGGCCCCCACTGAAAGACATTTAGGTGCTGTCCATGAAAGTGCAATGGAGCTGGTACAGGGTCTGAGGCACAAATCTTATGAAGAGCAACTGAAGTTGTTCAGCCTGGAGAACAGGAGGCTCAGGGGAGACCTTATTGCTCTCTACAACTGCCAGAAAGGAGATTGTAGCCAGGTGGGTGTTGGTCTCTTCTCCCAGGCAACCAGTGACAGGGCAAGAGGAAATGGCCTCAAGCTATGCCAGGGGAGATTCATGTTCTACATCAGGAGGAATTTCTCCACTGAAAGGGTGGCTAAGCACAGGAATAGGCTGCCCAGTGAAGTGGTGGAGTCACCATTTCTGGAAGTGTTCAAGAAATGGCTGGACATGGCAGCTAGTGCTATGGTTTAGTTGACATGGTGATGGGCAGTCAAAGGTTGGACTCAGTGATCTTGGAAGTCTTTTCCAACCTTAACGATTCTGTGATTCTGTGGTTACTGACAGCTCACACACAGTAGCTTTTCTTTAATCATCTGAGCTATCTATCTGCAATGTAAGTGGTTACCCCAAGGCAGGCTGTCAAGAGTGCAGCTGGTATCATACCTGGAAATGGCAACCTTCACATTTGTAAATGCAGAGAAATGTCTCCACAGAGACATATCTGTAAATTGTGACTGCACTCCAACTGATCTGACTTCGGGGGTGCACCACCTAAGAAGCAAATGAGTTGACAGCTGTTTTTCATAACCTGAGATAATAGTTCACTTATACTGAATGAAACTTAAATTTAGTTCATCGCTGTGGTTGGTTGACCCTGGCGGGATGCCAGTTGTCCACCGAAGCCTCTCTATCACTCTGTTCCACTGTTCCTCTCTGGGCAGGAGAGGGAAAATATCACAACAGGCTTGTGAGTTGAGATAAGGGCAGGGAGAAATTATTCGCCAGTTACCATCAAAGGCAAAACATACTTGACTTGGGAAATTAATTATTCACCAAATAAATCAGACTAGGGAAATTAGAAATAAAGCTAAATCTTAAAAACACCTTCCCCCACCCTCCCCTTCTTCCTGGACTCAACTTCTCTCAATTTTTACTCTCCTTCCTCCCCCTCAGTAAAACAGGCCAACAGGGAAGGGTGGCAGCACACTTTTTCTCTGCCGCTCCTTCCTCAGGAGGAGGACTCCTCACACTCCTCCCCTGTTCCAGTGGGTGTCTCTTCTGTCAGGAGCAGACTGCTCCAACTTAGGTCCCCTGTGGGGTAAGTCTCCTTTGGGAATCCACCTGCTCTAGTGTGGGGTCATCCATGCGCTGCAGTTAGATTTCTGCTTCCCTGTGGCCCTCCTTGGGCAGCAGAGGAACAGCTGCCTCACCATGGTCTGCATCACAGGCTGCAGAGGAATCTCTGCTCTGGCTCATGGAACACCTCCTCCATCTACTTCCTCACTGCCTCTGGTGTCTTCAAGGCTGGTTCTCTCACATCTTCTCAATTGCCTCTCTGGCTGCAGTTGCACAGGTTTTTTTTCTCTCATCTTAAATACATTATCCCAGAGGATACTACCATACCTTATCACCATTGCTGCTGATGGGCTCAGCCTTGGGCTGCAGTGGGTCTATCCTAAAGCCAGCTGGCATTTGCTCTGTTGGACATGGGGGAAGTTTCTGGCAGCTTCTCACTGAAGCCACTCCTATAGTTTCCCTACTACCAAAACCTGGCCATGCAAACAGTGCAATCACAAAAAGAGCAAAATAGATACAATGTTTTTGGAATGATTTTTTTTTCCTTTAAACACCAAAACAACACTTCAGAGGAAAAGGAATTTTACAATAAGAGCCATCAACTTAAATAAATCTGATAACTTTTTAATAGTTATTGTAAACTTAAAATAAAACATTGTATTCCTTGGATGCAAATATATACCCCCAATAAAAGAAAAAAAGAAGAAGAAGAAAAAAAAAGAATAATTTCTTTAAGTCACAACAAAGGGATTCTGTACCTGAAAGCAAGTATCCTTGTTAGCTAGATTGTGCTAAACAATGTTTTTAAGTTCTGTTTTGTGATGGATACACAGTTTACCAGCTTCTTCATACAGTCCAAACTGATTTGAGAAAACTTAACCAAAGGGATCATATTTTGAAGAACCTTTTATGCCTATAAATTAACCTTAACTTTTACAAGATGTTTAATTTTATTTGCATAAGGTAAAAATTCACATTAAAAGCACATTTTCCCAAAGTTTTAATGCATGAATTAGTTAACAAATCTGCTTATTGCAGATACTGCGGATAGTAATATTTGTGTATTTCAAAGTGGATGATTAAGTTAATGAAAAAAAATCCAATGAGGACTATTAAATATAAAAATATCACCTTTGGCTCAGAAATGAACTGCAAATTGTTGGAGGCCGGGAGAAAATCAACAACATGCCTAATCTTATACTCTTCCCTAAGTGTCTGCTCTTGGGTGCTGTTAGAGGCAGCTGCTGGGCAACTGTGAACTTCTGGACAGAGCTGTTCTTCTGGCTTTACGGTTAATCCAGACAGAATCCATATAGTTACTTACCTTGCTACAGGAGAGAAGAGTTTAAGTCTAGTGCTCAGCATTGTTTAGAAGATGTGCTCCACCAGGTTTCCAACACAACTTTTAAGCTACCTGAACTGCCTGTCCCTAGCTTAACCTGAACAGTTACTCCTAAAATGGCACTTCACCCCTCACTACTTTCTTTGCTTGAGGGGAATAAGGTCAGCTTAATTTGCTGGGCTCCATCTTGCATAACGCTGTGCAAGCAGGTTTTGTGCCTTAGCTAAAAGTAGATGTAAAATAACAATATTTCATTGTTAGTTCCTAGAGAAGATACATTTGAAGTTTGAAAGAAGGAAATTTGAAAATCAATGTGCCATTTAATTGCTTTTATTTCCTCAAATGATTGACCAATGAAAAAGCCATTTTGTTTTTAATGTGGATTTTGGTGAACCATATCCTCAAACAGAAAGAAAGAAAAATCACAGGCCTTTAATTTTCTCTCCCTCTGGCTTTGTAATGCTCTGGGACTACTAGGTCTTGTAGCTTCCAAATTGTCAAAGTGACTGTATGAAATGTAAGATTTGAAACCCCTTAAATAGTTGTAAATCAAAGCTGTCTCATAATTTACAGTACATTTATTTAAGGAAATATTATTTATATAGTATCTTTTAACCCAAATGATATAATAGTATTTTGAAAACTGGATTTGCTTCCATCAGCACTGAGATTCAGTCATCTCTGAGAGGCTGACAAGCTAGCAAAATGTAACTTGAACTATCACGGGGGCAAACTAACATACTGGCTAATACTGTAAAGGCAAATTCCCCCATGTGAGCAATGTCACATAATTTTTATCTGCTGAGAATGTAGGTTTTTTCAGTATCTTGGCTCTTTCTCTTTCCTTATATGATAGGATTAAATCATATAGTCTTTGTAATTTATCTACATCAGATAAAGTGATGAACAGAATCTCCTTCCAAGAAAGTGAATTTGCCAAACTGTTTTGTGACCTAGTGGCAAAGGATAGTCTTGGAGAGATGTATGCCACAGTCATGTGCACCCTGTACTCCTTCTTCCCAGTGGATTTTTCTGAGCTTCCCTATTTGAGGACCTGCCTTTTGCACATACAGAAACTGAAATCCATGTCTCATTCATGTCACTTCTCTCCTCTTTGGGGTAAACACAGTCAGATGATACAACACACAGACCAAACCACCCCCTTTTATAACATCGAGTGGTATAATTATATATACAGACCAAACAATTACAATGCTTTTACTAAAGAACAAGGATAGGCATGTCAAGCAGTTCATTCATCATATACTTTGATGTGAAAAAATGCAGTAGTTTTAAAGAATGAACTGTGATTAAAATGAAATGAAACTTGACTTTACCAGACCTGAGTAGCCATGTAAGTGCTTCCACTAATTTAGATACTCTCAGTCAGCAGCACAGATTTATATAAGCTGTACAACAGGAGAGATTATATTTGAAATTAGAGCTTTTCAATATTTTTTTAAAGAAATCTTTCAAAAGATGTTGCAAACAGCATGCAGTGAATTTGCCTTGTTAAATTCAGCATGTTTCAAGAATAATAACACAAATAATTTTTCATCTATTATAGTTGGTGTTAAAGAGGGGTATTTCATTGCCTGCTGCTTGTCATTCAATAATTGTTGTTCTCCTGCTTAAGACATTTCAGTCGCTCTATCAGATAACAAACGATCAGATTTAGAGGATCACACCATGCATAGCAATTAGTGAAAATACAACACACAAATAATTCACAGACATAGCTTGTATGAAATGTGTAACAAATGCAGTAACATAAATCTGTGAATTTCCTCCTTGTTTTAACACTTCTAGAATTCAAGATGACAAAATTAGTCATATACAAGGACTGCTGGAAAGGTGATTAGCTCAAAACCTGTGGCCAGGTATCATTTCAAATGTTATCTATAATTAATATGATTGTAGGAAAGTTTTGGATAAAGTGTAAGAGTGCAAGCCCTTTGTTGAATGGAGATAATTATGCATTCTCTAGGGTTTTGATCTAACTTCCATGCATAGTAAACTAAATTTACTTTTGTGTCCTGATAGGGGATTTTATGCAGAACTGTTGAAAACTTGCTTTATGAAGAGGCCATTAACATATTAGAAGATATTTAACACTACAACTGAGAGATGACTTTCAAAAATTTACTTAGACTGGAGCACCAACTGATGGAGACTTTACAATTAAACCTTGTTTTGCTTGGTTTTTTGCAATACAAGTTTGCTTGGCATTCATAAGTTGGCATTTAAGGACTCTTTTCTGTATTTGGGTGACTGATGTTTGTATGTTCCACAGAATCCTCAAGGTCTTCTGCAGGTTGGATCTCATGATTTCTGCATCTTCCACATCATTGACAGCTTCGGTAATTATCCTTCTGCATCCAGCTTTTGGGCACTGATGATGAGAACTGCCTGCAATGACTGCAGAGGGCATGGCAGCTTGCCTTCTCCAAAGTTATTTCTCAGGCTTCTGTCTCAGCTCTACAGCTTCTCAGGTTAAAGTAAAATTTTAACAAAAGAATGACTTTGTTGCTCCTCATCCTGCACAGTGAACAGTACCTTGCTGACTCTTGAACTTTTAGACCACTGTCTCCAAACAGCTAGGGCTGTTTACTATTACAAACAATATCTGCTTACTATTTTAAGAAACCTACATACTTATATGCCATATAACATCTCTCCTACCTTGTCTCGTAGGGTTCATTCTGTCTTTCGAAATAAAAGAAAATAAAATAAGTTCAGATACTTTCGCATTTCAAACGACCATGAATTCATGCAATCTTCTAGTGGAAGCTATCCCTGCCCATGGTAGAGGGGTTGGAACTAGATGATCTTTAATGTCCCTTCTAACCCAAACCATTCTCTGAATCTATGATATTTTCTGCAGAAAATTTTCAGTCAAAAGTGAAATTCTTTTTCTCAGCACTTACACTCTCAGGTATTTTTTTCTAATACTTTTAGCATGTGCTTCCTCCTTGAGATATGTGAATTTTCTAATAACACATATTTCTTGAAAAATATTAATCGAGAGATTAACTATTTGCCTTTAAGATTGCTATATAATCTGCAGTTGTGTGCTTGCTTGGATTACTTAAGGGTTTGTTCAAAGTTTTGTTCTGAGATCTCACCCATATTTTCAATTTGTTGTTTGACACTTGGTAATTCATTGTCTTTTATCTAATTTTTTCTATTGGTTTTCTAAATCACAACACTCTTGAGTTGTAGTCTTGCTTTCTGCCCAGTGTTTGAACAAATTCTGTACAATCAGTGAAGAATATGTCTTTCAAACTAGTAATGTGTTTCATACCCTTGGGGGAATTTATAACTGTGGACTTTGTGATTAAACATATGAGCACAGGAACCCAAATTTTTCAAACTGAATGCATTGTGAATGTTTCAGGTGAAACATAAAATATTTTCCAGTGATTACAATATTACAAATGAATGTATTTATAATTTAGAAGAAAAAAAATCTCTACAGATAATACATATAAAAAGTTTTAAATTCATGAAGGAATTTAGTAAATAATTGCAAGGTACAGTATGTAATTTTCATTTGCCCTGAGAAGGATTTTCAGGTTCTTAGGTTTACAGAAGCCTGAATATCTTTTTTAAAAGCACTTTTCATAATAAATCTTACAATTTTTATATGTAATATATGATGGTTTTGAATAGCATTTTGCAACATCTTTGTCTTCCTGTCAGGGTGGCTAACTGTTATTCTGCTAGTTCTTTTGTTAGGGAATAGTGCTGAGAATATTGACATTTCTCTTGTCCTAACTCCTCAGTTTTAGTTACCCTGATTTCTTCCTCTCTTTTGGCTGTGTTCAATGAATTACTCACAGTGTTGATGCTCAGCAGGGGAGAGGCTGACTTTGTGATATGGGGCAGTGGAATGCTGACAAGGAAGCCCTGTGGGCTACTGTTGTCATAGGGCTCTCTATTGCCCTGCTCAGTGGGTCCATCTCCACTATGGGAGGATTTGCATGGAAAGACTGCTTCACTTTATCTGGATTTTTAAAGTGGAATTTAGTGTTTGCAGAATATGTCAGATTGAAGAGAAATGGTCTGAAGTTCAGCCTCTTGCTGCTGTTGTAATCCTTTGTCTCTCTGTTAAACATGCTGTCCAACTTGTCAGTTATGACAAGGGTATCTGTCTGCAAAGAACTGCCTGGAAGCCATCAATATCTGAGATCTGAGGAAGAGACCTTAAAGATGACGGATTCTCCACTCTATCAGAATGCCAACAGATCTCTGTGCATCCAGTTGTGTGTGGCTAATACCACAGGATGTCACAGGTTAATATCAATGTGGACAGATATGGATATCAAAAATGGTAGACCATGATGTCCCCAAGGGGAAAAAAAAAAGGCTTTCAAAATATAAGAAAAATCCTATTCCATGTGGCTGGGAGACAGCACGTTACTCGCAGTCTGGTATGTGGTCCTTCAACCAATGGTTACCAAAATAATGTAATCTGTCCTTTTGACCAATATCACATGTGGAATGATATATTGGAGACAAAAGCAAGGCTCTTCCTTTGTTACCTAACATTTTTGTGTGTATTTATTCCTGGCATGTGGTGCTAATCTGACAGGTTTTAGAAGATGAAACCTTGTTCACAGAATCTATCTGGTATCACCCTCTGACCTTGGAGAAAACAGTTGCCACATGCACCCAGCAATCCTCACCTTCTCAAATAAGTAGACATTTTGGAAGTAGAGAGTTATTAAAGAGAAGATTGACATAACAGAAGATAAGCAGAGGTCTCTGTATTTTTTCTCTTATGTGTTTTACACTGTTGTTCATCCAGTGATTTATAAAACATTACTCTTGTTTTATGCCAGTTCAGTATGGAAAGGAATTAACCCCTCATTCTCCAATCTTATTTTCAGACTTCAGTCTCACTCCTAAACATTGCATTATTAACCGAGGCTGTAAGCCTTGCTGTGAGGAGGCTGAACACAGTGCTATATGTGGCCCTCAGTCTTGACAATCTAAGCAAGTCTGTCATATCTGTGTTTTCCAGTTTCAGCAGAATTTCATAGTCACTTCATCCCTGCAGTCCTTTGATCCTCTAGCATTATGTGATAAGCCTTAAGTCTTACATAGTACATGAGCTCATTGACATAGTGAGTGAAGAACTGGGAGGATTATTCATTGTTCCTGTTAGATGTAAATCCTTTGAACAATAGTTTAGCAGGAAAGCAGTGTTACTTCACAGGAAAGTTTACTTTGGACAGATGTGCTTAAAAAACCTGAACTCTATTCTTTAACTATGCTGAACAATCCCATTTCCTTCTTTTTCCCTCTCCTTCTCACTCACTGTTAAGAACCTTGCTTATCCAAAAGAAACCAGTAGCATTACCCTGGTTTTGCACTGTGGTAACTAAAACTATCCAGACTGTCAAGGCTTTGCATCAGAAGAGGTAGCTGACAGACTTGGGAAAATATGTGGATCATGTGACACTGACACAGGTACCAGTAACTCTACAACCACAGTTTGATGGACTGCTCCCACATGGATGGCCCCCAGGAAAAACTCAACCATTGCAGTTCTGCTCCGTGAGTATGACAAGTACTCTGATCATTCACTTTGAAGTCAGACTCTGAAGACACTTTTAAATCCATTTCATATGGTCTTCAAACCCCCCAGAATAAGTCTGGTGGGAAAAGTATATCATATCTGAAGAAGAGATGATTTCTATCTGAAGCTGGAAAATCATATACGCGTTTGCTAGAAAATGAAGGCAGAGTTTTAAGATAGGGCTCCTGCAAATCTTTGAATTTCCCTGTCATTATAATTAGGAAAGAGTGGCTGCTGTGTGATACACATGGATTTGCTTTGGTTACAATTTTCTGCTCATTCTTCCTAACTACTCATGAAAAAAGTTGGGTTCTTTTTGGCCTTTCCCCTTGACAGGATGTGGACTGAGTTAACTAATTGGCTGTTTCCATTTATGACTTCTGATTCCATGACTAACAATTCTTTGGACAAAAAAAATAAGGAGAACATCAAAAGACAGAAAATCAGAATATCATTTTATATTGTAATAACCATATATGAAAGGTAACATCGAAATATTTTCAGAATGAATTTCTATTAGTGTATTTCAGAAGGACAACTTGCTGGTTGGCTGCAATTTAAAACAGACCCAAATATGAACTGAGATGTAGTGCTCTGCTTTCATTGTCGATAGGAGAGGAGGCAATGGTAGATGGTGCCCTGAACTCAGATAATGATGTCCTCTATTGTTGTTTTACATAACCTCTCATCCTTATTTTCTACATCCTTTTAAAAAGTGGGCCAAAGGAATGCGTAATAAAAGCAGTAATTTCCTCTCTAGTCAACAAAATTGACAGCTTTTGCAAAACTCTGTGATTACTGGTATTTTGCTGAACCATGCTTGCTGCCAGAGTTATGACATTCTTCACCATCACCACCATTATTTCCAACTCTGTTTCAAAACCCTGTGCGCACCTATGGTTAAAGAAATGGAAGTCAGTGTAGCTCTTATCTAAAGAAGGCTTTGCAAGATACTTCTTACAAGAAGTTACAAATAGACCCAAGCTTGAACAGCTTTCCAGGTTTAAAAATATAGGGCTGAAATCAACTGCAGCTTGGGAGAAGTAGATGACAATGCCCAGTGCCTGAAATAAATCAAAATGAAACCATAGAAGTGTAGCTAACGCTTGAGGGGACAAGGTCTTATTAGTTACTTTTTCTCTCTTTGTAAATGTGCTCCCACTTTCTATCTCTGTAACCTACTTTTTTCTCATTGTCTCTTTTTCTTTTTCTTCTGGCTTGTCAGGAAAAGTTGATTTGTACTGGACTACTTTTAGATTTATTTGCTAGGAAGAAAAATTTTCAGCAGGATTACACAGATCAGAGAGCTTAAAGATTCTGTGCAGATGCTCCTTGCCATGAGATCCAGGTGCTCCTCAACAGTGCCTCTGTATCTCCCCAAGATCACTCCACCTCCTTTTGCCAAGCAAAAGGTTTGCAAAGAGCAGGGTGGAACAAGCACAACTGCCTTCTCCAGTTTGTGAGTTTCACAGTTTTCTCAGGTTTTCTGGCTTTAAGGTGAGGAACTACAACTTTATAGTCAATTTGCATGCAGAAACAAGTGTAAAAGATAAACACACACACACGCATACACTAGCAGTGAAATGTGAAGCCATGTAAAACTCAATATATCACAGATTTGAAACTCAAACTCATAAGCATATTCATGAAAACAACTGCTTTTCTTGTTTCTTTGTGTGACCTTTTTCAAGTAGGATGATTTCCTAACATACATCAAATGTCATAGCATTTTGAAAGACCAAAAATGGTTTTCATTCACATAGGTACTTAAGCACACCTTTAATTGGACTGCGCACCTACTTCAGGCAGTATATGCACCTAAATACTGAACTGAATCAAGGCCTTCAGAAAGAAGATAAATCCTAGTTGCTCAGACCCTAATTTTCTTTCTTTATTTTGAAAGCTGAGCAATTGAGAATTGATAAAATAGCATTTAAAGAGAAAAAACCTGCATATGATTTATAAGGTATTCTAGAAGATACATTAGAAAGCATTATGCGATGCAATCAGTCAGTGCCTGGATTACTCAAGATACTAAATGCTTTTCTCTTTTCTACTTTCAGCAAGTAAGAGGACAGATCAAGTATTAGTATGGCACATTTTTCTAACTGATGGCATCATTTTCTAGCACCTTTTCTTGATTTATATTCCTATGTTTATCCAATTTCCTTTATAGCATGACCCAAAGCAGAAACATTCGATATTTGTTATTTAACCTCCATGATACCTTCAGCAATTGGCAGAACAAACTGGACTCATATTTTTATTGTTGCTTTAGATGACAATTTGGCAAAACTGAAGGACTGCAACATTCAATTTATTTATTGTTGTTGCCATAGGAATAAGGATAGTACATTTTTGGCCTTAGAAAAAATTTGATTTTCCTTACTAGCAAGAAGGGTTGACTGAAAAAGACCTCCTGTTCCCAGTAAAATAAATAGGAATTTTGGCACCTACATGAAATGTGAGGAACTCTAGTTCCTTGTTCATGAATTTTCTAGTATCAGACTGAGTTGCACAAGAGGCTGGGAACTGTGGGCCAATGTAGCTCATAATTTATTTAGCAAACTATGGAAATTTATACCGAAGAAAAATAATTCTGTTCCCTAGCTGAGAGGTTTCTGGTTATCTCATAGCCAGCTCAGAGATAGTGATTTCACTGGAGTCTGTCCCTTATGACTTCAGTTTGCAATAAAAGCAAATAACTGACTGACAAAAAGCCCACTGTGCCCACTAGACTGCTGGGGTTCCCACAGAATCAGCCAAATGCTCATGCTTGTTTCCCAAATTAATTTTTTCCTTCCTTTTCAGTGTAATATATTTGATGGTAACATTGCATAACACATAGCATACCAGAAATACCTTACAAACTTTGGTACTCTAACATTATAGGTAACCTGATCCATCCACACAACCTGGCCAGTGTGAAGTCTTGTCTTTGTTTTATAAAGATGACTCAAGTTACAGTTTGAGGGCTGGTTCTAGCTAGGGAAGTACTAAAAATATTTCCTTTTTACTTGGTCTGATGCCAGGGACACAAGTTGAATTTTTATCTCATCATAGTTTAAAAAGGCCACAGTAATGTGCTAATACAGATGAAAGTTATCAAATTCTATTAGACTGCTAATGCCTTTCTCACAACTCCCACGTGTAACCAACAGGACAAGAAATTTTCTTCATTGTACTAGCACAAAAGATTTTCTAAAGTAGAATGTATTATTGCAGCAATAAAAATGATAAGCTGTGTCAGTAGAAGGTCTTAGAGCTGTAACTGAATTGGTGATGCTACTTTGTACCTTTTAGTTCACGTATTGTCTCACTGTGATGCAGCCATTCAGACCAGATTACCTTAGCGTAATCAGAAAAGACATAACCTCGGAGACATGTTTGGAGAAGGTAGAATATGTTGAATTTTCCTGTCACATTTTGCAGCAGTGGTGACACTAGTGCAATGGTATATAGGAAACACAGATGTGTTATACCCAGACTGTACCTGACAGAGCCCCAAAGCAGGAGTAATATGAAATTATTATCTCTAACTCCCAATATCTGTATATACATGTCTCCCTGAGCCTAAGCCAAATCCCCCACAAGTCAGAGAATTCCTTTGATGCAAGGGAGGTGTGTGTTGGATCCAGAAGAACACTTTGTTGGGAATCCAAAGGGGTTGATAATTATTTGTTTCAAATCTATTTGGTTCTACTATATTGACAAGTGGAATAGAAGTTATATGACTCTTAAAAAGTTAAAAAATGTAAGGTGTTTCTTTGCATTGGTATTTTGAGTATATCTAAAATTTTTATTCTGACTATGAAGGCTAGACCCACCATTATTTGTAAGACCCCAATAAAATCAACAACATTTACATAGGAAATCTCCAATGAGAATTACTCATAGAAGGTGACAGAGATTGGGTGTAGATGTGGCCAGTATTTTGGACTGACCTATGGGAAATTCAGTTTTCTGTTATTACTAAATACAGGAGAGGCAATATTCTGGCTCTCAGCGTTAAGAGGTGCCACTGCTAGGGAATCCTATTAACTGTCTTTTAAATAAGTTCCCAGCAGCAAATTTGCAACACCACTCAAATATAATTTACTCAAGAGAATCAATAAGACTTCCATATGAAAAAGGGAATTTACTAGACTGTGTACTACTGACTAGGACGCTCATTAGGACAAGACATGAGAAAGGAATAGTAAGATCATACACACTGGATAAGGTGTCATTCTCACTGAATGAACAGCTTTAGCAAATAGAAACTACTTGCTGAGATGACTTTGCTGCCCTTCACTGCAGAAGAACTTTCAGGAACATATCTTGTTTTTTCCTTCTCTCCCTCAATGAGCTGGTAATTGCAGCCTGAAAAACTTTCTAATCTCAGTCCCAAAGGGATTTAGAATGATTTAAGGGATTTATGCAAGTTAAGCCTGGCACAACAGTAACTAGCCTTGCAGGTGTGGGAGAGAAAAATTAGGCTTGTCCCTTCAAAGCTCTTGCTTTCTTGTGAGAAAATTTAGGGTCGTGGACAGAACCTCCTGCCAGATCTTTCCAATCATTCACAGAATGCTAAAAAAAAAAACCAGGATTTTAGCAGTCTTTTCTGAAAGATATGAGTTTTACCAGAGAAAGCCATAGCACACTTCAAGAAACAGGCCAATTCTTTGGTTGTGACAGACTTAGTTTCTCTGCTTCACTAGTCCAGGGATGAAATGAGAAAGGTTCATTCTCTGTGTGCCTGGGCTTGTCCAAATTCTAGAGGCAGCTGAGCGTAACAGTAGCAGCAGCATATGATAATGTACATTTTTCTGATAGACTGTCTTTTGTCACGTCCTACATAATGCAGAAGCAGAAAGGCACCCTGCCTGGTTTATCTGCATCTATGCCAAATTTGTTGGTAGAGCTCGTGCAACCAGAGGATACAATTTTGCTACATTCCTAGTCTTATAGCTAGGCCAGCAATATCTTGTAACATATTTAACTTCAGGGAACATTGTTTAATTTCCTGTTTCAGTATTTGGCTCTTTTCTGGGGATGGAATGAGAGCTATCTCTATCTCATTACTGTATTTCTTTGCAGAAAGAGAATCCTTTCCCTAGAAGAGGTAACCAATACCCCTATAAAATTTAGTCCAGTGGTCTGCAGATTTTTTGTAAAGCATAGGCTACATAAAATTTCAGATTATTGTGGTATAACAAAAATCATATTGCATGAACACTGAAAAAAATATTGTATCTCTTAAAATGCTTCTGTGATGATGTTAAGCTGTTTGTTTTACAATAGCCTTTAAGCCACGCTCTTCCTATAGCACTCTGTTATCAGAAACCCAGAGTTTGGATTGATGCAATTTGACATGGTTCTGATGAGATTCTGGAAATCCAATGTGACAAACAGACATGAACAACACAACCCTTCCAGCTAACTAGTTTTGAAAAGAACTATCTAGAGAAAAGCAATATCTTGGAAAATAAATGATACATTAAAAAAAAAAAAGGCAAATATCCTAGCTCAAAAATATCTCTATTAAGTAATGAAGAAAAAAGTCAAAATTCAAAAATACTAATGAGATTATATGAATCCTCTTAGCTGTGACTATATCTTAGATATCTGTTAATGAATATCTGTATAAGGATTAACACAAAATTAAGATAACAAGCTAACAACATACTAACTATGTATGCACATAAACCCAGAATCTTCCCTTTGTTTTGGACACGTGTCTGTCAAAGCCAGTAAAAAATAACTCTGAAACGGCTATTTTCTTTCAAATAAATAGTTACAATATAAACTGATTTGTATAATAAATATTTGCCCTTAAATGAAATCACTATTACCTACTTTGAAAATATTCACTAAAAGATCTCTTGAAGGAAAGGGACTTAAATTATAATTTTGCACATATATATGCTAACATTACCCTTGTTTAAATAATCACTTGTAAACTAGTGGCAGAGTGATTTTCTATCCCCTTAATCACCAGTAAAAAAAAAAATATTGTTGTAGTAAGTGTGTTCTAGAGACTCAGCTTTTGCAGAAGCAAAAATATTCTTACTGCTTATGATGACCTAGATAACCTTAAAAATAAGAACTGAGTATAAATGATCACAACATTTTCATCCAGAAAGAAGCCATTCATCTCAAGAAGTGGTTAACTCTGCAGCTATATTGTGGCAATTTAGATGTCTCTATTTTTAACTAACTATAGAAGGATTCAAGTATAATGCATTATTTTCTATCTACTGATATCTCTGTGCTTTCCAAACAAATTTTTGTATGCTCAGGTATGATGAACGACTCTAGTGTTCCCAAACTCACTCTCTTAATATCTTTTGTATTGGTGTTATGCATTGCTAAGGAAAATCTGTAATACTTTGAGAGACACTGGAATAAGAAATAGAGTGGAACAAAGCATGGCAAAGAACAGAGTTAGGCTTCTACTGTCTCCTTCTGTTTGAAGCCCTACATAGACTATGCATGTGTATATATATATACACGTATATATATTCACCCCTACATCTATATACGCATACATATATACCTATCAATAAACATAAATATATATAGACAGTTGCAAGCAAGGCTGTAATGCTAGAACTAAAACAAAGCTCAAGAGACTGCCACAGAAGGTTCATTTCACTGCAGTATAGTGTGCCTAGCACAGGGTTTAGGCCACAGTTCAGTCAAAAAGGTAAGGAATTGTGGAGCTCAACACACTTTCTGAAGAGCTCTTCAGCTTCCTTATTCAAGAGGGGGCATTGGGTCTGGCCACGATGAGTTCACTTTGCCATAGCAGCCCTTACAGTGCTGTGCTTTGCACTGGTAGCTAGAAAGGTGTTGGTAACACACCAGTGTTTTGGCTACTGCTGAGCAGTGCTGACACAGCTTCAGCACTGTCCATCTAACATTCTGCCCCCCACCATCAGTAGGCTGGGGGTGGGCAAGGTCTTGAGAGGAGACATCTGACCTAAATCAACCTAAGGGGTGTGCCATACCATATGACGTCAGCTCAGATACCAAAGTTAAGAAAAGGAGGAAGAAGGGGAGGGCCTTCTGGAGCAACTGCTAACGTGTGCTGAAACTCTGCTTCCCAGAAGTTGGCCAGATGTCACTTGTTAGGAAAGTAGAGAATAAAACTGTCTTTTTTTTGTCTTTGCTTATGCTCATGCAAATGTTTGCTTTTGCTTTAGTAAACTGTCTTATCTCAACCTACAAGTCATTTTCCATCTTATTTTCTCTCTCCTGTCTAGCTGAAAAGGAGTAGTGATAAAACTGTTTGGTGGGCACCATATGTTCAGCCAAGGTTAACCCACCAGAGTGGGGCATGACTATCTTATTTTAAACAAATGTGGTTTTGTGGTTTTACAGCATGATTCAGCTTCTGAATAGTCCAGGAAATGAGCAGAACAATTTCCATTTATTGTACATATTGTAACTAATTTTCTCATTTGGAATATAACTGATTTTTTTGTCAGGAATAAAATTGTATTGACAGGCAGATAACATACTGGTATGACTAGAAAAAGTAAATGGAAAACAATATTTATCCCTTTTGTTAATCAGTTGTTCATTTGATGGAACGAGGTACAAGAATGAGCAATAGTGGAGGAAAATGAAATAAAGGACTGTGAAAGACAGAAAGTCTAGGAGAATTTTACTACAGGTCACACTACCAGCAAAACTTCTCTGTAAGCTATACAACAATTCCCACAAGATCACAGATTTAAGGTTTTATTCGCTTGTATGTCACTTTTCCACAACTGATAATTTTTGTTAATTTTTTTTGCTTCTATTCTCAAACTATTCATTTTCATTAAAGACACCAAAAAGGACCAATGGCACATGTTGTTCAATATTTAGACTGACAAAGATTCAGAAAATTTCATATTTGAAAGAGGGCACTACCATGCTTCCACTTCTCCTTTCCTACTTCAGTTAGTAGCAACTTCAGGACAAAAGAAGAAAGGATGTTTACTAACATTAAACTACAGTTCAAATACTGGATGTTCTCGGAGGCCTTTTACTGAAGAAATTTCAAGATGTAAAAGTCTTGATTGTTTCATAACAAGAAATAACTGTCTAATACAAAGTTAAAGAAGGACAGTAGGGTTATTTTAGGGCTTGTTTTAGGGGTGCTGGTTTTCTTTTGTTTTTTTTTTTTTGGTTTGGTTTGGTTTGGTTTTTTGTTTGTTTTTTTTTTTCTTGGGGAGGGTTGTTTGGTTTTGGTTTTCTTTTTTTGGTTTTCTTTTTTGTTGTTTTCTTTTTGAGTGGCAGCAAATACTGGTTTTAAGACAGACTTTTTTTTTCTCCCACTTTTCTTTAAATGGTTTTGTCACAACACTTGATAGAGATGGTTATGCTTATAAAGATAAAATGAAAGGGGTGATCAGAATGTATAGTGTTGACAGGCAGACAGACCTAACAGGAATACTCTGTCATAGTAGTAAAATTGTAATATTTCCAGATGGTAAGCAATCATCTTACTCAATACATTTTAAATAAGTCGGAAATGAGTTATCTTCTCTAAAGAGCACTTTGCGTATAGTAAACTTCCAAAACTTCCCTGAGTGTAACACTTACAGCAAAAACATTCACTCAGAAATGAGAAAAAATGTATGCAACCTTTAAAAGAAGCATACAAACATTATGACTTTATAACATGCATTATTCAATAAAAAAATTCCAGGCCTCCAAATGGCAAAAAACTCCTGTCCACTCTGCAGCTGAAATATATTTAATTTACATGGTTAGTGAAATTGTTAAAATACCTGGTTTTCTCATCAAAATTATGTACTGCAGGTCAAAACATTTCCTGAAATCATTTTTACATTCCAAAATGCAATATTCTAAACCTGGGAATGCTGCATGTTTGTTGACAGAACAATTTGGGAAAAAAAATGTCTAAGGTGATGGTCAGATTATTCTACCTCTTTTTATACTTTTTTATACTTTGTGTGTGTATACGTGGGTTGAGAGGTAATGCCAGCTTTGAGGAATATGAGATTTAGTATAGACTTCCAGATGGATACAATCCCATAACCATACTCCCTTTTTCTTTTTATTAAATTATCCGTACTTTTCAATGCATGAACCTGGAAGCAAATATTTAAAAGGAAATTGCTTAGTTAAAAGGTATTTTGTGCTTACAGAAACTTATCAAACTGCTTGACTTCGTTATTATGTTAGGTCTGCCTTAGTACACTCACCCCCTGACAGAGGGTTTTATGTTTATGATGCTCTATTTGTTCAACTTCCAGAATGACCCTAGACTTAATCACTTCTTCAGCTCCATCCTCATAGATGATTTTGCCTCAGGATGAAAAATGCTAGAGCTTAGGGTTCAATTTCTATGTGGGAACAGTAGGGAATATTCCTTGTTCAGGTTGTCTGTTAGGTCTCTATGAAAAAGCGATAGGTTAGTACCAGCAGATATGAATGTTTTTAAACACAGGGCCCTTTCTAAAGCTGCTGGTGAAACATAGTTCACCTCATAAGTAACATATTGATACCAGATAGAATGCTTTTTGGAGCCAGTAAAAATTCATGCCTGCAAAAACCAATCCAAATCTGGCTCTTCAGAGCAGTGTTTCATCATAAAGTACCTGTCCTAAGCATGAAAATTACTTCAGTGTTCAGTTCACAGGCTAATCCTACAAAACCCTCCTAAATTAGCAAATCTGAAAGGGAAGTGCAAATCACACTCTGTTACACAAATATTCACTGGTAAATAAACATGGAATGTATTTGATTGTCCAGAGCTGAGGATTAAAGCAAAACTCAGAATAAGGGACTGCTGGGTAGCAGTTGGAACAAACAGACTGTAACCAAAACTGATCATTAATGATGTTAGTAAGACTGCCTTCTAAACTTTTCTAATGTTTCCTATAAGTCTTTATTGCCATCAATTATATTTTTGCCAAGAGTAGAGCCACTAGCATGCACTAGATACATTTCCCATCCTAGACATGTCCTTTGATTAGTGTTGTGATACATATAACGTTATAATATAAATTGTATGTACTAATAGCATTATTATTTAACAAACACAATTTGAATGGAATGTATGAAAGTACTGAAAAAAATTAGATGACCTCAAGGAGAAAAAAGAAAAAAACCACAATTTTTTTCTATGCATATAAATTTCATCCATTTTAAAATCTCATTGAGAAAAAACAGTTTAGTCACACCTGTTGAAGAAGTCTTATCAGTTAGGCAAGCTCATCAAGGATGAATGTTTTATTAAGAAAGCCTCATTGTTTGCCTGCTGAAGAGCAGGACTTTCTTTGCAGATGTTGAGTCTGGCAGTGGGTGTATCAGGTACCTGTTTCAATCTGTCTTTTCCCTGATGTCTTGGGGGCAGCATAGAAGTCCCTGAAATAAAATGCAAAAGCAATATTTACTAGAATTGAAAGCCCATGCCTAGACATAGAGAACAAGCAGAAAGACTGGCTGAGTAAGCTGGAGTAGGAGCACAGTGTGAGAGCCCTCAGAAAGAGGTGAAGGTTGAGTCTCTGGTGTAATTACATGTTCTTTTTGCATGTGTATAGGGAGACAAATTCATATTGCTCTAACAATCTTAATTCCATCACTACTGAACCCTAAGACTTTGCCTCTTGGTCTTATTGTTAAATGAAGAGTCTGAGTTAAACTAAGTTGATGTTTTTGCACGACTATGATGTCTGCACAGACAAAATCCTTTTGTTT
Organism: Sclerurus mexicanus; assembly: GCA_013396755.1. Classification (NCBI taxonomy): domain Eukaryota; kingdom Metazoa; phylum Chordata; class Aves; order Passeriformes; family Furnariidae; genus Sclerurus; species Sclerurus mexicanus. The sequence goes on along the minus strand of VWZF01000477.1, from coordinate 501,569 downwards.
AGGGCTGAAGATGCTGAGTTAGCTGCTAATAACTGAACTTGCAGAGGGCTGTGGAAATTGCCATCGATGTCTAGCAAGCCCAGAGTAACAGCAAGCTGCTGAGATTTCTGACAAGAACTGCAATGAAATGACTGCACATCAATGAGTTCATAACAACGAAATGAGCCACAACACGAAACATTTTTTCTAGAAAGGAAAACTACCTTTTATTTATGAATATCTAAAGTGACATTGTTTGAAAACACATCCTGTTTTTTAGTATGGAAATTTTATTGATAACAGCTTTCTTTCTGCAGACAACTTGATTCTCTTTAAAAGCTGGCAGTTCTTTGGCAGTTTTATTTTTTATGTCCTGGTATTTCAGATAAGCAAAGAATACAGCTCAAGGCATTCTTCTGAAATTTGACAGCTTTTCCAAATTTCATTTCTTTGACAATTTTTAAACTAGTAACCCAGTAATAAGAGGGACCAGAAAACAAGGCAGTTCTGACAAAGTACACATGATGTTTGAACCTTCTGTAAAAGCCATTTTGAAATAGTGTACTGCTGCTGCACTTCATTTTGAAACATTTTATTAGTGTAACTGCAAATGCAAACCTACTCCATCTGACTTGAGGAACCATATACACTGTGCTGCATAAATGAAGTTTCTCCTTTGTCTTGTCCTTTACTTGCTCGCACACTCCATACTTCAGAAAGAGATGTCACTGTAATACATATTGAAAGAGAAATGATTTTTTTTAATATAAAATTTAAATAAAAAAGTTATGCTGCCTTTTGACCTTTTTTCTTTTAGAAAGGCATTTGAGCTGAAAGAAAAGTCATGAGATGACCTTGAGGTTTGTTGGGTTTTTTTAATACATGATTTTGCACTGGAGTTCTCATTTCCTATGAAGAAGCACAGGGGATACTGTCAATTGACACGCTACTCATCTTGCCCTTTTTCAGCCATTTCACTTTATGAATTATGTGTCAATTGCTTTGGTGTGGTTTGTTCTGCCAAAACATGATTGGTATTTTATCCACCCGCAAAGCACAGAAGGTGTCCCAATCAAACTCGGTATATAGACCTCAGATGCAGTTAAGATGGTCTTCAGTCTTTCCTGAAATCTACAGAAGTGGTATAAAGCCAGATGAAGATTTAACTCATTTATAGATGAAGACTGTGAGGTAAAAATCAGTGAAAGGTTAGAGGAAAATGAAGGAAACTGCTTTCCAAATGAGAAATCATTGGTAAAATGACTAAGGGAATTTACAATCCAGATCTTGCAAGGAAGCTGGAGCTACTGCAGTGCTACTAAAGCATCATGAGATAGACACTTCCATTCTTCCTAAAATGCAAATTTTCATAGAATCATAGAAACATTAAATCACTAAATCATTTAGGTAGGAAAAGACCCTTAAGAGCATCTAATCCAACCATTAACCCAGCACTGCCAAGTTCACAAGTAAGCCATGTCCCCAAGTGCCACATTTGCACTCATCTTTTAAATATCTCCAGGAATGTTGACTTCACCACTTCTTGGGCAGTATGCTTAACCACCCTTCCAGTAAAGACATTCCTCCTGATGGCAAACCTGAACCTGTGTCCCCTGACTTTTCTTAAATCCATACTGGTTAGACCCAACTACCTGATGTCCCTACAGGGAAAAAATTGATCCTTTAGTGCCCTTCCTTTATAACAATTGAAAACAAGACATTAGACCTAAAAAACATTAACAGGACTTCTGCTCTTTAACTAGGGATGCATTTCAGCCTCCTAGATGGTTTTTTATGCCCCATCCAATGAGGATAAACAAATCCAACCATGTTCTGTGTTGTATTTGTTTCTATCTCCAAAAATAATAAAGAATCCATGCCCTAACAAAAGAAAAAAGTCTGACCATTTTGATTTTTTTTTGAGAGTTGAAGCTCTGTTATGAAAATCTTGAGATTAGGACTCCTTTCTCACTGAGATTCTCAGTATTTTCATACTGTGCTCTGAGATAGCCTATTCCTTGTTTTCAAACTTCTAGACTTATGGCTGCCTAATCCTCAAAGCTATCTGATTGGAAGGCAAATGGTATATTTCCTTTGAATGCTAATTTATTCTTTCATGAGAGAAACAGGTATACACAGGCCTTTAGGTTGCATTGTATATGTTAGTCTCAGACACATAAAAAGATACAACAGAACACCAATATTTTATTAAACGTCATGGTTCATGTTATACCCTTTTCAGAGAAACAATATATATTCTATGTCAGGACAAAGTCAATTTTGGCATCTTTTTTAGAACAGTACTTGGTTGCATGAAAGTTTTCTTCTCTCTGTTCATTTACATACAGCAATGTGATCTTTTTCCTTCGTTATGTTTACTTGAATGAAAGATGAAAGAATTGTACAGATATGGAAGAAATAAAAGTGCAGGGCTCTTACACAAAGGGATCAAATGTGTCTACTTTCCAACAGTGGGGTGTCAGTGTTATTTAGTCTATCTCTTTCAGTAGGTTTTGTTACTTTTTTTGTTTGTTTTTTCTTAGAAGTATCAGTCATGCCTTGTCACTGTTTGGACAGCTAGGAAAAAAAAAGTCGAGATTCAAGAACTCATCAATTGTACCTGAGAAACAATTGATGGATGCTACAATTGATCCTGTGTGAGTGATCGGTACCTGCTCAATAGACATTTTTTGGATGGCTTTCACAATGTTTTCTCGCAGAATTTTTATTAAAAGGAATAGATGGAAGACAACAGGAAATTCTTCGCTGGGAAGAATATGTTGGTGTCAGCAAACTTCCTCTGAAAAAGGACATTCTGCAAGCTTCCTTCTGTCTCTCTGTACTTCACATTTGGATGTTAAAGCTTTCTGAACACTGATACCCTTTGTGACCCTTAACTAAAAGCATTTTCTAACATTTTGCATTTGTTGTAGCTGATATGTCAAACTGTACAACTCTTACCTTTTAATACTTCTAATGAAATACCATAATTTCATTTTAGAATGAGAGAGGGACAGCATGACAACAATGTAGTTGGTAGAGATTTCTGTTGAATAAGAAGTCTGATTTCATACTTTTACAAGACCAAATAATGGAACACCAACAAAAAAGTCTGATGTCACCTTTAAGGCATCATGTATGAGATACCAATATTAAAAGGATTTTTCCCTTATTCTTGCAAAGGACTTGAAGTAGTTAAATTATTACATTAAGCAACCTTAATAAATCATCACACACTTCAAAAATAAAAATAATTTCAAAATGTTTCTTCTTGTGAACTTTTATAACTATGAATTTGGAATTTTAATTACAAAACTTCAAAATTTCTTCTTAGGCACAGGTTGTTTTAGTAAACAGAATAGGAAACAAAGACATTTGCTAACATATCTCTGAGAAATGACTAATGAAGAAGCAATGGGAGGCTAACTGAAACCAAGGTCAATTTCTTTAAAACTATTACTGAATACTGACAGCAAACATCTTGCAGCATGTACCCAACTCTCACGAGAATAATTGTTAAGTTTTCCCATTGTCACTCCTGTAATAAATATTTTTTTTTACTGAACTAACATGAAAAACATTTTTATCTTTTTCAATAATTACAATTTTTAGTACTTTAACATGAAGCAACACTGCTGATAGCTGCTTCTTATAGTTTTTTTTTAATATAAGTAAACAGAAAACTAAAGTAAATCTCTGCTCTGAGTGGTCTTTCTTTTTGGCAGCTTCTGTTCAGCTGTGGAAGTAGCTGATTATAAACTTCAGATGGCTGCTCCAGCTATCAAATAGAAGTAGACAAGAAACAGAGAAAGAGCACCAATTATGATACCTACAGTGAATAAATTTCTATGAAGAGAAACTGAACATTGAGATTTCTCTTTCTGGAAATAAATGAGCTGAGAAGCAATATTATATAGGTCTATAAAATCATGATTGGCTCAGGGATTGTATTTGATATCATAAATCATGGTGACTCTTAATATGAGAAGGTGGAAGCACACAATGACTCTCTTACCAGGTTTAGGACATGTATTTAACAGCAAATGGACATATGTTTTCATACAGCTTGTACTGTGAAATTCAGTGCAACAGAAAGTTTTAGAGGTAAAAAAAATGGATTCAAAGAGGAGGGCTGGAAAAAAAGTTAAAGTTATTGATGCTTTTAAACACAGTGATCCAGCAGCATTTTTTGATTCAGAGGTCCTCATATTGTTGCATCATAGAAGCTAGAGACGTATTACATTGGTGAAGGCCTGAATATTAAACTCCTCAAACATCTGATTCTCTTTGCTGTCAAAGGAAACCTACTGATATCGGTAGGCCTGTGGTCTCATCTGTCAGGAAGGGTAAAACATGGTTAAGACTTAGATTTTGAAAGCTGCATGCTATTTTCCAATTATAGGAATGTATTTTAGAGTGGTTAAGAATTTTTTCTTAATAGAACCTAAAAACTTTCAGCTTCCTTTGTGACAGGAGGCAGCAAAACAAATTGAACAGAAAAGATTTTGCTCCTTATTAGGCAATTTATATTCTTAATCCTTATCTTATCTAAAAATGAGACAGAAGCCCTGACAGAAAAATTTTGCTTCTTAAGCCTCCAAGTCAATTATTAGTTCCTCATGAAGCCATTCATATAACCAATTTCAGTTCCAAGAACAATGCAAATTTATTGTTGCACCTCTTTTCATGTTGTAATCACTCGAGGAAGGGCAGTGATGATACAAGAGTTTTAAACTGCTTTTCATATCAGTTCAGTGTTTTTCTTTGCCTGATGATAGAATTTCATTATATTACAATAAAGCTTTAGTGCTGGTACAACTTGTTCCTGCTGTAATCTGCTTGTTTCAGTTTTGCTGCTTATTTTGAGTGTCAAAGAAACAATTTTTAAGGCTAGACAGCATAAACCAGCTATATAGAGAAGGAAAAGGCTTTCAGACAGAAGGAAGGGAATGTGTGATTACTGATTAGTCTCACTGAGAGGTGGGCTACAAAGTGAAAACATAGTGTTGTTGCTTGGTGCAAGACAGTTACCCCGGGAAAATCACGGAGGTGAAAATTACATGTTTCAAGCAATCTGCAACATTTATGAAATGTGCCTGATCACACTGTATTATTCTGAATATCTTGTACATATGTGGCAAAAGGAAATCTGTACAGACATGTTTCAGCATGGCCTGGTTACAACTTTTGATGGTTTGGACGTTTTATCAACTAGTGAGCTTCGGGACCATCACGACTGCAGAAGAATCCAAGTGAAATGAGGGGACTCCAAAATAACAAGGTTGTGTAAGCACCTATAACACACGGATACAATGCCCTGCACATCGTGTCTGTGGTCAGTATGCTGGCTGTGATCACTGTGACTGCAGTGGTAAAACAGGGGCTTGTCGCATCCTCCTTCACCAGAATGCCTCTTACCACTTTCTTGGTACATTTTAGGGTGTATATTTTTACATTATACTATTGGATAAGTATATATGTCTTAGATGAAATATTAAAAGAAAAACATAAAGAAATATTCCACTTCTGTATGTTTTGTTATCGAGTTTGTTCAATGGCTGCAGAATTACGCAGTAATTTTCAAATGTGCTGAAAAACTGATTAGCACCTAATTTTGGAGACACAACCAGCTCTCCACAACGTGTTGGTTTGTCAGATTCATGGGGATGATTTGACTTACTTTAATAACATATGTATTGCAAATTACCTTACTAGAGTACACAACTGGGACAAAAACTGAATTAAGTGTCTCTTTTCAAGTTGTGGCTCCTGTATTTAATATACAGACACAGTCCTTTCACAAGATATCAATGAATCCATGATGGAATTATTGTCAGGGGAGCTCAAATCAGTAAAAATGCCAAAAGAACTGTCTTAAAGCATTGAGTAAAAAGTTTAATTCCGTAAAGGCCAATAAGAAACAAACCTCCAGATTTTATATTCCTTAATATTATTAATAAGATTATGCTACTCAAAACAGAACCGAAGCTTTATAAAGCATATATATCAATTTTCATGTTCCTAATAGATAACTACGTCTTTCTACATGAACATCCTTCCATCTGCCCCTTTATATCAAAGCTCAACTCAAGTAGCTGAAAAACAAGTAGTTTCAAAAAAGTGAGTGGCTCGTGAAACTGTAAAACAAAATGCAGTAATACTTACTGGCTTGTCCTTCACATTGAGTGTATTTACGTAAGGCTCATGAGCACTATTTATTTTCCAGTTACCAAAATGTACGCAAATCTCACAATCACAATTTACCACAATTTGTGGTGAATTACCACAATACCTGAGCACTTCTGGTATGGCTGTATGCATCTTTCTAAGTACGTATATATCACACTGAGAAATTTATCTATAGAAGTAATTACAGATTATTTTGAGTTCATAATTTTTTTCATTTGATCTGCAAGCACAAAGTTGGCTCCAAGTATGGCTTGATTCGAAATGCAGTACTGAATGTCTTTTTTCCTCTTGTTGCACATAAAAGTTTTGTTATGTCAAAGATACTGACAAAGTTATCAGCAGATAATGTAGTCTTACTTCTATTTCTTTCTGGAGGACAGGTGTGGGGAGGATTCTGCACCGCTGGAACAAAGTCCGGGTTCTGCATATTCACGTATTCAAAATAAGTATTGGTGTTAAAGAAAATGTAGGATCCTGCAGCAACATACTCTAGGAGGCAAAAATCAATAATGTGCATGGAGGTGCGGGAATAGAGTTAAATACAATAAATAAATAAGATATAAATATTATACATATACAATATATACAAATAAATACAAATACATAAATAAATACAAAATAAATAAATAACACAATACATAAAAGTGTGAGAAATTCAACAAAGATGACAGAAAGCCAAAAATGGTTATAAACATGGTGGGGGAAAAAAAATCCCAACCTGACACTATATGTAATTAGAAATTCTTTGGAGAAGTATGGGATTTTTTTTTTTTTTGGGCTGAAAGGAAACAGGAGAGTATCATCTCAACAGCAAGCAATTTAGGAGGAAAGAAGGAAAATTGTTGAAAGGAAGCATTTTTTAACTCATAAATTGTTAACATAGTTAAACCTGTAGTTTGACTAACATAATTCTAAAAAAAAAGGTATTGTTTGTTTCCCATCAACTTCCAGTTTTGGATTAGTGTTATGTGATGATCAATAGAATTGACATGCTAACAAATAAAATTAATATTTCACCCAAAAGCTACATTCAAGAAGGATGATTTTAGGCATCACATAATATTTGCTCAGTGCTCAAATTTTGTCCTTTGGATTGTAAAATTGCACAACTACACCTAAGTATCTCCTAAACTCTCATTTTTTTAATCATGTTCTGTTCATTTTGGTAATTTTTTCCTCTGCAGAAAATATTAGTTGGGAAGCACAACACATTTGTAATAAAGAACTGCAACATTAAAATGTTCAACTACCTTAAACTGTGAGTTCATAAGTATCAACTGTTCAAATAATCTCAAGAAGTAAGGAGAGAGGGACTTTTCAGTTATGTATGAAAGAGTACAATAAACTGCATAGCTAGTGTGAGCAATACATTAAAAGCAAATTAGAAAGTGTTATTGCTAGGTTCTCCTTTTGTAGAAGACAGATCAAGTGGTGTTAGTCCTCAGCCAGAGATGGCCTGATTCATCCTGCTTAACTCAAGGTACTTTGAGAATGCCCCTGTCTGTGGTTTCTTTTATAATCAATGGTGGGAACTCCTGAGTGAAATGTTGTCCAATTAAACATTTAAATTATCTTCTGAAGGCACCTGTTCCTTCTCATTGATTAGGGTGACTAAACTTTTGATTCAGATGCCTCAATTAAGTGCTTAAAAATAATAAGGTAAATAAGGTAAATCCAGGTGGTAAAAGATCACAGAAAGGTTTTATACTGTGTTTTGTATAGCAAGTGCAAGAAATAATTCTATTCATATTACTGATGCTCCTAAAGTTTCATCTTTCTGCAAAGGTGTTTGCAGGAGTATCTGTCAAATGCCCTATGGCTGGTTGACCTTGGCTAGCTGCTGGATGCCTACCCAGACTCTCACTTGCTCACCTTCCTGAAACACATTAAGGGGAGAAAACAATGGGTGAAGATAAAGATAGGAAGAGTGATTGACCAGTTATTGTGATGAGCAAAACAGACTTGACTTGGGGAAAATTAAATTAATTTATTGTCAATTAAAAATATGTAGATTGTGAGAAACAAAGAGACAAGACACCTCATTCACCCTCTTTTTTCCCAGGTTCAACTTAATTCATTGGAGCACCAATCTTATGAGGAGCAGCTAAGGGAGCTGGGATTGTTTAGCCTGGAGGAGGCTCAGGGGAGACCTTCTTGCTCTCTACAAACTACCTGATAGGGGATTGTAGCCAGGTGGGGGTCAGTCTCTTCTCCCATGCAACTAGCAATAGAACAAGAGGATGTGGTCTTAAGCTGCACAAGGCAAAGTTCAAGTTAGACATTAGGAAGAAATTCTGCACAGAAAAGAGTGATTGGGCATTGGAACAGGCTGCTCTGGGAGGTGGTGGAATCACTGTCCCTGGAAGTTTTTCAGAAATGACTGGATGTGTCACTTAGTGCCATGGTCTAGTTGACAAGGTGGTGTTGGGTCAAAGCTCAGACTTGATGATCTCAGAAAGTCTTTTCCACCTAGTTGGTTCTGTGATTCTGTGTGGGAGAACACAGACCTGTGAAAGTGGCCAAGGTGACCATTTCCCAGAGAACAACACCAGAGAACTGACATCTACCTCGAAATCCAGAAATTCCTGTGTTCAAAGATGTTTTATAGCTTAGATAGCAATTTATTGTATTAGTTACATAGTATCTCCCCTGTGTCTGTATGGTTTTGGTGGTGGTTACCCAGCTACCCTGTATCACTGTAACCCTATCCCTTCACTGGCCAAACCCACCTTCACAATGAGAAACTGGCTCCACCCTACCTGTACCACCCCCCCTGCCTCCTTAGCCCTTCCCCTTGCTGTGTCACGCCCCTAACTCCGCCCCTGAGACATATAGCCCCGTCCCATGTTCTGAATAAACTAGTTTCGGCTCATTCCCAACATCGCCGGGACTCGTCTCCATTCCTCCCTTCCAGAACGTGAGAATTCTGTGATTCCTTCATTCCTGACTCCTCATCCTCTCCCCACCCTGCCCAGCACTGCAGAGGCAATGGGGAACTGGGGTTGCAGTTAATACATGACAGTTCCTCTCTGCCACTCTTTCTCCTCACCCTTTTACTCTGCTCCAGGGCTTTCCACGGTCTGTCACTTCTCTCAGGGCATGTACACCTGCTGCAATGTTGGGTCCTCCATGGGTTGCAGTGTGGATATCTGCTTCAGCACAGAGTACCACCTCCTCCTCCTCCTTCTCTGATTCTGGTATTCCCTCTGCTGTTTCTCACATATTTTTTTCCCCTCATCCTCTATCTCTGCAGAATTTTCTGCCCTTTCTTAGAGATGTTTTCTTCAAGGCACCCACCTGTGGCTAGGGGCTCAGCTGTGCCCTGTGGTAAGGTCTGATGGAGCTGAGGAAACCAGCCTTCTCTGACATGGGACAGCCCTGGCTGCTCTTCCTGGAGGCTACTTCTACACTGTTCATGCCTTGGCGTGCAAATTCATTACATGCTCTTTTCCCAAGTAGACACAAATATAATTTGTGAGTCATTATGAGGTTGTAGATAAAAGCTTTGTATTACCCTAGAAAGGAAATTAATGAGTCAGGTGTAATACTTTTCTCATTAATTTTCTCACAGTTTATTGTAAAGATAAGAGTTTTCATTCTTGCAGGTGGGAGTTTTTAGTTCTGGATGAAATAACTACCAAATTTCCCCAAAGGACAGCTCTCAGGATGTAGCGTTGAGCTGAGGGTATTCTCTGTGCTGTTAAACAGGCAATTACTTTCATCCTGTGCTTCCAGAACTGATGAGCTTGTTTCTTTCAGAAGGCAGTTCAGATACTCCAGGGATTCAGTCTTTTGTGGATATTGAACCACAACTACACCTGAACCTGTTATGCTGCATGTATGAGTGTTTTTGACTACAGAAATACTAAGTTTAATCTGAAGTGTGTCTGATGTCTAGGAAAAAAGAAGGCGCTTATCTAACCTTTTGCACCTGTAGTTATAAAGTGCAAGTAAGATAATTGAAAAATGTTTTAGGAAATGAACTGAAATGTCTCCAGTATCTCATTTATACTGTGGAAAAACAGAGTAGGTAAGTTCCTCTCCAAGATAAAGGAGGCAGCTATGCAGGTAAAATGTGAGCAAATAAGCACTGATCCCAGAAATAAACACTGATTTTGTTGTTGGTTTCTTTTGGCTTTTTTTTGAACATTTGCATGGAGGGTTGGAAACAAGTCCCTTCCTCCTCTCTCCTATTGAAGTAAATAATTAAGTCCAGCCTTTCTGCTACTTCTCCAGAACATCTGTTGGGTTCAAGACTTTTGGAAGAATCTAAAGCTCAACGTCTTTCTTGCTGTTGATGTACACAAACTCCAGATTCTCTTCCTAGTGTCGTTCTCAGGCTTCATGGTCCTTCTGAAGTTTCACAAAGCTCATTTCATCATACTGGAAAACATCCCTGAAGATGTCTGACCTACACACCCTGAAGCTCGGATGAACTTTAAAAGTGGTAACGAAAAGCCTTATACTCTTAAACTATCACTGCCAGTACTGACAAGAGGACTTGATTTTTGTTTGCATTTGCATCCTAACTCAGTGAGGACCATATTCCAGAAGTGTGAGATGAGACTAATGGAGCCTAATTTCAAAAGCACTGATAGCTTAATTTATGCCTAGTTGTTACATAATATGTAATTAATGCAGCAAAATCAAAGAAATACTTTTAGGAAAGAGCCAGTTCTGGTTTGACTTGCAAAGTTTTTGTGTTCCTTAGTTTATTACAAAGAGATTCTCCTTCTAAAAGGAATTAATGCAGATGCAAGAGATCTCACAGAGTTAGCAAGCACACTTCTCAGATGTTGCACTGCAATAATGACTAAGCCTTTTTTACAAAAGCTGGCTGCTCTCAAGTGCCTCAGCTGAAATATTTGTCTGGTAAGCTCCTGCTTTTAGATGTTGAAATGTAAGGTATATTCTTAAGGCTTGGAACTTGTAGAAACAATTGGAAAATACATACTAGGTAAACATGATTATATGACTACTATTTTTCAAGTCTTCAAAAAGTATGTAGATGTGGTGCTTAGGCACATGGTTTAGTGATGGACCTGGCAGTGTTATGTTAATGGTTGGACTTGATGTTCTTAGAGGTCTGCTCCAACCTTAATGATTCTGCGATTCTATAATTCTCTGACTAAGTAAACTGCAGCTCTGGTGCTTTGACTGATACCTTCTTCAGAGCAGTCCTAAGATTCTCTTAGTTTTTAACAGATGCAATGGGAGCTGCCAGGAATTTTCTGTTTCTGAAAACACTGCTCATCTCTCACTTCTTTAGAGATCACAGATCTCTAAATGAGAAGAATAATGACGACTTTTTGCTTCGCTAGTTCGCTGATCATCTGACTGTCATTGCCAGATACAATTCCATATAACCCTTTATAAAATTGATCTGATTTTACTCTTCTCTGAAAGTTTATGTTAAACGGGAGTTTCTTATTATGCTTCTTTTGCTATAGCTCTTTTCTGCGATTTTTCAATATCCAGCAGAAATCGTTAGGTAACTAATGGCTACCCAAAGAAGCTTTCTTCATGCATATTTACTTGGACTACCAGGTCTTTAAAGCACCAGACACTGGGATAGAGAACAGAACTATTTGGCATGCATTTCAGAAACTTTTGTACTGACAGTGAGAGAAAAACATAGATGCCAGAGCTCACTCCAAGGCTCATACTCTGCCAGCTGGGCTTGTAAACAGGTTACAGACTTCTTGAATAAATAGTGTTGAGAAAATCTGTGAACCAAATGTCCAAATAACCTGAGGCTCAGTTTGACCAATGACCAAAGATAAGATCTAAAGCTCTGTTCTCAGCTGAAAGATGCTATGAAACAATTTTCCTGTGGCTTTAGACACCTGTGAGCATAGAAGAAGCTCTTATTAATTCCACTGACTGAGACAGAGGAAGATCAGATTTTTTAATGTTGTCTCTAAGAAAACAGCTGAGAAAAACAGTTGACTGCTGACTGTATCCCCCAAAAACTGTGACAAATTTGTCTGAATTGATCAGTTACTAATCAGTTGTTGAAATGAGACTGTATAAAACTTGCTTTTGTAAGTTTTCTCAACCAGTGTAAACCATTTTATGAGGGCTCTCTAGCTGTTTCCTTACCCCTTACTAATTGTCTGAAATAAGATACACTCTACCAACCTTGATTTGGTCAAACAAGAGTCTCACTGGATTTTTTTCAACCTTAGATACCCAGATAAAAATAATTTTCTATCCTCTTGTTACAGAGGGGGAAAAGTGAAAGGAAAAAAAATCTCCACAACCCCTCACCCTTTGAACTAAATAGGGAAAAGTTAAAGTACCAGATGAGAAAGAACAGTGAAAAAAAGTACATATAAAACCTAGGCCTTGTAATTTAATATACCCTGGGTTATTTCTCATGTTGCCAGAAGCAACAAAAATGAACTGTTCAGTGACAGGGATTATTTTCTGATTTATGCTTCTTGGAAAGGAAAGAGCAGAGAGACTGAATGAACATGCTACCTCAAAGGTAGTGACTGATGAAAGTATTCAAAATTTCACTGGTCTGTGATTAGGATTCACATAGGCAGATATTCTAAAGAGAAACAGTATTTGTCCTTCAAAAAGGGACATCACTTTGGAAAACTGAGCCTCAATCTTGTGCTACTGCCTTGGTTTTAATTTTCAAATTAAAACCCAAGTAATAAAAAATGTGTTTTCTCCTCGGATGTCTCAGTGCTGACATTTTCCACTGTCACACAAAATACACTTTTCTGACCTGAAGTCAGACTAAGGTAACAATTATAAGCCACAGTGACTCATTTTCTTGAGGGCAGGATGCTAGACAATAATTTACCAACACTTATTAAAGTAACTTGTATTTTGTGCCTCAAGACATTGTTGAATGTCTTAGCAGTACCTCAAGTCATTACCAAATGACCAGTGCTTTCCTTCTTGGTTACTTTCAACAGAACGTTTCTATATTTGACATTAAATAATTAAAAAGAAAAAAAAAGAGTATTTCCCCCTCAGCCTCCTCTGTTCATTACAGTACTTGTTTGGTAATTAATATGTGACAGTCATAAGACAAAAAAACCCCCACAAAGCAAACAACAAACCACCAACTTTTTATGCCACAGGTCTTCTAATTTACATATGAATGTGTGTTTTTTGGTTTTGGTTTTTTAAAAATGTAATTTCAAAGTTTTAGAAATCTTAAAAAGCTTTTCTAAAAAGCAAGAGGTTCAGGAACAGATAGAAGAAAACAAGACAAAATTAGCTATGTTAAAATGAGAAGCTAGGCAGATTCCATGCTATGCACCAGAGCGGAGGGCTTTTGATTTGTACTTAGAGCAAAAATCTTCACAAAACTTCATCTTGGAAAAATTGCTACTGTTCTGAAAAGTCAAATTGGCTTTACATAAGAAGTCTATCTAGATCTTGAGCACTAGATAGATTCCTAGATTCCTGATAAGGGCAAAAAAAAGAGAAGAATCTCTAAAAGACTGCAAAATTCTAATTTAATCAGAAATATGGAAAGTTTTTTGGATGATATTGTTATCTAAATAATAATGTCAAGTCAAAGGAGAGGACAGAATGTCTACAGATGTCCAAAGTTTATTTTAGCCTACATATTAATATGATTTTGTATTACTACACAGCTTATACTTAGATCAACACTAGCACATTGTTCTTGTATGAAATTTAGTTATTATCCTGAAGAAGAAAATCACAACTTTTCAAGCTAATAAATTGCAGGCATTCTTGGCAGATAAAGGTGCTCACATTTAGGTCTGTGGGTATTTTAATCAGCTTACATTCTTCTCAGAAATTTTTTTTGTGTGTCATTATTCAGATTTTATGATGCCCCTAGAACAAGATTTGCTCCTGGATTGATGTTGTTCAGATGTAATAATGTTTATGTCTTTGAAAAGAGAGATTAATAGCCTTAGATCAGAGATCAGTTTTACTGCTAAACAAGAACTCACCACAGAGATCCAACATGCCAGATTCTCTCATATAAATTCTCAAGGTCAAAACTGAGGAGAGAGGAAGTTTTTTAATTATTGCTCAGCTTCTCTGGCATTATGCAGAAGTGCTGAATTGTAAATGACAGCTGATTTGGTGATGTTTGCATATGAGAAAAATTATTCTGGGAAATCAGATTATGAATATTATTGATCCCAAGGTCCCAAGGATATGTCAGTGTTAAAATCACAGTGCAGTGAACTGAATTTGACATGCAATGTTTTCTATTCTATCTTTTCCCAGCAGATGAGCCCTTTCCCTGTTTACTAAAATATGTCAATATCTGCAACACCCTTTCTTGCATGTGATATAAGCATCTCCTTATAATGTGACACTCAAGTTTTCCCTCAGAAAGAAATAATAATAAGCCATGTAAATTGTAAGGACAAGAGTAAATATCAATCATACAAGAATCTGACAAATATCTTTATATCCAGGAAACTTTTAGTGATAGAAGAGAAGAATAAACACTGAGAGATTCACTGAACAGACTGCCCTAAGTGTCTCGTGTGCGTTGAAGCAAGTGCAGAAAGGTGTCTTCTTCAGTGCCTGTCCAGAAGCAGCTGGGGAAAACATGGATAATCTGAAGTGAATCATATAATAGAAACATATCCATGCTCCTTCCTCGAGCAATCACCGGTCACAGCTTATCCTATACTCATTTACACTGCAAAATTGATTGGTCTCATGTTAAATGTCTTGTCAAATCACTATGAAAATATTTGAATTTTTTATCCACAAAACTGCCGATGAAGTTTATTTCAACAGTTCGGTGGAGATTCTTTCTTCAAAAATGAGGACATAACACACTAACAGAAAAGATGAGAACAGCTCTAGTTACTTTGTCTTGCTGCTGTTACTCAAGAATTATGTTGGCCTTATGACAAAACAAAGAGAAGAGCAGAGCATAAAAAATTGGTCTTCATATTTTCAAGCTGTGAACTAAATGCTTTCTCATTTTTTAGCACACAGTCACAAAGATTACCCCTTTTCTTTTCCTGAGGACAGTGAAAGAACATCTTATTTCAATCAGGACATGCAAAGTAAGAGAAGGAAGGATATTCAACACAGAAGAATATTTCAAATAAAGGTAAAAAGTATTGCTAGAGGTTCTGGGGCTGTCTGAATTTAGTAATAAAATAGAATTAGATCACAGATTGTAACTAAACAGACTTGAGTTACTTATGGGATTTTCATTGTTGAATTTAAACAGTGGATAGCAGCCTCATTTACTAATATAATTATTTTGTGAGTATTTCTAATATTAACAGGGTAGAGTAGGGTTATTGATGGCTGATGATTTTTTTCTCAGACCTTGGAAGAAAGCTAGATTTCAATCCAATATTTCAGGTAATGCAAATGTAGGTATGGGTGTAGTATTGCATGATTTAAACTGTCATATTAATCTAGCAAATCTGACTGCTATCTATGGATGCAGTTCCCTGCTATGGGGGAAAAAACACTTCAGAAACACTTTAAAATAGGTGTTAAAAGGCTATTCAAAATTGTATATAAGCCACTGAGCTTAAACTTTAAGGAGGTATGCCTTCAGAAAGTGTTACCTTAAATCTTCTTTCAAAAAGTGCAGTTCTATATGTAGACATAAAATAATTTTACATTAATAGCCATACAATAAGACTGTATTAATTTATCAAATATATATTTGATTCTTCAGTTACCACATGTCAAGAATGTTAGAGATTCTTTTTCACTATTGGACAGCTGTTAGGTTAAAAAATCCCAAAACCCCAAACATCAAAGGACATTATAACCTATCAGTAAACAAACCATCCACCCTTAATGATGACAATTCCTCTGCTCAATGTACGTACTGCACTTAAGCAACTGGTAGATTGTTTCAAGTCTTCATTATATAAAGTAAATCTAAGGTACATAGCTGAACAGAAATCTTTACACTTGACACAACTGACCTTCAGAGTATTTTAGAAGTATGTGCAACACCTGTGTACTTGGTCTAAAGTCATAACTTTTCCAACAGAACCGTGTCTGCACTCAATGCAATCTGTGACACAGGGGTTGAGGTGACTGTAGCCTGTTTTGTAAGGTGTGGTTATGTGGCCTTGGCTCAGCTTTACTGAAAATCTTCTGAGCTGTGAGAGAGGATATAGGCTAAAGCCAAGGTTTTCTTCTTGAGAAAAACAGAAAAAAAAACATAAGGGAAATTGTTGTAACAGTAGTAGAAACTTAGGGAATCACAGAAAAATACTGATATGAAAAGGAGTGAAACCTGGAAAGAAGTAATGAGTCAAAAAATGAGAACTCAGAAAGACCAAGAACCAGCCTCTTCCAAGGACCAAGATACGTCTAATATTTTCCCACATGAATTATAATCCTCTGGCATCAGAGTCTCATCAAATGCCTGTACTGGAGATGATGAGCATATTCATGTTTAGTCTATTTACCCCTAGCTACTTGCTCTGTGTATTTAGCCAGTGAATAATTGCTGTACATTTACAAACTCTGTGTAGTACTACTTATAGAGCCTCTACATATAGTTAAAGGGACCCAGTAAATTAAGGGTTACATTTTCATTACTTGAATGTTAACAAATATAGTGACATGCCTAGAAGAAGTATACTGGCTTCTAGAAGAAAGAAAGCTGCTTTTTGTGTTAACAAATAGCAACAAAGAGCATTAATAAGCAATTAAAATTATAATTTCATTGCATGATAGGCAATGAAAATACTAATTTTATACTCTAAACCTTAGTCTCTAAGTCTATATTGATATACAATATCCATTAGTCGTAAAAATTTAATTGATTTATATAAATCTCATAAGAAAGTAAATTGATATATAAAATAAATAAATGTAGGGGGGAAAAAAGCCAACCCAAAATGCAACTATGACTATATATTGAGTTACACAAAACTAAACTCCCACAGAGCAAGTGTTTAGAGTTTGTTAATGTATCAACTAATCCCTTCCAGGGAGTCTCCAAGAAGAATTCAGTAAGACATAAATTGGTTTAAGCAAAGGTCATTTTGAAACAGAGGGATGCCAAATAAATGCACAGTACTTGAGTGAAGATTCCCTGCACCTCTCAGAAACCATCGTTAATATGGCATAATATATTCTAACAGCTTCTAGTCATTAGTCTCAACTCAATCTAATGTCTTTGGGGTAGGAGCTCTGACCACAGTCTTCTCTGCTACCTAATCATTAGAAATTGTAATGTAAAGCACATAAGTACATGTGCCACCTATTCCAGTCTTTGAATTAGTCTTTACAGGATTTTGGAAGTCATGTGATTGGAAGAGGGCTTTTTCCCCCATTATCTTTCTATGAAAAGTTGTCTATATATTGTTCACTACTAAACTTAGCAGTGTTTTCAGGTGGAATAGGAATGCATTGTTGGCATTTTTGATATCATGATTTGAGGTCTGAAAGCTGGAGGGAAAGTGCTCAATTTTAATGAAACAAGTCTTTGTCAGCATTATATATACTTACTTTTAAGAAAGAGATACAAGCAAAGAAAGAAACATATTAAGTGGCTGGTACTTTGCCTGGTCAGACAGCAACAATTTTATCATTCCTTTTTTCAAGTGCAAGAACAAAGATGTTGAATTCTGAGACTTTGCTTCCTCCTGAAGGAATATGCCAAATAACCTTTTTTTTTTTCCTGACATAATTTTATGAACAGCTGCAATCGCTACACAGACACTGTCAAGTTTTTATTTGACATTAATCAATCCACAATGACCAGACAGGGCCAGAACAAGCTTGTACAACTGTAAGGGTCCTCGACCACCCTTGGCTTGTGCAGGACCACCTTGATCCCAGTAGAGCACCATTGTTTTGGTACTTCCATTTCCACGCTAGGTTCCTTGCTCCCTTTAATGTCTGTCTGTTATTCTTTCTCATAAATTAAATCTTGCAGCTAGACCCTCAGAACCATTGCCAATTTGCTCTTTTTTCCAAGATTCCTACAGACAAAAATGTTAGTCCCCTAATTTAAATTATAAACTCCTGGTTTCTTGTCTGAAAGACAGGCAACCTTTGAAACTGAACAGATACCTAGATTAGGAAGATTTGGGGGAGAAGATTACTTTGTGATTTATAATGCATTTCTCTTCATTAGGTTTCTCATCATTCCTAAGTGCCTTGAGCCTTGGCAAGGTTGCCTCATGTCAGAATTTACTTGGGGCAGTTTCTTCCCTCTTTAAGAGAGCAGAATGAAGTTTAATGACTCTACATTCACTGCTAAAACGTCTCCCAAGACTCTTTTTTTTTTTTTTTTTTAAGACTAGACAGAATACCCAGTATAAATCAAAGGCAACTAAAGTTTTTCACAAGCCACTTAAATGGTACAATCTAGCCTTTAAAAACTGTTCCAGTCCTGTTTATTTCATACTACTCTGTGTACTAGCAGCTGTTGATCTATTGAATATGTTAAAATATAATTAGTATGAAGAATATGCCTATTTCAGGAGGAAAAAAAAACACAGTGTATTTTATTATGAGCCTCTAGGGCTTTATTGGAAATCTAAGGCTTCTTTAATATTGTCAGATCAAAATCTTTTCATCTTATGTACATCAATATTAAAGTTTTTATTTTTTTTAAATTTAAATGAGAACCTGAGCTCTCCAGCATCACTGATCTAAAATTTATATCACAGATTACGTTATGTTCTGTTTGGATTTTTTTGTGAAGGATGAAGTAGACTGATCTGTCTAGGCTTTGAAATCATATACTAAGTTAAATTTTATTTTTTAATTTTTTTAATTAAAAAATTAGGGGTTTTTTTTGTGAACAAATGGAAAAACAAAGGAAACCATACCTGTTCTTATTCAGAGAAAAAGTTACTAGATTTAATTCATAGACATGGCAGTCAACATTTACATTTAAAGTACTAACTTCATGTGTCATCATTGCTCCTCAATCACCAGAGTGTGAAAATGCTTACCAGATACTCTAAATGAGAAAAACAGACAGAAGGAAAATATCACATTGGTTTCTGTGTGCATGGTGGGAAACATGGAAACATAATAACAGTTATGGAAAGATATTTTTTCCTTGAGGCTAAAACAGACTAGAATTCATCATTATTGGGTTTTCTACATGTGGTTGTGTTTCTTGGTAAACCAGATTTATTGTTTCATAACCTTTCTCTGAGATTATGTCTTCTAAGCTGTAGTAACATATATAAGCAGCTTTTCTTGCGTGCTTTAACTGATACCCCTAACTCCATAAAATATTTCATCAGTGCTGCTCAAAACCACAGAGCTTTAGGTCTTCAGGGAAGAACTGTCTGTTAGAATAGCAACACTAATGTGTCAAGACCCCAAGTCACAAGACACAGTAACTCAAGTTACATGCTTAGATTAACATCCATTTTCCTGTAAATAGCCTGTTTTTTAAAACAAGGCAGAGTATCTACAGTTCCCTTTAAAAATGCAATATGAAGATCACTAAGTACTCTTAGTGGGGAAGGTATCCTTAACTGGAATGTGTTCTTGAATCATATCCATAGTATGGAACTGTTCTTGCCATGCTGTAAACAGAAGGGTGCAAGGCTGCATGTGCTATATCACAATACAGTAAAAGATACACCATACAGCTAACGGTGGTCCTAGCTAATTTATTTTGATGGAGCTATACCTGTGCAACAAAGATCAGGACTTGAACAATAACTGTTTGAGGCATAAGACACATTCATGTATGAACATAAAACAAGCAATCTGTTTCCTGAAGTTAGACATCAATTGTCTTTTCTAATCCTCTCACATTGGCTTGTATATGAATTCATGTCTGACAAACTATTAGTCCAAACTGTAAACTGAGGAACATGATCAGTAACAACTGTACAGCATATGTGGCTTTAAGGACTCAGACAGCACTGCTCACATTGACTTTAGGTCATTTAAGATGAACAGATTCATGCACCCTACAATGTTCCAGAAACTTACAATTATGTATTCCAAATCTGAATCAATTAGGTATTCAGATACTGGAAAATAGGAGATCATGAGACCTATTCACTTAATTTTCAACATTGCCATTTAGTGAGGAAATGACTCAAATCCTATTCACATTGAAAGTACTGCAAAAACTCTCACTGATATGAGACCAAATCCTGGCCTCATTAAAGTACATTTCATTCAAAGCTTTACAGAAAGCAAGTTGCTGTTGCCATACTACTCCTTCTGGGTCATGTGGAAGGAGTTTGTGTGCATCTATTTTGCACAAATTTACTTTCTTCCCTCTTCCATTTCCATTCCAAATATGGAAATCTCTGTTATTAAAAAAAAAGTCAGGTGAAAGATGCACTATGTTCTGCTAATACTTCTTTCAGTGAAGCAGAAGCATAACCTCCACTAAAGCGTGGGATATATGTGACAAGATACTTTCATATCCAAGACTATTATTGTCAATACCTTAAGGGCTGTTCAGACCTTTTTCTGCTCTTGTCCACCACAGCATATTCAATGTACACATAAAAGGTAGCTCTCCTTTTCACCCCTTCACGTTTTTCTTAGGTCATGAAGACCAAAAGATTACCTGATAAGTTACATGTCTACTTTTGCTAACCTTTATGTGCAACTTAGGTACTCTGTGATGACCTACCTCTACATTTAGTACTCCCCAAATATAATTTTGAAGGCTCTTAATTTTCTTAGTGTTTGATAAAACAGACCATATCATGTATCAATACAGGCTGGGGGATGAACAGACTGGGAACAGCCCTGCTGAGAAGGACCTGGGGATGCTGGTGGATGAGAGGCTGGACATGACCCATCAATGTGCACTCACAGCCCAGAATGCCAATTGTGTCCTGGGCTGCACCAAAAGCAGCGTGGCCAGCAGGCCAAAAGAAGGGATTCTGCCACTCTACTCTGCTCTGGTCAGATCCCATTTGGAGCACTGCATCCAGCTCTGGGATCCTCAGAACAGGAAGGACATCAGCCTGTTGGAGAGAGTCCAGAGGAGGACCACCAAGATGATTAGAGGGATGGAGCACCTCTTTTATGAGGGAAGGTGAAGAAAGCTGTGATTATTCAGCCTGGAGAAGAGAAGGTTTTGGGGTATCCTAATTTTGGCCTTCCAGTACCTGAAGGGAGCCTACAAGAGCGTCTAGTGACAGGACAAGGGGGAATGATTTCAATCTGAGAGTAGGTTTAGATTAGATGCTAGGAAGAAATTCTTTACTGTGAGTGTGGTGAGGAGGAGGAACAGGTTACCCAAAGAAGTTGTAGATGTACCACCTCTAGAAGTGTTTGTGGAAGACTGGATGGACCTCTGAGAAACCGGATCTAGTGGAAGGTGTGCTTTGCCCATGGCAGGGGTGTTGGGACTAGATGATCTTTATGGTCCCTTCTAAACCAAACCATTGAAAACTATGAAAACTAACTTGACCTGTCCTGACCCATTGGTAGGGACATGATGTTTGCTATAAATTCTCATCAGGCTGAACAAAGACACTGGGCGTGTGTCAGGGAACTCTTATATTTTATTATACATCCTCTATAACTCCAGCAACTAGCCCAATATTTAGGCTCAAAAGGTATTGGCTATCACTCCCTTAAATGTATACAATACACATACAATACAAGAGTGGGGGCTAACAAGCCCTAGATTTTGTACAGTACATTTCACAACTCCCACAACAAACTCCTCAAAGGTGCTGATTGACAAGACACAACACACCTTCAGAAGCTTTCCCCTCCCACAACAAACTTTAATATGGATTATGGGGTAGAATGTGATATTTGTGCTTTGTCCAGGCAAAACCGAAGAATATCACCAGTCCTCAGATCCTGCACTGGTGTGCCATGTGGATGGTCTGGAGCTGGGGTTGTGAGACAAAGAAAATGAAAGAGGAAAAAGAGGAAAGGAGAGGAGAAAGAGAAGAAAGGAAAAGAGAAAGTGAGGGGGCCTAATCCACGTCCTTTTATAATTAACCTGGGCTCTTCACATAAGCCTCTTGTGTCAATCTTGTGCACTTTTGTTCTTGTGTCACAGCCAGCTCTTCTCCAGAAAATGAGCTGGGGGGAAGAAACTGAATACAAGTCTGAAGGCAGAGCAAGAGTTGGCTCAGAGCAGCTCTTCCCCCCCCCCTCCATGAGACTCTCCCTTCTGATCAGACCCTTCCTATAGCAATATTTACAACTGCTTGAGACAAAGTATGCTTATGTCTGGTCCTCTACAATACCCCTCTGCTGTAATTATCCTTACAGATCTCTCAGCAAAGGAGATCCAACAGCAAAGCTTGATAAACACTTTTTAAGAGAATATGAGATAATATAAAGTGTATGGTTCATATAAGTCACAAAGGAAATGCACAGATAGATAAGGGTGTTTTAACCTTAATTAACCTTTTAAGTCTGGTCATGTAACTTAAAACACTCTAGTAGTTTACCATGGTTGTTTAAAATTAATTGAATTTGTACCTTCAGAAATTGCTAACAGTATAATAATAATTTTAAAATAAATAATAATTTTTAAATAAATAATAATTAAAAAAATTAAATACAGTTTGAAATTCAAGCAGAGTTCAATAAAATAGTTAATTTAACCTATATTAATGTCTTGATTTTTCAATAGATGAGACAGTGGGTGAACAGCTGTGAGAAAGTATACATGTGATGGGGCCTGAAAAATCATAAATGATTTTGAAGGTCTCTCTCAGCTCATGATGTAGACGAGAGTAGACTGCTTTCACATGGACTGGGAAGAAATGCCTTATGAAGCAAAACACTAGTGTTTTATGAGGTGAAGTACTTTATGGAGGAGTTGAATGGGAAAATACTACATTCATAAATACGCATTATTTGCAAGAGGATTCAAGAAATGTGCATTATGGTCATTTGTATTGAGTGTGGAGAACTGTTTGATGATGTAAATTTAGATCTCACTAACTCTGGGGAAGGTGACAATGTGAAACATTAACATGGATATTGCTCTGAGTATCTCTCTCATCAATTCACCCAGCCATTACTGTATTAATTTGTCTTTACAATTGAAATTGCTCAAAAAATGAGAGGAAAACATTTCTGAAACAATGTTACAACTCATAGTTAACCTGACTATAGAGACACTTCATCCATTGTTAATAAAACAAAACAATGCTATTAGAGGATTACAGAATAGTCCCAAAAATGTATTACCTGTCTGTTGATTCAAAAAAATTAAAAAGAAGAAAAAGTATAAAACTTTTAATTTTAACAATACATCAACATGATAAACAATCTCCTTTCTTCATGTTTTTAGCATGCCAACAATTTCCAGAATGTAGATTTTGGTGGAATGAATGTCATAGAACTGCAGGAATGTGCAAAGCAAAGTTAATGCTTTGTCACAGAGATTAAAATATAAACAGTTCCCTATCAAAGTGCTGGTCATAAGATTGATCTTATCTAAATTAGGCCATCAAGAAGAAAAGGCAACTTCTAAGTTATTGTGGAATCTTTATTCCACAATATTCATGTGTTAAATATACATGACTTTTTGAGAAGTAGAACCTATATTTGTGCATATATTCTTTCTGCTCCAGCCTTCTCACATTTGGACAGACATTGCAGCACTGACCCAGAGTGAGCACAGATGCAGGATAGGATGGATGTATTTAAAGCAAGTTCAGTGCTATCCAGAGCCATGTGATATTTTTCACTGAGAATATAACATCCGTTAAGCAAACAAGATGGATCAGCACTATTGAATATAGCAACCTTTAGGCAAATGAGATGGATCAGCATTATTTTCTTACTGGCCCTGCATTCAGAGCGATTCTCTTGAAGGACATAGGCTTGAGAGCCTTATATCTTCTGCAGTGTCATGAGACAGCAAGAAAAACTGTTTATAATGTCCTGTTTGTATCTGGCCTTGCAAGTGTATTGTGGAAATACACTGTGTTTCCATCACTCCAGTGATGAAAGGAACATAACCACACTGAAAGAACAAAGACATCTTAGCAAGTACTCTCTCATGGTTATTGTCAAATATTTGTAAATAATCCCAACAAGGGCATCTTGGAATTACATGAAACACATAGGTGCCACAATATGTTTCATTGTGTAATACAGTACAACACATAATTACAGCTTGTCTAACTAAACACTTTCTGGTCAAGTTCTAGAAATTATTTACCCATGCAAATTCTGTCATGGTTGATGAATTTTTCCTCCCAAAACACCATAAGGGATAACAACAGGCAGACTACATTGATGCAATAGAGGATTAATCTAAATGTGTTTAAAAAGGGACTTGATTCATTGTTACATTGTGCTTTATTAGTAACCTGTTCAGACAAAATGTTGCAGCAGAGTTATATCAGAGCTGCAATGGAGCTCAATCAGAATAACATTAGTTTCAATGAAATTACTGCTGCCTTATAATAAGGTAAATTAATTTAAGAGTCTCTGTTGTTAAAGATCTATATTATTATATGATAGTTTACAAAAATGAAGTAAATCTTAACTTTGAATGATCAGTCTAGGATTTTTTTTAAGGTAATGCAAGTGAAAATAGGCTTCCCTCTCATCAGGGGCACAGTTACTTGGTCTTGTGGATGAGACAGAGTAAAGGATCCAGGGCTGTCAAGCAATGACAGTTTGTATGAAAGATTTCAAAGAAATAGGAATATGGGAAAATGTCACATGGACACAGAAAAGTAAGTTGTTTAAGAAGCAACTTCAAATTCATGCAAAATAAAAGCTTTTCCTGCCAAATGAGTGAAACTTGTCAAGTCTACTAGATCTCTTAATTAACTGGGAACATGAAAGAAGCTCCCTTTGAGGTATCCGAGCTTGCAGGCATCACGGCTAGTTCCTTTTGCAAAGAATATAAAATGAACAATGAAATTATTAAACTCATAAAGCAACTTGGGTGAGCTGGAAATACAGATGACTAATTAGGGGAGAAACTATTCGTAGTGAGAAACTTTCAAACTATGGGGAGGGAAGGGTTAAAAATAGCTGGCAAAATTCACATTTTTAGTACACTGGAGGGTAAAAAGGGACTCTGATATGTCATATAAAACCCCCTCAAAATCCCTTTCTTTCAAAATTTGCAGGTCTATGCTATCTGTAACAGATATTTGCAAACATTTTTCATAGGAATCAGAAATCTATGAATTGCATTATTAACAGAATAAACCTAATAGTTCTATAGGTGATTTGACTTTGTTCTAGTAGTCCAATGCTGTTCCCCATACCATTGAGTTGGAAAACAATGACAGAATTAAATACACTTCTAGTAGCATTATTTTGCAATCTGTTGCAATTTGAGAGGATTATGTTGGATAAACACACATAAAAAAAGCACAACTCCCTCACTAGGACATTTCTTTCTTCTTTCTCCTATGCACATGATAGAGGTTGCTGGCCAAAAAATTGTTGGCTTTAAAATAAAAACCAAAACGTCCCTAAACAAGCAAGCAGCAATTCTGCTTGCTATCATTTTGGCCACACATTTGTGTCCTTGAAAAAAAATAAAAATCCCCAGAGTTCACAATTTCAGCACTTTCTGAAAAATGGGCTTCTTTTAAATCACTGATCTGAACACCTGAACCGCTAATCCGATCAAAATTATTAAGCTTGAAACATCCAATTCTCAATGAGTGAAGGCTTGGAAAGTAAGTCCTTCCTCAGATGAGATGTTTCTCCCGGTGGCAAATACACAAATAATCCTTAGTGCATTGCTGTTCATTAGATGCACAAATGACAATATCAGTGTGAGCAAGGACTGCAAGAGCAGACTCAATCAAGACCAGTCTCAAATGAGAACAGAGGGTGCATGTTAACAGAGCCAATCAAGAGAGTCAAGCAAGGACAGCGGGTGCATGATAACAAGTTTGTTTTGGTCTTCACTTATCCTTTCTTTTTTAGTTTTCTTTTTTTTTTTTTAAATTTTATTTTAATAATTAAGCTCAGTTCTCATACACATCAACTGTTAAATGTTAACTGAAATGAAATATAATTACTAAAGAAGATGTTGCCCTGGGTCGTCCAGTCTCAAAAGCCCAAAAAACCACCCACAATGAAAAAAAAACACAAATCAAACCAAACAAAAAAACCCACAACAATAATAATAAATAAAAACCACCATAAAGAAAAAACAAGCAAACAAAAAATCTAAAACATTTGGAAGCGAAGGCTGATATTTTAATGCAAAATATTCCTTTAAACTATCCTGAAGAGACTGATATTTCCCTTACAAGAAAAAGAATTGGTCTAGAAACAATTTCAGTGGAGCACTTCAGTGAACAGAAAAATATCTTTGTAGTGTCTGATGAATCTGCTCATTAATAGTCTCTTAGCTGAGCTAAAAGGATGCAGGCAAATGTTAGACTTGCAAAAAATATTTTCACTCTCATCTTAACATTAAAGGATTTGTGAATGCACACACTTTATGTGTTTTAAAGACCTAGAATTGAAATCTACTTTTCTCTCATCCTTGAAGTACAGCATTTTAAGTCATTACTTAAAATCTAGATGTTGAAAAGTTTATCAGAGTTCTTTCAATTCATCTTTTGATTCCAAATGGAAGAAAAGAGCTTGGAAAGTGTGTGAAGGTCAAACAAAAGCAACATACTTTGAATGAACTTATTTAACTTGTTATTTATTGGATAATCTTCTCAGATACATGATGTGATTTTGGGGTTGTCCCGTGCAGGGAAAGGAGTTGGACCTGCTAATCCTTGTGGGTCTCCTCCAACTCAGGATATTCTGTGATCCTGTGATTGACTATGAGTAGCAAGCCAGAAAGGACCCCAGTCCAGGAGGCTGAGCTAAGGGTATGAGTAGCCCTTTAACTTCATGCACTCCTCAATGCTCAGGGATAATACAAATTGACTGTATCAGTTTATTACCAAATAAAAATCTTTTGAACAGCTAAAGCTACTGAGAATCACTATAATCCTCTTCATGACTTTTATTACTGGTGCAAAGTCAGAGAGCAATTGCCTTAAAGAACTAAAACTTTGAATATCAGTTCATTGCTTCAGCTTTGTGTAAATGCTGCACACACATTTGGATCTGATCAAGCCCAGCCAGGCAGATCGGTGGGATTGACTCAAATAGAGTTTTCCTTCCATTGCTATGATACTGTTGCTATTGGTTTATCAAATGTCACTTCTATTCACAGCAGAGAGAGGTTAGCAACTCACATAATACCACATGTCCCTGTGCTGGCTCACTTACTAACATCACTTCTAATTCACCTATTTCTACACCTGGACAGCAGAGGCCATCAAAGAGCAATTAAACACAGCAATTCCTGATTGGAACTTGTTTTGATGACTAAACTCTCAGAAGTAGAAAGTCTAGTAGGAATTTCAACAAATGAAAATGAAATAATGTGAATTATTCAAACTTGGGGCATTTAGGCAAACATATGAAATTTTCATGGTGTTTAGTAACTAGACACTTCCAAATGAAGACGTGAGAAGAATCTCACTTCCCAAATTACAGAAGACTCATTAAATAAAAGGTGCATAAACTGCATGAGCAGATGTAGTAAGGAAAAACTGCCTGATCTTCTAGTTATGGGGGATTTGGGGACTTCTATATCTTTATGTATTATATTGATGTGGTATTTGTAGGTTTTCTATTACATTGTCATTTATCAATGTTACCTCTGCTTTTTCTCAGGACCCTTGCTAAATTTCTCTGCTAAAGACAGTTTTGACCCTAGGCAAAATGTCATGGGAATTTTCCAGTTTAGTTTCCATCAGAAAATGTCTTACCTTTAAAAAGGTTCCTTAGCTTCACAGTAAAGCAGCTCATGAAGAATGAAGTCAGATAGATATCACACCAGCAACTGCATGTTTGCCTCTGTTGCCCCAATGACTGCTCTTGCATGCAGGAGCTTCACAAGTATGGTGGATAACTCAGGGGTTCCGTGCACCACACAGACCTAATCTGCTGAAGCAAGTCTTAAGACCTTTTACTTGTGAGATGGTGCTGCCTCTGGTATGGGCTAGAGTAAAATTGTGCTGAGAATTTAGGCTACAATACCTATGAAAGTGGAAACACTGCACTACTCAGGAAAAAGTAGATTGTTACAGAATCTTGTTTCAGCAACAGAAATGCTCGGAGAATGTTTCTTGCTGGAAGCACTTTAGCTCAAAGAGGAACGGCTTCAAGCATGTACCAACACCTTTTCTTGTAAGAGCTTCCCATATCATAATAACAGAATTAAAGCTTGAACAAGTATCCAACAGCTTCTAGGAGCTTATGACCATTAAACCAAATAATTATCTTCATTTACATCAATAACAACTAATTTACTTACACAGATTTAATTGTTGGATGAAAACAGAATAGTCCTTCCTGTATTCATTTCTGTAATGCCATAAATCAGGGGGTATTCATGTTATAAAAAACCCCCACAAAACAAAACAAAACAAAACAACAAAAAAACACGAACAAAAAACTCCAGACAAACATCATTTGATGTAACAGGTGCATGAGCTTTTGCAGTTCTGAAAGGATCTTTGCAGATTAAAGTATCTGGAGAAAAGACAGATAGAAAGTGTGGAGTTTTCATTTATACACAGTAAAAAAGATGCAATTACCTTGCCTAAAATACACAGAGGTAAAACTTTGACTGTCAAGATAGTTATTGAAAAACTGACTCCTCTAAAATAGTAGTGTAATTAAGCACTTTTAAACACGGACATACAGATTTTTTCTAATTATTTTTATAATACAGGTCCATTTAAAAAAAAAATCTCAGATTCTTAGGCTGGGTCTGCTCAAATTTGGAGAATCAGAGATTATTGTAGTAAAGCTCTAATACCCTCCATGGAACCAAATATGGGTTTATATAACTGCATGACATAAGCAATGGGCCAAATGGATTTAAGACAAGGGAGTGTGGTTGGGCTTATGAAGGCATTATAACATACAGCCTTTCTGATTACTGAGATCTTAATATGGGCCAAAAAAAGGCTGGTTCTGATGCTAAAGACATCTCAGGCATGAGAAAGATTTACCACAAGATAAAACAATTCACATGTAATAACTCTCCAACACAAATTACCCCTGGGTATACAAGGACATATGTAAGCAATACAAATACACATATCTAAAAATGTAAAAGTTACAGTATAAACAATAAAAACAATCATGTTGATACTGTGTTATTTCTGAAGGGCATGTTCCTAGCAAAAAATGACACAGGACATAATAGAATCCTGAGAATTTCTTATGGCTTGCAAGATTCATGACAACACCTGGAAAGTTAGAGATTTACCTTCAGTCCACAGCTGACCAAAATTATGGTGAGACGGGGACACGTCCTTCAATTCCAGTATTTATGAATGTTCATAAATAGGTGATGATATAGACTACTGTATTACACAGTATCATGTCATTGATTTTTAGCCAGAAATACTGTAACTTGCTATCTATTTCCATGTTTTGACTCATGCATTTTGGGGTACATAATTAGAGTTCCATCATGAAACAATAGATTCTGATCTTACTGCGAAATTGTGATGCTGAGATGTGGTACAATGTGAGTCCTAAAATGATCTGTTTTACAAGATAGAATGATGAGCAATTGTAAGAAAAGCCTTAATCCTTCAATTCTGTTCCCCTCTTCCTGCTATTTCAACTTTCAAACCTACTGTCTATTCTTCCTCTCTTAATTTTCTCCTTAAACTCCAAGTTAATAATATATTTCAAAATTCCTCTTTCAAAATTCAACTTATGAGGAGATGAACCAACTATATCCTCTTATCATGTAACTTCTGTAAGAAATCAGAAGGCAAATACATAACACATTGGAAGAATTTGAAACCATACATGGAAAACAGGTGTAATTATGGAAGCAGTAACACATAATATAAATAAATAATATAAATTTTGCTCAAGCTACTTGAGAACTACTAGTGGAATCTTTTCTGCTCTTCCATATGCAGACCACAGTACCATTGTATAAGTTTCCCTCATATTTTACATATTTATTTTCTTATTTTCATATTAGTGCCCTGCTCTTTCTAGCTCATTGGACCACAGGAGCTTCATTAGAGATAACTACCAAGCCAAATCATGCTTAGTATTCTGCTAGTAACAGTGCAGGAGAAAAGCAGAGGACACCAAATCAAGCAGTGGTTTCTATCCATTTCCACTTTCCCAGACTGATTACTGCTTTAGTTTTGTAGAACAAAATGAGCAGACCTAGTGAACACCAGTCTGGAAAAAGTAATTTCAAAGAATTACCCTTAAATGTATCTTTCTCCTTTACTCATTCATTTCCCATACGTTTGATTAACTCTATTTTGTAATATATAGTTGTGCACGGATTTAGACCATCTTCTTTTACACCGGTCATATTACTCATTTGACTGAAGTGAGATCTATCATAGCTACACTTTTATGACAGCTTAACCTAATTAATCCTTCTCAAAAAAGAGATTTTCAAAAAAAAGGTTCGTATACACTTTCCACCTGCTATCACATTTTCTCTTCTCATGTTAAATACAAGGTTGCTATTAGGAGGTAGCTGTTACATATCAGCATATCCAGACATTATATATTTCAGTCAAGAGAAAATCCTCAGGGCCTGGCTTGTACTTTTACAAAACTAAAAATCTCTTAATATGCATAATACTACCGAAAAGTAATTGCCAGCTTGACGAGAGGGAGCTGTACCTTGCAGTGCTGATAAAACACCACGCTCCAGGCCTCCATTTCATGTCCAATTTCAAAAAGTGCAGACGCTTTAAGATCACTGTATTACAGACTCCTGTAAGCAGTCAATCCATACTGAGGAGTTCAGAAACAACTTGAACACCCATCTTGAAAACACTTACCCACTTATTTTATCTTACCACAAAACTACCCTTAATTTCTATATAGATGCTGATTTTTGATTATAAATAAAACCAGTGAAGCTGAAGTGACTTCATCAATAAAGTTTAAGCTAAAATAGGTTTTCAGATATGGCTAACTGTTTTCTCAATCCTCTCATGCTATCTGTCCCTATTTTATCTCCTCTGCTAACAGGAAGACTTAAAAAATGAAACTTTAATTACCTTAAATGTGCTATTTCTTTACAAGATCTCGTTGTCTACGACAGAAAGGTGATAGCATATAGGTTATGTAATAAAACTTATATAATGCAGTTTAAAAAAGAAATTATGTGAAAAGACTGTATATACCAACCTACATATTTGGTGGATGTAGGGGTGGAAGTTACTTTATATATTCCTCCACATCAATTTTGATATGATTAAAGTCCTAAAAATCTGACTGATGAAAACATTCAGGTTGCATTCCTCAGCATACCTGGAACCACTATCTTCACTGGGATATCACTCCTGCCTTAGCTTTGTAATCAGCCTGATTTTCCTTGGAACTTTCACTGAGGTCTAAGTTGAACATGCTGTATATTTTCAGGAATTATCCTCCAACAATATGCTTTTACCTTCTTTCTGTTCCCTTGTCCCTCTTCTGAAAGCTAATGATCAAGACACTTTTTAAAATATTTAAATTTTTTTTTTCAAGATGAGAAATTACCTCATATTAAGCAAAGACATCAGGTTTTAAATTGTAATTAATATTTTCCATGAATAATACCTTAGAGTTAAGTCTAATTATTCATTACCTAACTTTCATATTGTTATCAACAGAAATAAGAAAAAGTATTATTTATAGGTGTGTGTCATGCTGAATCGAGGAGTAAAGTTGCTGCTGCTCCATGTCCTCCAGTCTGCCAGTATTGATACTGAACATGTGTTCCCAGGAGGCACACACACAAAAGCCTACATGTACCCTACATATATACATGTCAACACAGCTGTCCACACAGATCACAGAGAGAAACTCGAAGAACCCATGGGGCATAGACAACACTTATGGCCTCATCCTGCTCCACTCTGGGGCTAGGCAGGATGGAGGCCCTACTTGTGAGAATATGTGTGGGAGTGTATATATATATATATATACATATATATATATATACATATATATATATATATATATGTATGATTGGTTTCCCACCTGGTTGCTGCAGATGATGGCTCCCCTGGAAGAGACCTGGGTGTTAGACAAGGCAGTCATTCCATGAGAGACCTTCATTTGGGTTCTCTGTGATCCCTGTGCTCTTCTGGGCTTCTGCAGATGTGTTGATGGCCCATGTGATGTGCCTGGGAGTAGCCCAGCAGGGAATTATTTGGACTTTCCCTCCTACCATTATCTGCTTCTCTGTGGGTGTGCAGATAAGCTTTATCACATAATCCAACAGTACTGAAATGGACTGCACCCAAGTGAAAAGCTCTGCTGAAGTCCCATTGTTTTAAATGTTTTCCTACCTCTTTTGCTAGCAATTGCAAACATCTCTTAACATGTTGAGCTGATTTTGGCCAGGGTAGAGATAATGTTTTTCACACTGGCTAGTATGTGGCTAGGTTTTGGATTTGTGCTGGAAACAGTGTTGATGATATAGAGATATTTCTGTTATTGCTGAGCAGTGCCTACACAGAGTCAAGGCCTTTTCTACTTTTCATACTGCTATGCTGGTGGCAATATGGAAAGCATGTGGGATTGGGAGGAGATGCAGCTGGGACAGGTGCACCCCAGCTGACCAGAGGGTCACACACCATATGATATTATGCTCAGTGTATAAGGTGGGAGGGGGAAGAATGAGGAAGTGAGGGAAGCATTTGGAATGACTGCATTTGTCTTCGCAAGTAACCCATGATGGGACCCTGCTATCCTGGAGATGGCTGAACACCTGCCTGCCATGGGAACAGTGAATTAATTCCTTAATTTGCTTTGCATGCATGCGTAACTTTTGCTTTTTCTGTTAAACTGTCTTTATTTCAATGTCCAAATTTTCTAGCTTTTACCCTTTGATTCTCATCCTGATTCCACTGCTGGGGAAGTGAGGGAGCAGCTGCTTGGTGCTTGGTTTCTGGCTGGGGTTAAACCATGACACATGTCTGTAATATTTTATATCTAGTGCAATATGATTGATTTCAGTCCTTTCTTTAATTGTAACATATCTGGATTGACTTTTACCCTGAAAGTCACCCAGCATTTTGCATTTTTTTCTGTATCCAAAATTTTGGACTTCATTCTGTCAGGTACTCCAATTTCTTTATGACCATTTTTTATCATGACTCTCTGGGGAGGGGTGGGGAAGCTTTCCTTGGGCAATGAAGATTTCTCTAAAGCTGGTCATTACTGTTTCAGTAAACAGTGAGACCATAGCATCAAGTAAGGGGAGCAGCTGCTGACCCCCTGTGTGCTGCCAGCTGGAGCCCCCAAAACAGCTTAGTCAAGGCATGAGGTAGCAGAGAGCAATGACAGTGAGCCTGTAGCAGGATCTTTGAGGAAGATTCATGCATTAACTAATATTTCTTTATGGTTTTAGGAAAGATATTTCTATATGTCTGAGATGTGATTAAGAATCAATATTGCTAGTAGATTTGGAAGTATGACAGATAAATAATGAGAAATAATTCTTTCAACTTCATTAGATGCTGACAAAGCCCACTGAATCATACAAATAATCTTCAAAAGCTGAAGTTCCTAAGAATGCAAGATACCAAATGAGTCCAATGTATTTTTTCAAGGTGCTGAAAAGCATTAATTAATCAAATCTCATATTTGAACTAGAAGAGTAACTTAACATGCAAAGTTAGGTTATCTCAGACATTTTCATACAAGGTGCATAAGTAATTATGTCATGATTAAGGCATACTGATTTCTGCAAATGTATGCCTAATCCACTTTCTCTCTTAAGGTAAAATGTTACTTCTCAATGAAAATTCCAAAATGATTTTGCTGATAAGGGTTTTTTCCTAGGAAACTTCAAATTTTGCCATTCACTGATATGCAGGGCAAAATCATGGAAACATATATAGAGTTTGTGCACTCAATGAAATCATAGAGTGGTAAGGTATACGAAAGTATGTATGTATGGAATACATGAACAAATGACTGGCTGTCGCAGATTTTTCATTCCCTAAATTTCTTTTCCTTGAAGGCATATTTGAGAAGTAAACACAGTGCTGTTATTTGCCTCTTTGGTAAATACCATTCAGAATATTCCAGCTCCCACCTTTATGTCTAGTACAGATGGATGTTCTTTTATTTTGTGCTTAAAGCTTCTTTAAGAGCAAAATCATGTTTCCTGTGCCCATAGTGCTTCTTTCGTGGTGAAGGATATATTTATCTCCCTATTAAGGAAATTGCTTCTAGAACTAATACTAATTTCATTTAGTTATAAATCCATGGGGATTATTTATTTAGACAAACTGGCTATATCTACATTAGTTATAGAGTCTGTATATTACAGCTCAACTCAAGCAATTCTGTAGAAGAAAGGAGCTAGTGAAGACATCCACTTCATATGCGTGTCAAAGGATTTTATTTTAGGGTAACTCTAATGTGGTGTCAAGTTAGACTAGTCCTAATAGGTAGAGTGCATTAAGTGTGCATGTTCTGATTTAGATACCTCTTAAAGGAATACAGCACATGCAGTGTACAAGGACAGTTGGTATATTGCCTTCAAAATAAACTCCTGATCTGACTTAACATGTTAATAGCAACACTTCCTGTAGTATATAAAACCCAACATTAGGATAACAAATCCAACTAAACTGTCAGTATTAGAATACATAAACCCGATAAAGGTCTGCAGGCAGAGAACAAGGACTCTCAGCATTTAACTGGTTGTAAAAATTTACCAACTTTTTTAAATTTCATGGAAGTTAGTTTACATCTGTCTTCCATGAACCTTACTCAGGTCCTTCTGGTAAATGTACAAGATTTAAGATGGAGACCCCTCCATCTTATCACAAAACCATAATTTCTAGGAAACGTTTAATAATTTGGTGAAAAAAATCTTACCATATATTTCAATTGGATTTTTCTATAATGACTTTAAGATTAGTGTCTTAAAATTCTGTAAAAACAGAATAAAAGGAAAGCAGGTCTAAAGATGGCTTCAGAAGTAATGTGACTAATCTGCAGTGACTATAGAGATATTTTTATATGGATGATTTAAAATATACTGCTAAAAGATTAAATTATGTATAACTCATATAATATGCCAAAGGCTCCAGTTTCTTAAATAGAGCAGCTCTGTCTTTAGTGAGTATCTGCAAATCTTGGGGCAATAGATGTTCCTTTACAAGTTGCCTTATTTAAATCATGAAGTATCTAAAAAAGTACCTCCCAAGGGCCTATTTTTCAAAACTAATTTTGGAAAATGTTCTGTTTTGAGGCACAGTTGCCTCCAGCTATACGCTTGTTGACTGGAATACCTCATCTAGAACTGCATAGCTAAGATACAGCTTTTCAGCTGGCTGGATTATGTCTTCTAATTGCTCTACTTGCATTATTTGAATTCATGTATGCGTAATGTGAAACTGTTCTAGTTCTTTTGCGATGATCCTGCTTTCCAACATAGTTTTCAAAAAGCAGGGAGCAATTTTGTTCATCACATACTGTCCTTCTGCTGTCAAGTTCAAAATCAACAGAGGCAATAATGAAGGTCAGGCTTGGTGCTTGTGAAAAGCAGTGTCTGCTCTGTTATCGCCACTGTCATACTTGTTTGTTGTGCCTTTCTGCATCTCTTTGTTAGAATCAGAACTTTCCCTTTTTTCATGTTTGCTTTAGAACAAGTGATATTTTCTATAAGAAAGAACTTCATGTTACCTAAAACAGTGGCTTCTAGACACAAAAAACTTTGAGGATAAGAGCTATTCCTGGAATTAGAATCCTTTAGGAGTTGTCTTAGTTCCAAAATATAGGATGAAATTTTTTCCTTTGATGACTTATGCTCTATCTGTGTTCACTCTACACATCTGTTCTCCTTGGTTCTCTTTAAGTATACTGCCACAGACACAACTTTCCATATGGTGGAGACTTCTTGAGTATTTGAAATAACACTGTCTGACACTTTAGTCTGGTCTTTGGAAATAACACTCATGAAATATGCTGCAATCCTTACTTCAGCATAATTTTTCTTGAAGTAGAATTAGTCACATTTTTAAATCTTCAAGGCTATTTTCTAGATAATATAACCTACAGAACACAGAAATATCTATTTATACATATATAAAAATATAATCTTAGTAATCACAATTGCAGAAATAGGAGCTTTCCTTTCAGAAATAGTTTTCATTAAGAAGTCTCGCTGAAAAAATGGTGCATACATTCATTTACAGATAGATTGGCCTAGAGCAAGTGCAGTATTTGCAAATAGTGGAAGTAGAAGTTTTTGTCTAACATCTCTATTATATTGTTTGATTGGACAATGATTTTTTCATTTCTTGCTTGCTAAGAAAGCCTTCTCTCTTGTCTTACTTCCCACCCCATGATCTTTTTCCCAGCTTCTGTAATCCAAAGGCTCCAGTCCCCACAATCTTGCTGGCACTTTGGGGTACTTATCTGATACTTCACATCTTCCACCCCATTTCTCATTTCCATAATTCACATATGAGTCTTAAAAACAACACTTCATGCTGAAGTCTGTACCTGATTTACTTCAGTTCTTCATTCAGATTTGAAATACTGCATTCATTTTTCTTCCCTTTGTGTCCTTTTTCATAGACTGAGGGCAGATACTCTTTTACATACCTTATATGATATGGTTGGACATATCTATCAGATGGTATTGCCTAAGTAGGTACTATGAGCTTGGTGGAGCTCTGGGCCTATGAGTACAGAGCTAATTAGGACCCTATCTGCAGTTTATCTTAAGTTAAATATCAAGGAAGAGAACATAAAACAGAAACATAAGCTTTTAAAATAAGGACATTAACATGTCTGGAGTCAAGGAAAGAGTATTGGTAGGAAAGACAATAATGGGCCTAAGAATAATCTCATTAGATGCTGGACCTCAGCAACCATAATAGTTTTGAAGAAACAATAGTAAAAATTGCCTGGAGAAAGACTCCTATCTCCATCTCTAGAAGTCTTTACTAAAATATTAGAAAAGCACATCAGGAATGACACTATGAAGAATTGCTCTAGGCAGGAGGATGGACTTGAAATTTTCTTTAAGAGCCATCTAACTACGAGAGCAAATAGACTTTTAACTCCTTCCTGCCCTGATCAAGGAAATTGTAACAGTGCACAAATGCAAATATTCCATCAGTGTTTTCAACATCACAGAGCATTAGACTTTATGCTGATGATCCTGTAAGACTGAAGTATGTGGGAAAGAGGCAAGAAAAGATAGGAACCAGTGGGTTTTTCATGGCACCTGCTCTGGTATTCTAATCTGGCAAGTCTTTTCTACATTTATAACTATGAATATTAACACTTTTGTGGAACCTCACCTTTTGTGGAACCACCACATTTATGGCAATAGGTCTATTAACCTCATACTGAGTTTCATCCTCATGGTAAAGAAGGCCAGCAGGTATTTTTAGCAGGTTGAGAGAGGTGTTTCCCATCTTTGCTCAGCATTGGTGAGGACACACACAGAGTGCAGAGTCCAGTTCTGGGCTTCTCAGAACAAGAGAAACATGGACCTACTATAGCAAGTCTGGCAAAGGGCCACAAAGGTGGTTACAGGACTGAAGCATCTTCTGCATGAGGAAAGACAGAGACCTGGAACTATTCAGCCTGGAGAAATGCAGACTCAGGGGGATGTTGTCAATTTGTACAAATGATGGTTGGGATTGAGGGAGAGGGAGGTAGACTCTTCTCAGTGATGCCCAGTGAAGAACAAGAAGGGCAGATTTAGGGAAAAAACCCAACAAAACATCAAAATACAAGAAATTCCATCTGAGCAAGAAAACCCTACTTTTTTTACTGTGAGGACAGTCAAACACTAGAACAGTTTGCCCAGAGAATCTATGGAATCTCCATTCATGGAGATATTCAGAAACCCAACAAGGTTTACCAAAAACCTCTGGAAACCCAACAGTCCTGGGCAACCTGCTCTAGCTGACCTTATTTAAGCACTAGGTGATTTCCAGATATCCCCTTCACCCTAAACTGTCCTTTGATTCACCTAGCAGTTATTATTAGTAACAATCTCCTGGACAGAGCTGGTGGTGCACATTTGCTGTCAAACATCTGAGAAGATGACTGGGTCGGTGGTTTTATGTCACTCAGCCCATCAGGCCAGCAGCACTTATAGCCTCTAGTCAGTGTTGCTTGGCTGAGCCCCAAAGCAGGGGTTTATGCCATACAGAATTCCCAAGAAAAACATCTTAGATTAAGCTGCAGCCATCCTTGCACTCACAAAAACAATTCTGCACAGTTCACTCCATGGCTTGAGATATATTTGCAGGAACATATTTAGAGAAAGCATTGCAAATACTGCAGCATTGACTGATATTTCCTTTACATTATGTGCTGGCACTCTGTAAATGGCACCATAAAGCAGCAAGATGGATGTTACAGCAAAGAGGGAAGAGTTGTACAAATTAGGTTTAAAAATAACTAAAATCTGGAGTTTCAGTACTTTCCATGAAAGATTATCTGTACAGCAAGAAAAAGAACTAATCTCCAGACACATGCAGATTAACATCTGAGCAATGCTTTGTGAGATCTCTGCTCAAAATTCTGAGAGTTAATTTGAAACACAATGTTCAGGCAGTGATTTAACGAAGAATAACAAGGTTGAATTAATGAACTGTTTTATTCTCACATGAATACACAGAGAACTTTCAAGAATAGTCATGCTGCAGGTGTCTTTTTCGAGTTAAAGTTAAGTCTAGATAATAAGACCTCAAAGAACGTGACTTCTTCCTCAAGAAAAACTCCCTCAGGGTGTCACTGCTGATTGGAGGAAAACTCTGGCTATAAAAATGAACACAATGCTAACATCCTTGATTTCAACAGTACAGTATTTGGACCACTGTGTTTTCCCTCGGAGCTGACTGTCAAATCAACTTTACTCCAATGTTCAATGCAGTGGCTTTATGTGATTCATAACTTCAGGCATTGCAAAAGAAAAGAGTGTATTTTGACCCACAAATCTTTGTCAGACTTAAGAGGAAAATTATTTCTTAATGTCCTGAAAATAGACACTATTTTTACACTTCATCTTCATAGAAGTATAAGTTCACATAGCCACCAAGCTGGAAGCATCTTGGCATACCTGAATGAATGACATGTAGTTCTGTTAAATGGGAATAGAAATTGCGTACAAGTCAGACGTGTTTCACTCAAGTTTAAGAGTCAGCAAAATGTTCATGTATGGTCACAGATAACCCTGTATTGTGTTATGTAGTGATGGAAAGCCTCTGAACTCTTTGGTGGATCTGCCTAAGTTTTTCTCATTACAAGTTCTCCAAAGAAAGGGCTTTTAAGCTCAAATTCCAAGTTTTATTAGAATATGAAGTGGCAGGAAAAATTAAATTTGTGGGATGGGGGGCAAATAAACCAACAAGGCTAAAGACATAAATAAATAAAACTTATAATCGTCTCTCTTGTACACTGGAGCAAGAGAACTTCTTTCTCTCAAGTTAGTTTTCTGCCAACTTGGCAGCTTATTTGTACAAACGTCTGCTGTGCTGTCCACTTCCCAGAAAGGTTCCTCAGTGCTTTCACTCTCCCTGCTGCCGCATTTTGGTGATTACAGGTTTTTCTCTTCTGCACATACTCAGCATGAGAGTTCACCTGACCTGTTCCCTCTTTTGCTTAGAAGAGTATGGCCAGCACCCACTGCCACTGTACACATCTTCTCCAGGAAAGCTAACAGAGATTCATCTTCTGTAATCTGTGCCTTTGCCACCACACCATAAACTGTGAACTCACTATGTTATGCCCACAGTCTCACTGATTCCATATCAGATGCAAGGATTTGGAGGAAAATAGTCACAAGAAATATGATTATTCCCTCCCCTTTCAACTTTGAAATTTGGTCTTTGAGGTACCTGGATAAACTACCAAATAAAAGCAGCATTTGTTTCCAAATGGATCGGCTTCATCTAATATCTAAACTTGGTATTTTACAGTGAAAATAAAAGGTTCCTCAATAGAACACAGTTGCATTATCAACCATTTAGGATGTGAATAGGTGTATATCGTTATTTGTGAGACTGTGCTATTTCTGTCTGAAAACTTAATTTAGGAAACAGAATTTCTCCAAGGTGAAAAATGTCATCTCCTGCAGATTCCTAACTTTTTTATTTCAGGGAAAACAGTTCAGGCCTCAGCTTCTGTAGCATGTAAAATCTTTTTGCTTTATAAACAGTGATAGAAATGCAGCCAAGAACAAAGCAGTCAGAAAACAAAAGCAGTAAAATTGCCTTTCTTATGAATTTATTTATTAGTTACTATCTTTACAGAAAAAAACTAAAAAACAAAAAACCCAGTGGCTACCATTGCTTCAGCAAGAAAAACACTGGAAAATATTGCCTACTCAATCAAGCTTTTTACAAGCATTTTAACGTCCATTAAGATTTCTATAGAAGTAGCACAGCCAGAACCATAGAATCATGGAATCACAGAATGGAAGGGGCCACAGTGAGTTATCTGGCCCAACCTCCCTAATCAAGGTCATCCTAGGGCACATCATACTCCCTTACTGTATCTCCAGTGAGGGAGACTTCACACCCTCTCTGAGCAACTGTTCCCATGTCTGGTCACTAGTACAACAGAGAAATTCTTCTTCATGCTTAGGTGGAACTTTCCATGCATCATTTTCTGCCCATTGCCTCTTGTTCTATTGTTTGGCACCACTAAGAAGAGCCTGGCTCCATCCTCTTGACACCTAACCTTTAGATATTTATACACATTTAATGAGGCCCCCTCTCAGTTCCCTCTTCTTGAGTCTGAACAGGCCCAGCTCCCTCAGCCTTTCATCATAAGAGAGTCTCTCCAGAGCCTTGACCAACTTAGTAGCTCTCCACTGAACCTGCTGCTGGAGGTCCACATTTCTCTTGCACTGTGGGTCCAAAACTGCACATAGTACTCCAAAAGAGGCCTCAGCAGGGCTGAGTAGAGGGACCAGATCACCACCCTTGACCTGCTGGCAATGCTCTTCCTAATGCACCCTAGGATTCTGCTGGTCTTCTTGGCCACAAGGACACACAACTGGCTCAGGGACAGCTTGTTGTCCATCAGGACTCCTATGCCCTTCTCTGCAGAGCTGCTTTCCAGCTGGTCAGCTCCCAGCCTGTACTGGTGCCTGAGGTTGTTCCTCCTCACATGTAGGACCCTGTATTTGCCCTTGTTAAATTTCAGACAATTCTTATCTGTCCATGTCTTCAACCTACCAAGGTGCCTCTGAAGGTGGCACACAATGCTCTGAGGTGTCGGCCACTCGTCTCAGCTTTGTGTTGTCAGTGAGCTTGATGAGGAGGCATCCAAGTCACTGATGAATAAGTTAAACAATATTGGGAGCAGTATAGAACCCTGGGGGACACCACTAGTGACAGGTGTCCAACTAGACTGTACCACTGAGCATAATCCTCTGGGATCTGCCAATTAGATAGTTTTCAATCCATCCCACTGTCCACTCATCTAACCCACATTTCTTGAGTTTGTCTGTGAGGATTTCATGAAAGGCAATGTTAAAAGCCTTGCTGAAGTCAAAGTAGACAATAATCACTGCTCTCCCTAGTCAGAATGATCATAGCAATCTTGGTATACCCTTACAAAGACATGGAACACTGAACATGTCTATTCAGTTTCCCAGGTTTTCACAAAAAGTTTATATCAGGCATCTAAATCCAAATATTTGTTTTAGGAACTGAAATACCAGGAATGCTAAACCTCTTTCCTATTAAATCAATAATTTACTGGTTGCTTGCCAAAGGCAGATATTTAACCTAAAAAGTATAGATGACGTTTGAAATAATATGGGTTATTAGGCTGAAAATTAGAGTTTAAATTCAAAATTTGTTATCTTGAGAGATATTAGAATTTAAAGATGTTAGAGAATTTAAAATTTTTATAGATTTTCCAAATTTCTGTAGGACTGATTTTAATTGTCTTGGAAAACTGTGCTTTTTATCTAAAAAGTTAAATATTCTTTGGGAACAAACTTTTTTGTTTCTTACTCTCTACCAATATTTAAAAAACAGAAGAATATACAGAAAAATCTTAATATACCTTAACTAGAGATACATCTGAACTGTAACTGTACCTATTTTCAGTTTCATATATCTCTATCATATTATGTCAGTTAACAATACTGACTACCAGTAGGCTGTGCCTGCAAAGCCCAAAACCATTATCTGATGAAACAAGCCTTTGAAATTTATGTTCAAATATTTTCTGTTCTACAGAGCAGTTTTATTTCAAAGAAATCTCCCTCCACACCATTCTGTTACATACCCCTTGGTTGCTTAGATAGAGCGCATATTAAATCTGTCATTTCTCAAAGGAGGTGGTAAAAAGGTGATTCACACATTTAAGAGGCAAACAGTGATGGAAATTTTTTTTAAAATGCACCTTCTAGAAGTTTCTTTGTCTGAGGACTCCCCAGATGGTTTTCATTATCTCCTTCATGAAACATTAACCCCCCTTTCCAAGATGAAACAGAAAGTGATAAAAATTCTGTCACTTCAGAAAAATAAATCCA
Organism: Sclerurus mexicanus; assembly: GCA_013396755.1. NCBI lineage: Eukaryota > Metazoa > Chordata > Aves > Passeriformes > Furnariidae > Sclerurus > Sclerurus mexicanus. Next base: position 458,941 of record VWZF01000477.1, on the reverse strand, counting down.
GTGCAGGGCCAACTACTTCCCTAGTGACTAAATGCTACTTGCTTTAAATGGGAGCTTTGTATCAGCATTTTATTGCACCTGCAACCTTATACTACGCCATTCAGGATAATAGTTTAGCCCCTAGCTCAGGGGTTGTTGTGACCCATGTGTTTGCAATCCTTCCAAGCCATGAACTTTGTTCATGCTGACAAAAGAAGCACTTTTCAAAGACAGGGCACCCTTGACAAGCATTTATGCCCCTTTTAAAACAATTTTTGTGTTCTGCTAATACAAAACAACTAAGAACATGGCCAATTCCATTAATTTTATGTGCCTGCCATAATGGTCACAAGTTGCAGCTTCATAATCTTTACTTTTAGAGTGATTTAGGTGAGAATTTTAATATACTTCCAGAAATTAGGATGTTCCAGATTGCTCAAACTCAGCACAAGGCTGAAAAAAAACCAGTTCCCTTCAACCTTCCCTCAGCATGAAGCTTGTGCAACTGTGCAAGAATACACATCACACATTAGTGACATGGAGATAATGTCTGTACTCACCTGTCTTGTGTCCTGGTCATGCCAGATGGGATCAGTTCACGTCACTGAATCGGATCAGGTTGAGTTCTGGTTAGCATTGCTCTTCTGCAGATGTTAACACACTTGACAGGCTTCATGGAATGGAAAGCCCATCTCAACATGCTACCTGAGCTTGAAAAGAAAGAGAAGGGTTGTTAGGTAAACATTTTGGACTTGCTGATCACTAGCCAGTAACTATGAGAAGAGAGAAACAGCATATTCTTAACATGTAGAAAATACCTTTGGCAGTTGCTTCATTACAATCATAAAATGATTTAGGTTGGAAAAGATCTCCAGAGCTCCAACCCCACCACTCAGGGCAGGACCCACTTCAGTCTGGTTACTGAAGCTTTGAATATATCTAGGTATACGGCAGATGACAAATGAACATATGAACTCTACTTTTTTGCATGCTCTTTATTCTCTGACCTCCATTCTCTGTGTCTAGACTCCCACTCTCCTCCTCCCTCTTGGGTCTTTTTATGGCTTTTTGCTGCAATCATAAATCAAATATGACACCACTGATCCTAATGTTCCTCTCACAGTCCCTCTCCCACATTACTTCACCAAGGTTCATCTGTTTTGTCTTTTTATTTTCCGAATATGCAAACATCGAGGAGTTTTGCTGCTTTTTATGACAGAATATACATGATTTACCAGTATGAATCTTATTTGTAGGTACTTGCTCTATACAAGGTTTTCCTATTTGTCTTGTCTAGGCTTTTATTACCTGAGTTTGAAACTCTAGAGTTGAAAACTCTAGAGAGATGAGGAGATTGCACATCTAACTGAGCAATTACAGCTCAGGAAAATCTTCTGGAGTACAGACTGACACAGGCAGAGAAACTGCAGCTGTTACGAAGACTGGGAGAATTATTGAAAAAAAAAAACAACACCAAAAGCAAAGCTGATCTTCTCATCACATTCTCTCTTATTTCCAACAAAGTGCCACCTCCAATTTCCAGCAAAGTGCCACCTCCAGACCTCTCTGTCAGGTGACCAATCCTGTCCTCTTTGCTGAGACTCTGGGCCTGTTTATCTTTGCTTGTTTGTCCGCTACTTCCATATTCCTCATCTCTTTTTACATCTCATAAATTCTGTCACACACTGGGAAAGATCTGTCCTTCCTTCTTGCCAAATCCATTGCACCATTTAAGATTCTACCACTTTTATTCTGTATTCCATGGGGCAATAAATGTAGCCTCTGTTTTGCTGAGAAAAAGCAATGAATACATCACAAATTTTCGATTTCTGACTTGTTTATGAAAGTAAAAATTTTTTCAAAATACTTAAAGACACCCCTGTCGCCCACTCCCCACATCTAAATACTGGAAGGGATGATTGTAATTTGTGACATCCCAGAATTTCCCTCCAAATTGGCAGGTTGGTTTCTGCCATAAGGCAGAGGTAGAGCCTGTAACCTGCAATAGTAATCAGGTGGAAGAAGCATAAGGGAAAGGGAAGAAATAAAAACTGGGTCCAAGAGATCTCAACTGATCAGCAAGCCCATTCTAGGGCAACAGCATTTCTAGCAGACTTCTGCATAAACTGCTATTAGAGACCTTGAGTGACAGGAGTTCTGCAGCCTCCCAGGGAAATGGTTCCTTGGTCTTCGCTGTCTGCACCTGAGAGGATCCCACATAGCCCAGCGCCTGTTCTGCATGTCCCTGTGTGGCCAAAGTCCATTGTTTTTTTTGACTGACCTAAAGCTTACCAAAAGGAGGCTGATCTTCACCTCTTTGCAGCAGCCCTTCTGTACTTCATCCCTCTTTCAGTTACCTCCTTTTTGTGCCAAAAATGCCATGACTGAACAATGAGAGTCACTAAGTGATGCTAGATAGAATTAAAAGATGAGTTTGTTCTCCTTGAGACACTATTCACATGCAAAATAATGTCAACCCACCTCAAAAAACTTTCTTCTGTTTTTCTTTTCTTGAATACATACTTGCATAAATATTCATGATTACACATTTTATAATAGTTTTATTTATAATAGTAATTTCCAAAGGTGTTTATTACAGTAATACTTTAAAGATGTTTCAAGTTTGTCTCTTAAAGAGAACTAAACTTGCATAATCTACCTTACCATCATAAAAGACAGATTGTTTATAACTAAGTTGCATAATCACCCGTGGAAGTCAATATATTACAATTTGGTCAAGCTCAGCCTTTTTCCTCAGAAATAATGATCTACTATACTATTTATATTTATTTGCCTGGAACCAAAAGAATCTAAGTATAAGAAGGAACTGAGTTAAGACAGAATTTAAGTTATGTGGGGAAAGGACTGTCCCACATAACTCTAGAATTAAAGAAATTCTTTTCCACAGATCTTACAAGAAGAAAAATAAAAATCTACCAGCAGAAGAATTCTGCATTTCTCCTTGGAAAGTTAGAGATTTCTTGGAATTGCTCATCATCATGAGGAACCTAAATCCCAGAAACACTTAAAAAAGTAGTTTATGAATCCTGTGAGGTTTGACACTTTTGGTTTCAGACAAGATATTTCATTCTAAAATACAGTTATACAAATACTTATGGTTTCTGTATTTACTGTTGTTGCCTTATTTCCTCTGATTAGAAATAACATTCCAAAATCCACTGTGGAATTGCAAGTTGGGCTGCTCGAGGCACAAAGATCAGCATGTATCTGGATTATATGACGCTGTTTGTAGAGAAAATTTGAGCTAAATACCTACTAGATCACTTCCTGATGCTTTCAGACAGCTGTGATTTAGCTAGCTCAACAAGGTACATCTGTTTTTATACTTTGCTCTGGAGCCTGTATCCCATGAGATTCCAAGTGCTTTCAAGATATTGAAAAGTCAACAAAAATTCAAAGCAATCTCTAAGTGGTAGGATGTGTTGAGAACATCACAGAGAAAAGCCCAAGGAGAAACATTCATAAATAAGGCCATAATTTGTAAAGCAGGAGGGAAATACAGTTGAATGAATATAGGCATCACAGAGGCTAATGATGCATCCTAATTATCTCCTTCTCTGACAAACTTTTGCAACATGTTCAATTAGCAACAAGGAACCTAAACCTGTTATACTAAAAAAATGGTTAGTTACTAGTACAATGACAGGAATGTGCATAAAAAAACAAAAAAAAAATAATGAAAAAAAGCAACGCCAAAACCAATATTCTGTATATGCTGTAAGTACAGTTCAGGTTTCATAGAATCATACAATCATAAAATGGCCTGGGTTGGAGAAGAGTCTAAAGACCATCTAGGTCCAACCCTACTGCCATGGGCAGGGACACCTTTTCTTAGAACAGGTTGCTCAGAACTCCATCCAACCTTACCTTGAGGCTTATTGGGAGCCAGATTTTCAATGGCAACAGAGTTATTCCACACATTTTGTGGGGTTTGTGGAAGGTAAAACATAATCCAAACACATCAACCCAACCATTTGTTTGACTTTCGAGTTCACATTAACCGTTTTCCAAACCTCATAGAATTGGATTAGTACTAAACTCAATTCTCACTAACATTGGTACAAGAAATTAATCCCCATCTATATTTTTTCACTAAGATAATCAGTTTTATTAGCTTCTATTAGAGAGACAGATGCCATAATTTGTTTAGTTCTAGAGTTTCAAACTAAAAAAATGAAGGAAAACAAATTTTGTTGAAAGTCTTACCTATTGTGAACCTACCTTACTTCATAGGAACATACCAGTGGAAATCAGCTTAAACTCAAATAAAAACTAGGCTTTTCATGATAGATTAGTCAATAACTTGTTATCGAAGCCATTTAAGTACACAAGATTTACGTACACAGGATTGAGTTTAGAGGTCTTGATGGTCTCTGAGGAAGCACTTACATGGAGCAATCTAAAATCCTGACTGCTATTTTAGCACAATACTATTAGCCATGATCAGTGAATTGTCTTCTACCACGTGCTCCCCATCACCTACTCGTGTCCACCACCTCTCTTTGGTGCTTCTCTCCCTGGCTCCTAGAAGAACTGTTGTAGGTACCATCTATTTAATTAATTGGAGATATTTAACTTCTTACCTATGCAGAGTACAATAACTTGAAGCAGGGATTACATATTCTGAGCTACCCAGGAAAAGCCAATCTTGAAATAAATTAGAACACACTTTAGACAGAAGATACAATCATGAGGCAATGAAAAGAGGTAAGGCATCACTTTCATTAAAGTTATTCCTGGAAAGGACTTAAATTTCTTTGAATTGTCATCAGTTTTGACAGGTTCAGTGCGAGATCACCCTTCCCTTTCTATCCATAACTTTACAATGAAAGGACAGTGAAACAGGAAAGAAAAGAAAGTTCTCAATAAAATCAAGAATTCTTCAGTTCATTACAATCTTTTAAGATTTTATTGCTTTCCCTACTTTGTTTATGTCAACAAATGATCTGTCTCCTTTCCCTTAAATATCTGCATTCCCTGTTTGCTGTCAGTTTTGAAGCTGGCAGGAGAGTTTTCTGATGATGGTAGAAGCAAGATCAGACAGACACTTGTTTCCTTTATCCTCTACCATGTCTCAATACCTCTCTGCTTCATGAAAAACATGCATTTCAGAAAGCTCCTCAGAGCTCCAAATGAGCACTTTTACACAAGTAATGCTACAAACTGCCAAGGAACAAACTTGTGTGTTTCCTCTCATTTTTTTCAGTGGCCAGAAGAGTAGAGATCTCTGTCCTTCACAGATCTTTGCTCTGCATTCACTACATGTCTGGGCCTATAGCTGCTGGGCTGGAAAATACGCTAAGAGGGAGAAGACAGAAATGTTTGGGCAATTTTGGGTGGCAACCTTCAAAGGAGAAACCATGCCTCAGAAGTTACATCCTGTAAACAGTAAGACCTTAGTACCAGTAATATATACTATACAATGTTGCTAATACATAACTCTTAGGCATATATATACACAAATATGCACAGGCTAAACACAGTTACATCATTAATTCATTTTTCTTGCATTTAAAATAGAGTATTAATGTGTAATGGGCAGGACAGGAAAAGAAAGAAATGAGCTTGGAACTGGAAAAGGAACAAAAACATGAGAACAAGCATGTATTTTCTTCAGAAGATAATTAGCCCTTCTCAATTTTATTCTTGCATCCAAAATGCACTGCCTCTGTCTGAGTGCATAAGCCTCAAAGTTGGCCGTAGTAGTTTTTTCGGGATTATAAGATTTCTTGTTGAAATATCTATATACCCAAAGTTAAATAAAAACGAAGAGAAGAGAATAGGATGGTGGCAGAAAACGGTGCTGAAGAAAAAGAACACAAAGAAGGCTGAGGGAGGACATAAAAACAATGAAGCAAAAAAGAATTGAATACAATATCCAGACAATCACAATGGTATCAAGGTAAAAACAAATAAAACCAAAGAAAAACCCAAGCCTTATCCATATGTGAAAGAGCAGCCAAAGCTGGGCTCAAGGAAAGTAAAGACTCCACAAGAAACTCCTAAACTCCACTGAAGGCAGGGTGTGCTAGTTTTTAAGAACAATAGTAAGCTGTCCCCTAGTTTGCCATGGTTTTTATTTCTCAATAAAAAGGACAAGAAACATCCCAGCAAATGCTTTTTTGAGATTCAACAGTCCAAATAACACAGAACCAAAAATATTTTAAAAAAAAAGTGACACTGGAAAATGAAGATTTCTACTTATCAGGTGCTTTCTTGAGGTAGGACAGGAACTACAGTTTCAGCAAATATCCTGTCTTTCCTGAGACAGATAAAAAAGTAGCAATCTCATCCCATCATTTTCCTGTTATCCTAAAGATGTCCTCAGTATCTTCAGCTACCGGTGACTTGTCACATAAAAATCAGGTTTTAGAGAAGGCTGCTGAGTCTACAGAAGTCCACCTTGCAAGCAGGTGTTTTTTTGTTGCTTTCATGTTTGCTTAGAGCTAATGTAAGGAGGAGTTGCTCTTTTCTTCATCTTCAAAGGATCTTTGAATCTTTATTTTTAAATTGACCATAGCCCACCTGTAGAAACAAGAGCTTTTTGGTGCTCACTTATAAGGGTAATCAGTTTGAAGCAAATAACATGGCAATCTTGAGCAGAGTTTTTGAATAAAAGCAGTAAAAAAGTCATATAAACCTGACATATAGCAGTGACAAGATCACACTGTAGAAGGCAAAAAATACATTGTGCTTTTTGCTGTAACTAGGAATAATTCCTTTCAGCAGAAGCAGTGAGAGACAGTCCAAGGTCCTGTGGTAAATGAAAAATTGATGGCAAACTGTGAATATAGATTTTAATGACTGGTTTTATTAGTGCTATTATGACCCACTGTATAATCTGTCCCTGGAATAATTTTTCTGTGAGTTTTCTGGGAATTAGACATGCGCAAGCCCCTTTGACTTGAATGAAAATTGTGCAACTCTGAAAAATGTATGCACCCCTGCTATATGGAGCAGAACACTTTCTATGCAGACTTTCTCACTCGCCTTACTTATTATTGAATAAATGCATTTCTAATAGCCTTCAACATTTAAAGCTGTTTTCTGATATGAGCTAAAGTTATCACGTGCCTGAGAAAGCCATGCTGTGCTTTTTCTGACATCTGGGTAGCAAAGACAATCCACCAACATTTCAAAATATATACTAAGTTTTCATTGAAAACTGAATCTTTTCTTGAAAAGATAAAAGCCTTTCTTGATTTTATTCTTGCATCCAAAATGCACTGCCTCTGTCTCAGTGCATAAACCTCCATTTCGGCTGTAGCAGCTTTTAAGGGATTATAAGGTTTCTTGTTGAAATATCCATGAACATAAAGTTAAATAAAAAGGTAATTTAAAGACCATCCCAGAACTGTTTACAGGTTAGGTATCTCAGTGCTCAGATATCTCATAGATGAGGTGAGCCAAGTGAATCTGATCAGAGCTGTGGCCAAGGGCAGGAGTCAGACTCTCACTGCACAAGTGCTCTGTGACACCTGCACACTGGACAGTCTCCTTAAAGCCTGTGGGTTTTCTATGTACATGACAAAGAGAACTAAGTGTCCCTAATGGTCTTTGGCTAGCATAAAGATGTTGCAATAAAAATATCCTGAGCAACACTAGAAATTTAAAAATAATGAAAATCACTTCAGAATATACTTTATAAGAATATTCTGGTTAGTACAGTCAAAAAATGTCGACAATCTGTTTCTTTTAAGAAATAATGAAAAAAATAATCCTACTTTATCTTGTATTTTAAAGTGTTCTCTTCTACTAGCAAAAGGATTCTCCCACTCTCTTCCACTGAAAATCTTAGGGGAAAAGATAGTGAAGAAATAATAATATGCCACATTCACTGGTTTCTTTTTCCCTCTGTAAAAGTGGAAAATCTGGGTGTGTTTTGACTGAAAGACGATGCTTAACTTCTTGTTCCTAAACTTCTTATTCTCTTATTCTACAGGAATAAGAATATTCAGAGTACTCAGAGATTTTAAAAAAAATAAAAAATAAAAAAAGAACACCAGCATTTTCAGAACTTCATACTAAATGTATGAGTCCTACATTCACCATTATTCATTTTCATAAAAACTGTTGGATTTTCCCTTGAGATGGTCATCTGCATCTTATAAATATGAAACAGTTTGTTTAGAAACTGAGGTTTATTAATTCTAGGTTCTTGATTCTTAGCAATCTGCTGCTCTCCTTGTTTTTAAATTCAAACAGCTCTGATACACAGGAACAATGTTTTATCAAAAAATGTGCTTAACAGTGCTCATATCTAAAAAAGGTAGCAATTTCACTTAATATCATATTGACTTAAAATATAAATGTTAGCACATCTGGAACTCTAATAAAAAGAAACAGTGGGTGTTCGTTTTTTCAGAGAAATGTTTTCTGAAGAATGTATCATTTTAATTAAGCTAACTTTATCTTAAAATCAAAGCCTGGATATTTGACTGGTAATTAGGAACTGAACACCATGAAAACAGCATGTTTGTGTCTCAATAAAAGAATTTGGAAATTACTTTTGAATTGAGGGACAAAATTTCTAAATGTCAGGTTTTTAACAAGAGTTATGAAGACACCTGCAAAGACATTTTTATTACAAGAAACTGAAAAGTCTGTCTTTTTTCAGTGTCAGGACAGAAAAGGAAGTGGTTGGTTTTTTCAACCACCTGACATAATTGAAAGAAATGGGTTCAATTAATGAATTTCAGATTTAAGTTGCTTTCAAATGTAGTTCAAAAAACCTTGAAACTTTGAAGCCAGGAAGCTTTCTATAGGCTTGGATTGATTTTGCCATGTACAGGACTTCATTCTGTTGTTCCAGGTGATGCTCCCTATTATTTAATCTATTCTGCCTTACAGGGTAACTGGCAGCAAGCATCTCAAAACTCCATGCACTTGCTGGGTCTTGTTCTTTCTGACTCTGCCTGTCTATCTTTCTTTCTCCTAAAATACATCATTACACCTAAAGATGAACACTTCTGGAATTTCTTTTGGAAGGCAGTGTCTATATATCAATACATATCTATATATCAATATGTGGATTTGCCCTTATCCCCAGAAATGGACTGTTGAGTCAGATGGTTTGCAAGACAATGTAAATTTATCATAAAAGACACATACTTCTCCTTTTCTTCTAACAGAGGCAAAATATCGTGTGTGTTGAGAAAGAACCAAGTGGGTGTTGAATGTGAGAGAGACAATAGGACTTATGTGGTAAGTCTACTAATTATTAAAAGGCTAGTCGCCTATATTTTGAAACTGGGGCTGGTGAGGCATCAGGCCAAGTTGTAGTTTTGCTCATTTCTGTGCAGATCATGTTAGAAAATGATACAAAATTGTACAAATATGTTGCCTAACTGTGCAGCTTTACAGAAGTTCAAGTCTTTTGAAATTGTGCTGCAGTCAAACAAAGTTCTAGAAGTAGAGAGCAACAGGTATAAGGCTGACAAGTGAATCACTGCTATTTTATCTTAACAACCCAATCAACCATTTTTAATAGGTATTTCAGTATGGAAATTTCTTGTAGCAGTCTGGCTAGTTTCTACAGTTGCTACTGGTTTGTTTCTTAAGTTTTTTTGTGGGGCAGAGTTAGAATTTGCCTGCAGCATGGCTGCAACTTGTATTGCAGGTTGGCTTTTAGCTTACACCATAAGAGTACCTGTTTAGACTATTAACCATCAGATCACTGCAAAATTTTGATTTTTTTCTTGTAACAAGAATGATTTTCTTCAAAGTCATAAAGTTTATATTAAAATTAAAACTATTGTTTTGGAGGGATAACGAAGGGATGAGAAAATTGAAATGAAAGCAGAAGAAAATGGATGAGAAAATGCTGTGGTTATCTGCCTCCTGGGAAGCAGTTGGATTGATACATCCTATGAATTAGCAAAGTTTATTTAATGTGAGGTTTTACCTCATTGTTCTTATTAGCAGATCTGATTTGTTTGTGGGACTATGCCAAGGACCAATCAGGCTACAAAACTATTACCATTTTATATTAATACCTTAAAAAGACATTGTCTTGGATTTGCACTAACTGCTGGAAATAAGAAAACATTGACATTTCAAAACAGAATAAGCATCTTAACCTTGTGAGAGCTGTAATACACTATTTACTGTTTTGTTATTACTTAGCCCTGGGGCAAACTCTAAAAGAAAGTCTAAAAAGCAGAAGCCTCAAATTGCCTTCCTGCAGTATGGAAATAAATTTTTTGACCTGATTAAAAACAAAAATATAGGTAGCTGTAAATGGGTAGGGAGGACCTTTAAAGCATCACCTTTAAAGCATTGTATTGAGAAAACATCATTCTCCCAAGAGCAACTGAAAGAAAGAGTGCACTTCAGAGAAGTACATTGTTCAGTGCGTGTCAAGCAAATGTAAAACACAAACCATAACAGACATGACTTTTACCCAAATGGCAGGAGGGGAGCAGGGAGCACTTATCCCACAGCTTCTACTTTGGAAGAGACAACATTTTCTTTCCTACTTACTCCAGATTTGTGCTTGAAGAGGAGAGGGGTAAATAGAGAGGGGAAAAAGGCCAAAGACAAGAAAGGTCAGTTTTAGCTTCCAAATGCAGCTGTATGCAACAGTAACAGCAGGTTTAATCCTCTCCCCTTCTGTGGCAGTAAAACGAATTGTTGAATTGCAAGGCAGAGAAAACTAGCAGATGGGGATTAGTGAGAGTAGGACTAATTCATCCAGCTAGTCATGTCAGGAAAAGATGGAAAAACTCTCTGCATAGGTCTGGGTTAGGTGGGAGGAGCAGAGAACACACCAGCACTTTGAGAACAAGGAAGACAACTTTGGCACTCATGCCTTGAATATTTTATGCAGTTTTGATCTTCACATCCCAAGGCAGATGCAGCAGATTTGGAAGCAGAGAATGGCATCAAGCATGATCAAGGGGTAATGCATTCCACATATTTGAAGAGCTTGAACAGTCTGGGATCTTAAATTTGTGAGGGGAAGGTGTATAGGCAGACTGACTGAGGTTTACAAGATGACGAGTGTAGTAGATAGGACAGGTATCCACCTCATCATTAGTGGTACTGATTAAAACAAGTAGGACATCAGTTTAAAACTGATAAACACCTTTTTACAGAGAAATTGATGACCTCTAGGAGTTGCTGCCACAGGAGGCTGTAGAGGCAGAAGAATGAGTGAGATCTGTAAGCAGGTATTAAATGGAATATAGAGGCACGTACTATCTGATGTGTCTAATATGTCAACTGTGGAAGTTGGGAAGAACAGGTGAATGGATTTGAAAAACTGTTCAAGCTCATATGTTTCCCCCTGCTGACTTAGAGATCTTTTTGCTACTTTCAAGGAAGAATCCTGGGCTAGATGAATCATTGTAGTACCATCCAGTAGGGATTTTCTTGCTGATTTTAACAGATAGTCTTCAAAAGTAGTGATATACTATTTCCTTAACTCCAGCAATTTCTTCAGACATTAATTTGAAAGTTAAATGCATTTCACAATCCTGATAATCTTTTCTTGTGTTATTGTTTTCATCTGTTAATTAATTCACATAGTAGAGGGCATACATTTACTTTTTTTTTTTTTTAACTATAGACATGCCCTTCCACACAGAGGCAGGACTTAATTAGCCCAAGTCTACTTTATCTCATATATATTCTCAATTCTAAATGTATGGATACATTCAGGACCACACACATTTTCAAAAAGTAATTTTGGAGATGACAAAGCAGGCACTAGAAAGCAGAAGAGTCTGTGAATTCCGTGTCTGCCAAAATTGCCTCTCTAGCTTTTATCTGGTCTTTAACACCCTAGTCAAGTTTGCGTGGTTGCTTCTATGCAGCTCCAGAATGATAGAGCTGCATCTCCCTCATAGGAACTACCAGTCCCGCAGGGCTCCCCTGTGGGCTCTGCCTCTTCAGAAAACTTGAGTGTCAAAGATAGAACACAGGGAATGAGGCAAGTGTTGCAGTCCTTCCACATTGCACCCTGCTCCAAGAGAAAGCCTGACTTCCACAATGTCACATCTCTATTTCTAGAAAGCATGGTCATTAACAGATAAAATGAAAACAAAATAGAACTGGCGATAGCATGTTAATAACATTTTGTTCTTACTAACTATCCTGAAAGTTACAGCTTATGTGATGTTTCATAACTCCTCTGTGAGATAAAGAAGAGGGGTATTCATATTCCCATTTTACATGCAAATATACTACCATTAATTTTCTTAAGGTTATATCATATATCTAGATTGCAGAAGAGCTAATTGGATGAACTGGAACTTCAGATTACTAATTCTCTATATTCTTTTCTATCCCCTGGTGAGTGTTGTTTCCACTGGAAATTATGATAAAATGAGGACTTTCTTATGCTTAGACAATACTCCTACTTGCTTTATGGCTTCAGTCTAGTGATCTCTTGACTGTTGTCCCTAGTTATCATGTGAATGTCTGTTTTAATTTCTTTTACTGTGAGTATATCTGCCTGGAAATTTCCATCCAGCTTGCTATAAAAACAAAGAGGATATTGTTCCCAGAAAATATATTCTTTATACTGTTGGAAAAAGTTTCCCCTTGTGGTCTTAATGTGCCTATATACTCTACTCCTTTTTAGCTTGATTATATTCTATGCAGGTTCTTATACTGCAGCCAAGACTGTGGTGTCTGAACACCTCTCACAGCTAGGTACCCATCAAGGTGAGCTATGGGGACCAAGTTTCCACTCCATTCCCTCTCTTCACATAAAAGGATGTTATATTGGATCTGGGTGCCCATATTCCTCGGCTACTAATTGGTTTTGAGCTGATGCAAATGAAAGTAAGGTCAAAGAAGCTTTACAGCAATGCTGAAAAGCTGATATTTTTGGTCATTCTGAATTCTAATTTCAGTATTTTAGGCTCAGAGCTGTAAACAGAGGTGAAATTATGCATCCTGAACTCATGAGCAGCACCCCTCAGGTGAGGGAGTGCTCACAAAGCACTGCTGTCCAGACTGGTAGCAATTGCAAGTTTCCAAAGATGTGGCACTACGTGATCTTACTGTATTGAATACTTATTTGCAAAGATTTGTCCTAAATCCTGATTTTTATGATTTAATTCTGTGGCAGAGTAGGTAAATTGCTGGTACTAGAAGAAAATCTCAGCTTCTGCTTTCTATGCACAGAAGCACAACTGTGCACTGCAGTTTGGGTAGTATTCTGAAATTAAGGTTGGGGGAGACGGCCTGTAAGTGCTTGCAGATTTTATTATTTGTGGCCACATAACTGGACTTGTTATAGGTGGCTTCACAGTGGCAAAATGTAATTGGAGGAGTTTAACAACAAACATTGCCAAAGAAATCTCAACCAGCAGGTCCTTACCGGGTTTTCCGTGAACTGCTGGAGAACTACTTTACTGCAGTCTGCTTACTCTGATGTTCAGAAAAGACACTGTCATTTATGATATCTGAAGAGCTGTGTTTTCACCTATAGCTTCAGTTGCTAGTGCTGCTGCACAAACAAAGTTGATGGAGCACATTATAGATTTTTCACTTGCCTCGAAGAGAAAAATCAATTTCCATCTAATAGAGCAGGAGGTCACTAAATACTACTAGCTGCTCTGTGACACTGTAGACTTAAGCAGTCCTCCTATGAGAAAGTCATGAGTAGTAAATAGGATCCTGGAGTGCATTAGTACGCAGATAAATAGAGAGGGAAATTAGACACAGAAAAAAATTGAGCTGAGCAAAGAGAGTAAGCTGCAATTTTTTAAAAAACATCAGGGTGTAGCACACAGAATCTGGAGTAACTGCATCTGAGTCTGACTTGCTACATAATTTTCTTATGATAGAGGGTTGAACTCACATACACACAGTAAATCCACCACAGGTGAGAGTGTGGGTCATTCAGTAAAAGACAGCTTCAGCTCTGAGTGACATACAAAGTTCTGCAATTGCAAGAAAGTTTAAAACTACATAGGTACCTCACTGCTGGGACATATTTAGGAGACATGGGTATGAAAAAATAAACAAATGAATAAAAAAAATTCACATAATATCCTAAAAGTGAACTGAATGAAGCTGTGCCATTATCCTTGTGTTCTCTAGACATTTTCCTATTGAAGGGAATGACCAAGGGAGCTGGTGGGACGAGAAGGACTTGCATAGTTTTGTGAATAAAAGCTGAATATAGTTTCAAACTGTGATAAAATAATCAGTCTGTATTTGTGTAAAAAGAGGGCTTTTTTCCTATGAACACATGACTTAATGTCCTGTCCTTGTTTGTAACTGCCAGCTGACTAATTCATTGTATAGAAGATGCATACACCTCAAGTTTAGTGTTCAGGCTACTGTTCAAAGCTGTTGAGGTTTTCTGTTAATAGGTATCTGTGTGTACCAAATTTTGTCACACCATAAACATGGATGACAGACTGAAGCTACCTGGTGACCCTGCTCACACAGGTTCCCCAATGGGTGGTGACGACAGTTGTGTGTTCAGTAGCTAAGAGAGAGATCCAAAACCAAATTGACTTAATAAGGAAATGTGGATGCCTTAGGAAGTGTTTCTGTGGGATGCATATTATCTGATGAAAAACATTGTATTGGAAGTTGCAGAAAGATGCAGGAAGACACCAAGGAGAAGCTGAAGGACTTTTGTTTACAAGTGTAGGACAATCCACCAATGAAGCCAGGCAGCTAAGTAGACCCAGAGAGTTGAGAAGAAAAGTGACTGTGGATGTCTACATGGCCATGTTTCATACCTGGACATGGCATAAAACCAGCAAACACTAAAAACCAGACACAAGATAAAACCCAAAAAGCCATCTCTCTTATCTCTCATTCATTTTCCAGATACTCTCAAAGAACAAAGTATGGATCACTGTGCTCCTCAGAAAGGTATGTAAGAAACATATACATAAGCTGGAGGTGCCTAATCAATTCAAACACTCCCTTATTGTGCAAATCACTCAGTTGCCTATAGGAAGGATACCACTTCCAGTCAGTGGTGTCACAGCAAAATCTTAAGCAGTTTATCCACTGATAAATCAGAGTTATAGTGCTGTCACTCCAGCTCAGGCTAAATTGGAACACGCTATGGTTTTACTAGGAGGAGTTTACTCATTACCAGAACTTACAGCAGTAGATTGTGATGGAAGCAAACACTTCCCAAAGCAGAGTTAGTAAATCAAACAGAGATTTTCTTTGGGAAACAGACTTTGTTTTTTCTTTCTACCTAGAAGTAACACACAGTAAGAAAAAAAAAAACTATTAAAAAAACAGGTGAAAAAGAAAGGAAAAAGGACTCCTTTAATTGCATTTGCTCATTACTTTAGAGAATTTATGAGAGTGAGACATATATATCTACTAAGCACCTATTCCATCTTGAATTATACTCTCTTGGGTCACATTTTTGAAGTTTCATTGTGCAGGCAATGAAGCAAAGAATGGATCCAAATTGGTTTTAAATTAATCAAACTCACAGTTAAAAAGCAGAGCATCATCACTTGGGTCGAATGTCAGTTGTTCATCTTCAGTTTCATGTATTTTTTTGAACTTACCATAATTGACCTTTTCAAGTGTAACACTCAGTTAAAAGCTGGAGAAAATGGCAATATGATAAGAGAAGGACAATTTCAGTTATGACAAAGTCATTATATGTATGATGAGATATGAAGATGTTAATTAATCTCTTCTCACCACTTTCCACAGTAGGGCAATTGCACTTTCGAATTGATGTTATTTCTAATGGATGTGATATCACAGCTGAATTAAAGGTGGGCAAAAAATGAGTTTAAAAAGAGTGAGAAAGGCTTCGTTCAAAGCTGTAGAAGTCAGTGGAAAGATTATAATGGATTTCTGTGAGTTTTATATGAGGCCTTTAGTGCACAAGTTTTTTGGGTTTAGATAACTTGAATAAAACTGCTACCCTTTCTCTACTGCATTTCATTTGAATTTCCCTCTTTGATCCACATTTTTTCAGTCACAGACTGTTCCTTTTTAAAATAATACAAACTTTCTTCGAGAAGAAGAATGAAATCACCTTGTTGAGAGGCATCCCTGAGTAAGTATACCAGCTGAGGAAGTTTCTTATATGCCACTCCTGTCCGAACCACTAGAGTCTGGCTTCTTCTTGCTACCCCACTGAATACAATTAGCACCTGGCAGCAGATACATTTTTATCTGAGCTTATGAGAAAATGCATTTTTTTAATTAAGCTGTGAATGTTTAGGACACAAAAATAGCATGACTTGCTTGAGTGGATCAGAGCATGTTGGAAAGTAAGCTGTGTGCTTGCTGGGAGTCAGGAAGAGCTTGCATGGGCAAGGTGAGTGCCAAAAAGAAATTGCTTCCCTTAACAATTTGGCAGGTGGACAACATCAGTGAAGTCTGGGTCTCTTCACAAACTTACACATTTTGGCAGTGTGGGGGCAGTCTGCTCAGCTACTGGGCTGCAAGAGTAGAGTTTAGGCCTGCTTCAGAGCAGACAACAACCTCAATTGTTTTAGAGGGACAAAAGGCTAATAAATGAAAGGTACTAGATTGTCAAAATGAATAAAGTGTTGATCCGGTCCTATTTCCAAAAAGTTTGTTGTTGGATTGAGACCATGCAAGTTATTCTGGGATGGTACTTATATTTCTAGCACAGACAAAACTCCCATTGGCTTCACAACCAGTTTTGCTAAAAGTAGCATTGATTGAATCTAGGTTTGGGCTTCATTATTACCTCAGCTTTCTCCAGTGAGCTATGGTTTGGCTTTTAATTGGCATCCGGTGTGTCAATCTTTTAGTCACATCTGCTACTTAACAGGTCTTCCTAAATCATTCATCATTTGTTTCTGGATTTTCAGTAGTTTTATAAAATCCTTTGAAGAGAATGATGACATTAGCACTACAAATAAACTGAGTGATTCCATTACACTTCACATATTTTATTTTGACTTTCATTTTTATGAGAACCAAGCAGCTTGGTACATGTGGGAAACAAAACCAGTTTTATCTGGAAGACTATTTAACGTTTTATGAAACTAAAATGAATTTGCTTAATAACGTGTGGACTCAAAATGAAAGCACTCAATCCTTCTTGGGGATGAGATTACAGGCAGTTTCAGCAAAGAAAAACAGATTTAAGAAAAAAACACCTAGTTTTAAACAAATCACACAGTTTAAAATCTCCAATCTAACATAACATTTATAGGTTAAGGTATTGTTTTCGTGTAGAATTCCATGTGGGTATTTTCAGTCTGTGTTTGGCCCAACCACCTGTGAGAAGCTGGGTTTTCTCTTGCCGAGTTATGGGAAAACAGGCTGATAAAGAAGGTCTCCAGCCTTGAGAGAGAGATTTCTGTGTAAACTAAATTTAATTGGGCTCTCACGATTGGCTGATGGCCCTTCAAGGGCACTTGAAGGAGAAAGAGAGGAGGAGGAGAATGAAGTAAACCCCCATACTCAACTAGGGAAGACCCTCTGAAATGGACTGCACAGGTGCGGAGAGACCCATGCAAGCACAGAGAAGTATCAGTTATGTAACATAAGGGGCAGTGCCAAATAACTTCGCTTGGGCGGCCCTGGCCACATCACTCAGGTAAACATCACTTGGCCAATTCGATAAAAGGCAGATGACTCATGTTTTGGGGCTCACTCGCTTCACATGACAGGACAACGTTGCCTTGGTGGGGACATTCGCCCTCACCTGTGAGCCAGCTGACCCGTGAGGATGCAATCACTGCTCAGGGAAGTTTGGGCATTCTGGGGGTCGGTGAGACAACCCCATTGGGGACACCTGGACAATTTGGGTGTTTGCACCTGGAGGCTTATTTTCTCTTTTCTCTCTCTCTTGGGTTTCTTTCCTGTTTACGTGGCCACCTTTGGTAATAAAACCACTGTTTGAGTTAAGTTTTCTGTGGTATCTCAGTTTCTGCTTCCACATCTCTTCGGACCCCTATTCTTCCTGGAACAGGTATATAACACAAAACCAACAAAGCCCACTAAGGGTGATGGGAACCTGTCCACTGATTTGAACAGGTGTTGACTCTGCTTTTAGTGACAATTAATAATTTCACAAGAATATGCAGTCTACAGAACTGAGTATAATCCCAAACCCCTTGCCCATACCATGACATTCATCGACACAGTCTTTCACCCCATGCCTATTGAAGTTTCATCTGTAAGCTCAGTAATTCATGTGGAGGACAGGAGAGTTTTGGGCATGTGACCATTCTTGGACACTTCATGGTGTACAGTCTTCCAAAATTTTATCATGTGCATTTATTTCACTTGGCCTTTAATAAGGAGACTTCAGACAACTTTTGACTGCAAATATAATGCCATGCATTTAGGGTTACCAAAGGGCTTACTACATGAAAGGTTGCATGTGGGACGTGTACTGGATTGGGTGTACTGGATTGACCCTGCCTGGACATCAGGCACCCACTAAAGCCACTCTATCACTCCCCTCTGCAAATGGACAGAGGAAAGAAAGAAAGAACAATGAAGTAAGTGTTTGTGAGTTGAGATAAGGCCCCTGAGAGATCACTTACTGATTATTATCATGGGCAAAACAGACTCAAAGGGGGAATATTCATTAAACTTATTACTAACAGAATCATAGCAGGATAATGAGAAGTATAATAAATCTTAAAAACATCTTCACCCCACTTGTCCCTCCTTTCCATATTGTACATCCTCCTCCTCAGTGGTGCAGAGAGATGGGCAATGTGAGTTAAGGTTAGTTCATCACTGGTTGCTTCTGCTGCTACTCAGATTGAAGAGTCCTTCCCTTGCCCCAGTGTGGAGTTCCTCCCATGGGAAACAGTTCATGAACTTATCCAACATGAGTCCATCCCTCAGACAACAGTTCTCCAGGAACTCCTGTAATATGAGTCACTTTTCCATGGAGTGCAGTCCTTCAGACACAGGCTGCTCCAGCATGGGTCCCCAACATGGCCACTGGTCCTACCAGGAAAACCTGTTCCAGTGTGGGCTTCTCTCTCCATGGGTCAGCAGGTCCTTGCCAGGATATCATGGGCTTCCCACGGGTTCACAGCCTCCTTTGGGTATCCACCTGCTCCAGTGTGAGTCTCCTCCAAGGGCTGCAGGTATATCTCTGCACTCCTGTGGTCCTCCATGGGCTGGAGGGGCACAGCTGCTTCCCCATGGTCTGCACCACGGGCTGCAGGGGGAACTTCAGCTCTGGTGCCTGGACCACCTTCTCCCCCTCCTTTTCCACTGATTTTGGTGTCTGTAGAGCTGTTCACATATTCTCATTCCACTCTTGTCCAGCTGCAATTTCATCTGTGCAATAACTTTTTATTTCTTCTTACATATGTTACCACAGAGGTGTTACTATAATTCCTGATTGACTTGTCTTTGGCTAGTGGTGAGTCCATCCTGGAGCTGGCTAGAATTGTTTCTGTAGGACATGGGAGAAGCTTCTGGCAGCTTCTCACAGAAGCCACACATGTAGCACCCCCTGCTACCAAAACCTGGGCACACAAACCCAGTAGAAGGGCTACAACTATAAGTCAGTGGCACCTCCATTAGCTCCTCCCAATTTTTCTTAGACTCCAAAGTTTTAAAGAAATGTTGTTAAGTAGAAAGTATGAAGGGCAGAAAGAGAAAGAGAACAAAAGAGAAGAACAGTTGGCAGTTCTTTCAGATCAGCTAATTTTCTTTGGAATGAATAGAATCACAATTTATTTCTCTATCAAATTTTCTCTCTCTGTGGAGAGAACTTCCTTCAATCATGGCAGAAATGACTTGGCAAATAAGAAACAACAAAGCATAAAGGAAAACTGCAAAACCTCTATACACATACCAGAAAGCAAGATGGATTTGCTATTCTCCAGATTAATGAAAAAGACAGGCAAAACCTGGAAACACCATACAAGAGTCAAAACAAGAATACCGTGCACATACAAGCTAGATGCCAGGGTCAAGAAGGATAAAAATGAAAGCAAAGCCCTTTCGTCACCTGACTGGAACCCAGAGGAGGAGACTGGGAACTTTGTGTTTCTGAAGGTTGTCTCACAAGCACATGTGAAAGGAATTCATGAGCCCAGTGCTCCCAGTGCTCCAGAATTAGTGAGAAAGTGATTCTCTCTTTTTAAAATGTCAATTTGGAAAGTGGAACAAAAGATTAGATTAATACAATGGAGAACCAGGAACTCTTCTGTTCATGTATACCTTGATGATCAGAAAAGATGGAAAAATAACTCATAATAGGAAATATTTATGATTTGCTGATCCTAATATTGAATAGACATACAGTTCAGACAAATGAGTTCCAGCAATGAAGATTGGAAACCCTGGGGTAGTAAGTCCAGTGCAAAGGCAGAAAACAGAGGTTATTCAAATAGACACAGCTTATTTTTCTGTACTGTGACATGCTGTACTATATTACAGATTTACAGAGATGACTATTTTCCCCTTGCCTCACTTCACTTTGACATGAAAGGATCATGTTTATGGTACTCAGAAAAATCTAAAATAAAAAGTACTTTTTAGACTGTTAAATTTATTTTCCAATGTTTACTTTACTTTTTGAAAAGTCGTTGCATTTTCAAAATTAAAACTAGTTTTAAAAGTTCACTTTCAAAGTATCAAAATGGAATACAGACTGTTGGAGGTTTGATAGGCTTTTTATATTTCCTCAAATTTGGAATATTCATATATAATTTTCCTCAATTCATACTTGCAGTTTTCAATGCACTGGCAACTTGCAGTTTTCGATGCACAATATATTTCACTAACAATTTTTGAGTAAGAAAAAAAGAGAAGAGATAGAGAAAGCTGGTAGCTGCAATGACATTGGTGCAGAAAGAAAAATCATATCTGGCTTGAGTCCTCCATTGGGCCAGAAAGAAAACATAAAAGGGCTAGATGAATATGGGAAAGGTTAGGGATGCCTGTAGGAAGTTAAGGATCCCAGTCACCAGAAAATGTACTCTCTGCTGGCCTGGAGACCAGCTACTGTGTAATATGAGTGATAATTTAAAGTAACATCATAATCATAGATAAAAACAATTTAAATGTCAGTAGGTCAATACATTCTGTATACCAAAATCCACAGAATAAAAAATAAGATCACCTTTAATTTGTAGCTGCTAGCTTGTAGAAATTCTACTTAGAGCTGAACACTAAAGCTTTATAGGTAATGGAGTTGATTATGGTCCAGTACTTATCTCTCCCACACAGAGCTGTTTGGGCTTTAATGTTTGCAAAGGGCTTTGAGACAGCAGCAAGGAAAGTATTATTCTGTTGTGTAGAGGTAAACGCTTTTTGGATGCTTGGGAAACATGAAGTGATCATTTCCTGACTTAGCAGAGTGAAGTTCTTTTAAATAAATAAAAGGAAAGAGACTACTACCCATGCGACAATTCAAAATGTTTTAATGAAGCTTGGAAAATTGCTTTCAGATACAACATAGTGCAGTAAAAAGGTAGGGTTTGGGGTTTTTTTTCCCATTAATACATTTATTTAAATTGTCACTTTAAAAAAATAAATTATGGAATGCCAACCCTAATTCACTGAGTTTGTCAATAAGTTTCACAACACAGACATGAAAGACAAGGTCATGGATTCTATCTCTGTACAGGCCATTCACTTAAGAGTTGCACTTGATGATCCATGTGGGTCCCTTCCAGCTCAGAATATTTTGTGATTTTGTGATTCTGTGTGACTGTGGAAGTCAGTACGAATGTTGACTTTGGGTTATGAAGAACTTCTTTTTACTCTCCCCAGTCATCCTGTGACACTGAGAACTTTACTTAATTTTCATTTGCTTTAGGTTTTCAGAAAATAAGGAGAAAATTACTTAGCTTTGATCAATACCCCACTGTGGAATCAGCAGGTGACAAGTGACAAAGTTTGTAAAGATTGTGCTTTTAAGAGCTCAAAGTGAAGACAATTTCTCAACAAATTTCTTTTTAAGAAACAGATATAGATACAATAGCTTTTTGAAACATAAAGATATGTCATTTATTATCCATAGTATTCATCACTTGTGAAAACAACTGTTATGATGGACTATGACACAAATTTGCCTTTAGCAAATACTAGAGAGTGTACTTTGAAGGCAGGGACACCCTTCAGAGAGACTTTGACAAATCAGAGGATGCGGAAATCACCAACCGTATGAAGTTAAACAAGAGAAAGTGCTGGATTCTGCACCTGGGATGGGGCAACCCCAGATATTCATACAGACTGGGGAAGGAGATGCTGGAAAGCAGTACCATGGAAAGACACACCAGGGGATTCTGGTTGATGGCAAGTTGAACATGAGTCAGCAGTGCCCTGGCAGCTAGGAAGGCAAACCATGTCCTGGGGGGCATCAGGCAAAGCATCACCAGCTGGTTGAGGGAGGGGATTGTCCCGCTCTGCTCTGCACTGGGGCAACCTCACCTTGGATATTTTGTGCAGTTCTGGGAGTCACAATTTAAGAAAGACATAAAGCTATTGGAGAACATCCAAAGGAGGGCTACAAAGATGGTGAAGGGCCTGGAGAGGAAACCTTATGAGATCACTTGGTCTATTAGGCCTGGAGAAGAAGAGACTGAGGAGAGATCTTATTGAAGTCTACAACTTCCTCATGAGGGGAAGAGGAGGGGCAGGCTCTGGTCTCTTCCTTCTGCTGACCCATGGCAGCATGCAAGGGAATGGTCTGAAGTCATGTCATGGGAGGTTTGGGTAAGATATTATGAAAAGATTCTTCATCCAGAGAGTGGTTTGGCACTGGAACAGGCTCCCCAGGGAAGTGGTTACAGCACCAAGCCTGACAGAGTTCAAGAAGCATTTGGATGATACTCTCAGGCACATGGTGTGACTCTTGGGTTTGTCCTGTGCACGGTTAAGAGTTTGATTTTGATGATCCTTGTGAGTTTCTTCCAACTCAAGGATTGAGTGGAAGTACGATTCTACAATTCTATGACATTCCTGCATATCTTTAATGTGATATGTACAATAAAGAAACATGGAAATGAAAATTGGTGGGATTTGGCAAGATATATTTAGTAGATGGTGCACCAAGAGATAGAAATTGTGATGGGAATATGCAAATTTTATATTTTTCCCTCTCAAGATCTCTAATGCACAGCTCTCACTACACCAAAGTACTTCTGAAATTAAAATGTAACAAAACAAGCACCTCCAAAACTACGCATAGAGAGAATGACAGTATCTCAGCATGAACTACATCCTTCTCTTGTTCTTGTGAACTTGTGTTCAGTAATTCCCACAGAGTCAAAAATGTAAAAATACGGCTAAATCAGATTGTAAGTGGTATAGGAATTGACTTTGTAAATAAAAAATAATAAAGAAAAAAGAGTAAAAAAATATAAAGCAAGAGTAATAGGGTGATAATCTTTAGTATTAATCTATTATTTAGTATTAATCAAATCTCTGCTGAACAAACTGGTGGAACTCAGGATGCATCTATGTAGGCTAGAGGTCAATTTTATACTGGATATCTGATCCAGAAGACCAAAACACCAGACCTAAGACAATATTCTTTGGTCGTAATTATTAAAAGGAAAGAATAATGTTTGAAATTATTATATGCTATTAAAATGGACCAATAATAAATAAACTCTACATACACAGTAATTTCAGCATGACACTACTGAGAAAGTTAAGACGATAAAAATCTGTCCTCCAAAATAAAAGAACAAAAATGAAGTCTCAATGAAAAGAAATCTCATACTCAGATTTTATGTCAAAATAAGGAGAAAAATAGCACCTCATTGCTTATAAACTTTGCTTTCCACTAATTTTTCTGGTCAGGTCTTTCACCTTACTTTCAATATACTTGACATTGTGGTTGCCTTGTGTCTCACCTAGCATCCTCTTACCTAGCACCTATTTCCTCTTACCTTTCCAACATCTAGTGGTTTCCATTTAAAGCATGTGGCACATTGCAGTGCCATCTGAGTAAATGTGAGTTACCACTTACAGGCCCAGCTTAAGCCAGCTTGCTTAACTGGAAGTAAAATGATTACAAGTTATGGCGCTCTGCCCAGGGACCACTATTAACTCTGTAGACTAGCTCAAACATTCATGTGTTGTCTTGCACTTTAAATTCATACCCCATCTCTCCTAAAGTACATGCACAAGCTGCATTGGCCATGTATGTTTCT
Organism: Sclerurus mexicanus; assembly: GCA_013396755.1. Classification (NCBI taxonomy): domain Eukaryota; kingdom Metazoa; phylum Chordata; class Aves; order Passeriformes; family Furnariidae; genus Sclerurus; species Sclerurus mexicanus. Next base: position 434,864 of record VWZF01000477.1, on the reverse strand, counting down.
GGTATAACAACATAACAGTATTTTGAATCCCAAAGAAGATAACATATTATTTTACTTGTCATGTTGAACAGAAACTAAGGTAAAATATCAAGTTAACACATTAGGGTTTCCTGTTAAGTGTAATAGTCACGTCTATGACTTACACACAGAAAAACACAGGAGTCATGAAATATATAGGCTTCTTCTCTTTCCTTACCCTATAATTATTGCTTCCATATTTCAAGACATTGAATTCATACTGGCTGTATTGTATATCTGTGATAGATCTCTTTATAACTCTGCAAAAACTTCCTCTAAGAATTATTTTTCCTCAAAATGAGACATTTTTTTCTTATAGAGAATGGACTGCACATTTCTAAGGAATTGTTCATTTTTTAACTCTAGTTCTCACAAATCCCTGAAGAACTAAATCTGCAGACTAACATAACTTAAATGGCAGTGTGAGAATTACGCCAGACTTTAAAGATGTCCTGATGGCCTATCAGTTTTCTGTCTCTTGAGTGCAGTAGAGCATGTAATTTGTTCTGATAGGCAGATGGATGTGTGAGTTTGATCTGCTGACACAGTACTAATAACCCCATTAGACTCAAAGATTAATGATGCATTGTGCTTTGTGCATGCCTCCATCATCCATCATGTACCTGGTTATCAGGGGCAGAAAAAACCAGACCTTTATCAGTCAATAGCTTTGTTAATCTAATTGCTAGTAATAATAGTCTTACTGGTAGAAAGGATTCCATTCACAAGCACCCAATATTTTTTAATTACTTTCTTTCACATTTTTCCTACCTAGCACCTACAAAAATACATATTTCGGTGTATTATTTTAAGAACTTTGCTCTGAAGGACTACTTTGTTCTGTAAAAGCTCCTTCAAAACTTCACAGGACAGCAAATGACATGAACTGTGAGATAAAAGTCAAAAGCAAACCAGCTTGTGGGAAGTGCTAATCTTAGAGATTTAACAGGATGTCAAGTGAACCTACCAGAAAGTCAGTAAACCTAATGGGCATGCTTCATTTTTAAGAGTACTGCAATTTCAAAACTTTGGAGATAAAATTTATTCCATTACAAACTACTTATGAGGTCCAAAGAACCACTCCATGTTCACCAACATCTTGACATATATCCTGGGCAAGTGAGAGGAAGAGGGTGAACATTGTAAAAGAAATGAGTTGTAATGGGCAGCACATACAGGCAATCAGCTTCTGTAGTGGTTAAGAGGCAACACCAGCATCACTTTGTGATTCAGAAGATAAGCAATCACCAAATATAGCAAGACAATAGTAAACCATTAGAGCCAAGAGCACAAACAACATTTATGTGTTTGTGAAATAAGTCTTACTCCAACAGAAAGCATGGTGAAAATTGTGGTCAACTTCATCAGAGCAGCATTTATAGATATTAGTGCCAGAGAGAAACATTATGATTGCTTGGTTTAAAGCTCATGAAGACATGGCATAAAATTCCTTTGAACACATCCTGCATACTGCCTAAAGGCAATGCACTTGAAAGTCTTCAGGTCTCATAGGGAATCAGACAATTTAGATTTAAAGAATTCAGTTCCTGGGTGATCTGTCACATATTTCAAAATCTGTTACAATACTAGACTAGTGAGAAAAATGTTCACGTTTTAATTCTAGGTTTCCCTCATTTTCATTTTATTCAAATTCCAGCTTATCTGCTAAACCAAAGTGCAGTCGAGAGGTCTTCTCCCCTTGCATATATCTATAAACTGGGATCAAATCACCTCTCAATTTTCCCTTTGCTAGGTTGAGCTCTCTACATCTGAACGTGTTTTCCAGGTCTCCCAGTCCTTCTTTCAGAACTATATTATTTTACAGTGGCAGCTGACTTTAGGCAAGCCTTTAGAGTATTGTCATTATTAATTTACAAAGAGCTGTCAATTTTTACTGTTCAGTGACATTGTAGAAGCAAATACGGGTATCAGTCTGGGGAGCAGTTGGAGGGGCACTGACACTGCTCTTGGGTAGTATTTCTTTGACACAGTCCATGAGCTCATCAGGATTTTGAGGTGGTTTCTAAACTCTTGGTTCAATCAGATGCCAAGCCACATAGAAGCATGTTTGCTCATTATGGCCAAGTCCCAATAGATGCCACGTAGAGTATCTGGCCACTGGGTTTGCATGACTTCTCTCTGCTTCAGTGCTGTGTATACACAGGATGCTGTCACGGATTGCAGCTCTCAGAAAATGCTGTATATACAGCACATCTCAGACATAACATACTGACATTTATTTCCTCCTCCACCCTGTAGATGATTCTGAAGATTTTGTCTTTGTAAATCAGAAACCTGATCTTTTTATTCATATTTTAGAAAAAATACATCCTTGAAGGAGTGAAGCAATTGCATTAAATGTGAGAAGGAATACAGCTAGCTTCTTAGTTTAATTTTAATAGCACCTTGCTTAAAGAAATATATTATTTCTACAGTACTTGAGTGAAAAGGAAAAAAGATTTTTTTCAACCTTTTAAACCTAAACAAATATGCAGGACTTGAACAAGATTTCACCATCTTCTTTGTGCTTTCTTGTGTACTGAGATGCATAATAGTTTTAATAATGTGGCATCAACAAAGTTTTGTGATTGCCACGTTTATATTACTCTTCAATTGAGCTAAATTATAGTTGTATCCTTTAGCTTAATTTTGAACAGCCACATTATCACTGTAACATGAAGTCAAAGGTTTAGTTAAGTAGAAAATGAGGACAGCTAGCTTTTATTAATTGCTAAAAATTAAAGTAATTTGCCTTTTTACCTGAAGGTATTCAGAGAGAAATATAATGAATTCATATAGAGGAAACCTTACTGTCAAATGGTCTAAAGAATTTATCTCATCAATATATTTTCATATTTTATTTAATATCTTATTTTAGGGCTTGTTCACTTCCTAAGCCTGTCACAATTACATTAATTAATAGATAGATCTTATTTGGTCTTGCAAGCACTTTACTCAAACTTCTATCAACACTCATTATTCTATTACCCTTGAATTTCTTTTTAATTACACCTGAACAAAACCAATTTCCAGCAAGTCACTCAAACATAATTTTATAAAAGTGTATTTTTTTTCCCTTTAAAACAACTAGAAACCCCAATTAATGGGCAGCAGAATCAAGCACTATATTCACTATACTGATTGTGCCTGAAGCAAACTTGAACATGTTCAAATGTTTTCCTTACATTTCTGCACAGCCATAGCACCTTAGGAGGGTCAGCAAGATAGTAATTACCAGTTGAGTATTCGTTTTCCAGAAACTCCATGGCTTCCACATTTGCCAGTGTCTCTGCTGAGGGTAGTGTTAGATTAGGACTTCAACACTCAGAGTGTGGCCCTCTCTTAATCATGCAGGTGGCAGGAAACTGCTGTCTCACCTTGCAGTTGTGCAGTGCTTGACTTCAACGAAGCTGCCTCAATTTACCATGCTCTAAGATGTGGTGATATATCTAAAACCTGCTTCTCTCTATGACTAATAGCTCCAGTGAAATCAGGCACTGTGCATCTGTGGAGAAAGACATCAGCTGCCTGTCTATAACTGTCTGTCATAGACATATATTTATTTTAATTTTTTTAAATTATTTTTTAAAATTTTTTATTACATACACTTCAGACATACAATTCATTTCATTGTGCTCAGTATTCTGGGGTTTGAATAAAATAATGTAATTCCTTGTTGATTAACGGAGCTTAGTTTGAATGTTAAATGGGCTTGGATGAAGTGGCAGGAATACAAAGCATTCAATAGTCCTCCAGGAGATTCCAGATAAAACACTTCACAGAACTTGCTGAGATTTTTGCATTTTCAGTCAAAATCTTTCCAAAACTTCCAGCAACATCTAGCTTAACCTTTGCACATAGGCAGGTTTAGATTCTTCATATGAAGAATATCACAGTGCAGACTCTAAAAAAATAAGAAAGAAAAAAAATACAAGTCTCTTTCCTTGTAACAATTGCTGTAAAGGGAAAGTGACTCATTCTCCCTCTTTGCCCTTGCAATATCCCACAAACATGTTATTTATTACCACTTTTAATTCATGTAGAAAATATCCTGTTTCCTGTTCTGCTTCCAAGAGAGCAACACTTTTACTGATGCCAAATGACATTTGAGCGGTTCCTATTGTGACTGTCTACAAGGCTTTGAGAATCTCAAATAGGATTTGGCTGTTTGAGAAGCCTGCATTAGGTTTGACACAAAGATATGTCTAAGCTATTTTCTACAAGTGTGTCCTCATATGAGTAGTCTGATTTCCACTGAGTTATGCCAGCACCCAGAGTTAAGTCTGTGTAAAACATGTTTTGCTGGGTTGGAATAAAATAGTCATTCAGCTTTCTCAAAGAAGAGAAGCCAAAGAAGCAGTGCTGATGTTAACCATCTTACTAGGAAAGTCCACAGAGATTTTTCCCCTCCTTCTCCTACTATTTCTATTACCTGTTGTTGCTTTCATAAGGGCATGAGCATAAGGCAGATATTCCTAGTGGGGAGGCCTGAGGAAAACTCAAAATGCAACTATAGAAGCCAGTGGTGAGAATCACAATGGCTCTTTAATGTGCTGGCCCCAGCATATACCAAGGGACAAGAAGTAACTTCATCACCTCAGACCTTCACAGATAACTGGAATCACAATTATCTTTGCTCCCTGTTCCCACGGTGGGTACTCACCTGCTGTGAAATTGGCAATATCTAAAGTTCAGTCAAATGCAAACTAAAGAAATTGAAACAACAGAGATAAATATTTGCTTCCTAATCCTCTTGAGTGACAGGAGACTTCAGTAACACTTTTAATGGATTGAGAAACAATTCAGGCTCCTAAACCCCTTCCCCTAAACATAGAAAAACAATCCTACCCTCTTTAACTGTTCCTCAACCTAGGTCAGTCCCAAGGAGTTTCAGGGACATTTCTTGTGACCGTTTATAATCTTGTGACAACAGTGCAGCTGTTAATTTTGCACTGACTCTTTTTGCTGGCTTCTAATGCTCTGTGCTCCAGATGGGTCAGAAGCAAGTGCTGTAAAGGAGAAGGTGGAAGCAAACTGCTCCTTTGTCGCAGGGTTTTTTGTTTTTGTTTTTGGTTGGTTGGTTTGTTTGTTTGTTTTTCAGTGGAAGTATCTCTGGCTAAATTGCAACAAGAGATTATATGAAGGGAGAAAACTGAATAGGCTTTTTATTTATTATTACATGGACACACTTCTGGGACCCGCTTACCCTGGAGGAAGAGATTTCCCACAATGAGTTTCAAGCTTCACCATTTTCACACAGAAGTGGGAGATTCACTCTCCATCCAAGTCTTTTCCACACTCTGTTTACCATAAACCAGGGCATTTAGGCTCATAGACACCTTTACAGAACTATATTTTAATTTTACATATGATTTCTCTTGTACATGCATTCTAGATATAGAAGCATATAGGGAGGGCAAATTTACATGCCTCTCAGTCAAAGAAGAGAGGATAGCTTATCTATGAGGCCATGAGAAGGGGATCTTTCTGATTGAGTTTTACTGTGGCATGCGAAGATCACCCTGTCAATGTAGTCTGCAGTACATGGCTTCTCCATACTGCCTATGGCAAATACTCATTTAAGCTTCTCAGTGATTCAGGCTACATATTGCAGCCAATATATATGTATGGAGTAACAGCCAGCAAGTTACTGAAACTAAAACTGCTGACTGCTTTTTAAAGTATCTTTCATTGATTTTGTGTAAACCATAAAGAACTGCTTTTGATTATCTGGCAAATCCACATTCTAATGCTTTAACTTTCTAGTGTAAGTTTGTAACTCTCACTGCTACACAGTTGAAATTAACTTGGAATTTATTAGTCAGAAAAAAAATCTCTTGGAATGGAAAGAATGAAATATCCTATTGCTACTGACTTCTCCTAGAATGGTAATTTTATATTCTGGCTTCATACAAGGCTGAATTTTCATCCAGATGAATAGAGTTGCCCTTGTAAAATTTGTGAAGTAATTTATCCCACATATCCATTATCATTCCTAATGGATTCATACAAGAGATGTGTCTGCCTTTCAGTAAACAATCAGATGTTAGTTCACAATTTTGTTCAAGAAAATCTCAAAAATCTCCTTGACAAAGGACCATCTCATTCTTAAACTGGCACCTTGCAAAAAGAGCATCTTAAGTTACTATGCATTTTTGACTCAAGAATATCTGAGACACATCGAATCACCCTTTTCCTGTACAGTTCTGTACATCATTTTTCTTAGAGTGCTCACCTTTTTTTGTGCCCTCTGCAAAAAATGTCAGATGTGACAGAAAAATAGTGTTTTGCTGCTGCGTGGGGTGCATCCCTCCTCCCCTTCTCCCCTCACATAAAAAGGTGAAGACCAAGTTAAGAAAACACAGACAAAACTGAAGTCAGACAAAAGTGTAGTCAAATACTTTCTGCCAGATGTAGCAAACACTTTTCCAACAACTTCTCAATTTGAACTTGAGGTTATAGAACCCACAGGTTCTGACTGTGTTAAAAAACAGCTGTTCTCTTTCACAAGGCTGCTTAAGAAATGTGTCATTCTCCAACAGAAAAACTGAGCTGAAAGGTCAGTAAAAAAGGTTAGCTATAGTTCCACCCCTCCAATTAGGTTTCCTCTGAGTCCACAGTTCTAAAGTTTTGCAGTTTTTCCACCATTGTTAAATACCTTCTGTTTTACATTTAATTTTCTCTCACCATTAATATGTATTAATAACAGTTTTCATTTCCTCCAGTGCTCTCCTTGGACCCTGAGAACAGGCAGAGATGGCAGCAACTTACTGATGTTTAAAGAGCAAGATGTTACTACTTTTGACCATGTAGGATTGCAGAGGTTTGCAAAAAAGACATAGCCTGTTTTCTGTGAACCCTGAAAGAGCAAAGACAGTGATTTTGTTGGACAAGGAGCTGAACACCAGCGAATTTTCGTCTTCTGTCACCTGCTTGACAAGGTGACTCAAGCTAAAGAGTACACTTTGGGAAGATGAATTTGTCGTTTTTCTAAGAAATTTTGAACTGTCACCCTTGGGCACTGCATAAACTTACCCAAATTGTTTCCAGACACTAACCTTCGAGTATGATATCCATCAGAATAAAAGACCATAATCCAGCTTTAACCCAGTCAGGCACAAAATATTCTTAACAACAAAATTTAACCATGGTGTATATAAAGCATTTAGAAACAGAATACTTACAGTAAAATGTTGTGTACAGTCTGAACTTTTTTTTATTGTTCTGAGAAATGTGTTTATTTGGTTACAATAAAAAAAAAAGACCTCAAACAATTGTATAAAGATGGTCTAGTTAACAACTTCATCTTCATAATGGTGTGTCTGCTTAAACATCTCAGACTTGAAAATTAGTCATAAATCTGTGTACATTTCAATGTATATCTGCAAAAAAATGTACATGTATAATGAGTAATAAGTGACTGAATTAGAAACAAAACCAACAAATCAGAGTCACTATTTGCCATGAAAGATATTTAGAGAAAAAATATGCTGTACAAATAATATATTTAGTAAGACTTGCTCTTGTCCTCCAGAAACACACAGAGCAGTAACTGGAAGTAAGATGAAAAAATGTGGTTTGTGTTCTGCATGAACCTGAAGAAAAGGTAAAATAAGCCTACCAATTCTCCCTTGATTTTTCCAGCCCATTAAGTACCAGTTACAGCACAGACTCACTGATGGCTGTGATGATTCAGATTAGGTGACAAGCGATACCACTGAATGGGTTTTACAGAGCCTTCAGGTAAATCCTTTGTGTCTCAGAATAAAGGCAGCTGCATTAAGTGACATCTAAAAGTTTTCCATTCCTTGCTGGCTGTGCTCAGCTCTTTTGCCTACCTTATTGCTAGAACAGTGCATGGATTGCAGAATGCTCTCAATTGTAAGTAGTTGCCATACCTGTCCTGGTGTCCTGGTGTCTCTCCACTCTCACAGTAAAGAATTTCTTCCTAATCTAAAACAACCCTACTATGGTTTAAAGTCATTCCTCCTCGTCCTGTCACTATGTGCCCTTGCAAAAAGTCTTCTTGTCTTCCAGGCTTCTTGTAGGCCCTGTTCAGGTACTGAATGGTGCTATAAGATGTCTGATCTCCAGTTGCTTTTACCAATACTATCCTTGTCCTAATCCAGTAATGGCCGCAACTACTCTTCTTTAGCACCACTTAACAGAAAAGATAAGAGTCAGTATTCACAGTTCCTTAGCAGTTTCAGACAAGGAAGAAAATAGAACAGATCCATTCCTATACATGGTGGTGTAAACCTGGTGTGGCTATTTCCTATGGAGGAATTGCTCTCGATTTTTATACATGTAAAAAGACTGGAATCTTTATTCTCTTAGAGGGAAATCTTGTTTCCCAATCAGAAAGAACAGCAGTCATCTTTGAAATTAATAAACTACTACTTACTGCTACTTCAAGTAGTTATCTCTAAAAAGAAAAAACGGCACCTGCTAGAATTTCATGCAATGTATTTTTTCCTGAAAGCTTCAGTATGTTCCCCACTATCATGCCTTTTCTGCTATTCTTTCTCTTTAGCAGAGTAACTTTTTATCCTTGCGTCTCTTAGGAATAAGTGGATGAAGCACATGTTCCTTAAATAGAGTCTCTGAATTATTCCTACATGACCTGCATTAGAACTCTCCAGATTGTGTAGCTTTTTTTCTGGAAACCTGCCAAGGTCAAGGCAACACAGGAATTATTTCAAGCCTGCTATAGTTCTTTGGAGATAAATATAATCCTAGGGATTTGAATTTTTGCTCATCAGTGTAGACTTTTCACTTAAGACTGTTTCTACAAAGTTTCTTCACCCTAGTCCCCCTTCCTTGGGAACAAAAAAATTCACTGATTGTGACTTTTTACTGTTGTGGTTTGTTTTTCTTTTTTAAAGAAAGATAGAAACATAAGTAAAAGGAAGTAGGAGAAAACTCACAGCTAAAGTGATGTAGGGGCCAGGAATCTCTTCGAGGCTTGTCTCACACATTTCATTGTGCTTTACTGCTCTCAAGTTTGAAGGGACTATGCAACAGAAAGCATCCTGGGTGACACATTCAAAGCCTGCTAACCATTGAAGTGCTACAAAAACAGTTTTTGGGAATCTCAGCTTTACTGAAGGTCAATGGCAGGCAAGGGTATAAATCAAATCCAAACCCAGATCTTGAGAAGTTTTTGGTGCCTAGGAAAGCTTTGCCTATTCATCAGGAACTGAAGAAGGAAAGCAAAACCACCAAAGTGCTGATCAATGTCTGCTGAAAATAAACTGTAACCACCATAGTGAAACAATGCAATAACACAGCAGCTGTCCTGTTTTCCAGTCCACAACACCCCTGAAGCACATACCCTCAAGGCAGAGCATCAGCTTTCCTGGTAATATTCCTGAGTCAGGCAGGCAGACATTCCAATTTAAACTGGTTACACCTCAAATCCCTTTTGCTTAACACTTGTTCACCCACCTTTTAGATAAAGGGCTATCAATTCCTGTAACAAGCCACGAGGAACTTCCTGCAGTTTGAACACAGCTTTTCTCTGGCCTGAATAGAAAACTCCCCTAGTTATCTGCAGCCAGAGGATTACAGTGTGCAGATGACCACATCATATGTGATTAAAGTCAGGTACAGGGGAACTGAGGTTAGGGCCTCCAGAACACGCTCTGAGGCCACTGATTTGTATCCTTAGATACTCCTTAGATAGACTAATTAACTACAGGCAAAAATAACTGCTGCAGCCAGAACCAAGAATTTTAGTTCTCACGTCAAATGCTTATCCATGGAAGTAGCTGCCCTCAGTTAGGCCTGTTAAGCAGCACTACCAGGTAAAAACCATGGATTTTTACTTTATCCCAGCTGCCTCTTGGCCATTTTTAGGATTTTTTGAATTTGTCTGTTTGCAGAATGGATACTGTGCTCAAACATGAAATGTAGCAGTAAAGGCTTTGTCTTCATCTACCTTTGTTAAAACTGAGTCTAAATAATTGGTGTGTGTATACGTGTGGTGTACAGGGAGTGGAGATATGGCCTTGCCGGTCAGCACTACCCCAGCAAAAGCAGCATGGAGGTTCTTGCTTGCTGATGTGTCCACGAGACTTAATTAAGAGTTTCAACAGGCACAGAGTGCACATACATGTTCATCTTAAATGGCTGAAGAGAATATGTAACTCCATCAATATTTTGGTAGAAAGAGGTTTTTGGTCCTAAGAACTTGAGAGAAAGGCATTTCAGACACTAAGAATATGTCTAAATATAACTATTACTTTCACTATTCAGACTGTGATATGTACACGAAATACCTTTCTGTCTTCCTGTTTAGTGATGAAACCTAATAACTGATAACTAGGTCAAGAACTTTCTGAAGAATTTTTCCCATGTTTGTGTTCCTTATGGAGCAAATCTGTACATACTTTCTATTCCTTTTGTAATAGCAGGTTCCGTTTAAAAAAATCTTACTGAGTTTCTTCAAACAACAGATTCGTTTTTCAGACATCATTTGTTCAATAAAATGGAGAGGAATATGTCGCTATATGCAGAAGATATGGGGTTGCAGAGAAGTTATATTGACTACTCCATAGTTAAGCACTTTTATTTAACTCAGTATGGGCAGTTTCTCATTCTAACGCATATGAAGACCATGCATTTCAGATGCCTGACGTTTTGGGGAAAGCTCTATGAACATGTATATAATGAAAAAAATGCTACTGTATTTTTTGCAGGAAGGCCTGATATATTGACACCATCTCTGTGGGCAATTAATGTCTCCAAGGTATGAAAGAATTCCTTTAATTCTGTTTAAAATTCAACACTCTTTAGTCATATGATTTAGTTTTAGGTAGTTCTGTAAGGAGGGGGGAGTTGGACTTGATATTTATGGGTTCATTCAAACTGGAAATATTCTATGATTCAGTGAAGATTTTTGCATCTATAGTATTGCTATTTACTACACAACTGTTACCAGGAAAGTTGGCTAATTTTTTATGTTTTAACTCCTACATAAGAAGTTAATTAAAAATTAAAAGGTATTCTAGATTTGCTGGTTATTAAACACAGAAATTAAATAATTATCTGTGAATAATTGACCTCATTCATATTTTCAAGAGACTCTGATTTTTCTCTTGTTATTACTTGTACATCTGAGACCAGCCTTCAGTCTGGCTTTCATTGTGTTCCAAAGTATGTTCTTCAATTCTAGAAATTCCGAGATATCAAAATCAATCAAAAGGAAAGAGCCTGCAACCTGTGTCTTGTCCTTCTATCTCAGTAATGCAAAATTGTTACAGATTCGTATACAACTGTTAGGTTTATCCACTGCCGTGTCTTGCTTACTGTTCTGTATTTTGCAGCTACTGAAGGCATAATTCAATAGATTAACTCAAGTTAGCTGCTGAAAAAATATTTTAGTTGCCATTTTGAATCAAGCTAGTGCAATGAAGAAAGATTGCTATTAAATTTAATGTTTATGCTGAACTGGATATAATATATAGCTGAAGAAATTTTGAATAGATCAGCAGTTGTGATATGATCAAAATCCATGTTGCTTTCTCTTTCCGCAGCCTCAGCACTTGATGTTATATACACCTGATGTATATAATAGCATAGACTACTAGCTTGGACCACAAGCTGAACCAAAAATCATTCTGAATTGTGTTTGTCTCAGACTTTGCCACAAATGAGAAAAAAAAAATTCTTCTATAACAATATTTCTTGTATCATTTACCATCAATTTCCTGTCTTGTCAGCCTGCTTTGTTTCTCTTTACTACTGATTTCAAGCCTAGCTGTGCAGATGTTGGACTTGGAAGCTGGCATTCAAAAGACCTGTTCTTTGTTTTGCTGCTAACTCACTTGTCTGACCTTTGGTAGGTTCATAAATCTACCTTTGTTTCAGTTTACTTGCCTCTAATATTGCTATGATAAATAGATGTTGTGCTTTGTTGAGCTGAATTTCAAGATATATCGACCCAATAATCAATAATTTACCCACTAATAATAAATTCTAATATTGAGTCAATAAAACAAGAAGTGAAAAGGACTGCTCAATGCACTCTTACTACTCTTAGATGGACAACTTCATTCGAATTCCATCCAAACCCCAGAAGTATCTGGAGAGACGTTTTCAAGTTAGCACTAAGTCTGATATACACGGACTCCATGAAAACACGGGTTAAATTACTAACAACTTCAAATAAACCTTTTATCCTTTCAAGTGCCAATCAGGATAGATTCATTTGCAAATACAGTCTAATTGTTTAACCTTATTCCAGACCTTTGGGACTCAATTATTCTGCTGCTTGTAGGAGTGAAACCTAATTACCTTTTTTTTTTAAATAAGATTAAGCAATACTTGTAATTGATGTCAGGAATTTAATTTTTTAAACAGATCTTTAGCTGGCATGGTTCTACTGAATCAACAGCATGCTGATTCACACCCCACACCACCACCACCACCCCCCCCGCCTTGATGTGTTTCCTGGTTATTTTCCACTGGTAAGGTCTTTTGATAGGAAGCTGTTTTATTATTACTAATACAATTTTTAAAAAAATAAGGCCTTTTAAATTTCCACTGACTGTGTTTTCAATTCCATTGTATTCACCAGATTATGCTGGTACCACATGTTATCTGGTTACCACGAGCTGCTGCCCTGTGCACCCAAGCTAGCCCTAGTCATGTCAGTTTGAGCACAGGAGACATCTAGTCACCAGAAGACAGATTTTTTTGTACATTTTGCACAAAGTAACTGGAGAGCCTAAATGAGTTATGCCTCTTGAAAATTCATGTTTTCTCAGCCTGACTGTTTCTGGTACTTCTGTTTGTTCTGTCTGTCTCCAAAATAAACCATAGCAGTCAGAGAAGGCATAGAGTAGAGCATTATAATCCAGTTACAGTTAATGATCTTATTCTTCACCTTCTTCTCTTGAGATGAGTTAAACATTAAACTGTCACAAACCTTGGACATGCCTTGACCTTGGGAAACTGCTCAGTCATTGACATCGTTCCTGATGCAGTGTTCCCAATGTCACATTAATTCTAATCTCTGACCAGCTTTCTGTTTGCTTATGAAGATTCCTGTAACTCCAAATGCTAGTATAAAATAAACCTCATATCCCCTCTGCTCTAAGACAAAGTCTTCTGTAACTGTGACATTCTTTTTAAATGCCTGTCTAAGGTTTTCTGCCAGGACCTTGAGCAAAAGAGGATCTAAAGCCACTTCAGCTGCTCCACTATTGTAGAATAGATTTGCCCCTACTTCTTTGCATCAAGCCTTTGGTTTTACAGTGTTCCTGCTGCAGCCCTCCCCATAATGGGTTGCATTTGCTCAAGCATCTCTTACTGTGCCCAGGAGAACTCTGCAAGCAGGATATAACTCATGTAATGGGCTAGAAGTGTTTATAGGTTGATATGTGCAATTACCAAGATAAGCATTAATATTCTCACTGCACATAATGAATCTGTGTCAGCTGAGCAGTTATCAGTCAGGACAGAAATTATTAACATTCATTGTTTCTTGGAACATCTGGGTTGCTGTCTCCTAATTCTCTACCTTTTTCCTAGATTACTGTCATTACTTTTGCCTTTGAGTCCTTGAGTTGCTAGTCACCACCATCTCAGCAACTTCACTTACCTATAGTCACATTTCTTGTCTTGCATGGTTTAGTAGCTCCATGAAAGCCATGCTTTGTAAGTACATTTTGAAAAATATTACTGGAAACCGTATAAAAAACCTTAATACAACCAACATGATAGAATCTGTTTCTGCTCTGTGGAACACCTCTGTTAACATTTCATAGATAACAGACTGATTTGACATGATTTGGTATACACAGCTATGTTCTGACCAGTGTACCATTTCTCTATTATTTTCCAAATTCTTATGAGTAAATTGATTGATTGTTTCAGAATTTTCCCAGAAGGTGAAGTTAAGCTGATTTGTCTGCAATTCATTGCTTCCAAAGTTCTTGAGAATAAGCACTGTATTTGCCTTTTCTATTCTCCTAGTATCACACTCTTAAAGACAGAAGTTAAAAATTCTGATTGCTTCAGACAGTTATCTAACAGACCTACAATGCTTTCAAAAATGCAAAAACCTGCCCTACATAACACAGCACCCACTCCCTCATTCTGGAATATATGCCCTGGATACATATTCACTCTGTTTCAAGCCAGGTATTAGCAGTCCCAGTAAAGTTCCTAATTAAATCAGGGTTTTCTAATCCTAGGAAATGAAACTAAGGCAAAAAAATTGTGACAGTTAATACATTTTAATATAGCTGGGAAAAGTTACTTCTATTGATTTTGTGTGATTTCCTTCACACTCCTAAGGTTCTTTGCTTAAATTCAGATCTTGACCCAAAGCTAGCTAAAGCCACTGATGAATTTGGAGTCTAGATTCTTACATAATCCTTTAACACCAGTCAAAGACCAGCAAGACCAAACTTGTAAGCAAGCCTGTTATGATATGTGAATTTTCAAAAATTCTTAGTGCTGGATAGCTAATAAACGGTGGCAAACAACATTTTTCAGATAGGAAAGCAGAACTGGTCTTTGGGCAGTAGGAACTTGGATAAGTTTGTTTTCTTCTTCCCTAAAGTCCTTCTAAAAAGGTCACAGTGATAAAAATAGAGCCGCCTTCTTTTACAGGGATTTTGCTTGAGAGCTCAATTTATTCAGAAATCAAGACAGATTGATGCTGTTCCCTGGGAATGCAGATAGGCATATTCTAGACAATAAACCAGGAGCCCTTATCTGCTGAATTTTGCCTTTTCAATGTATCTATCCTATGCTAATTTTAGGTCTGCATTCTCTATATCCTGCCATGTTTTGTTTTTCCTCCCATTCAGCTCTGATTTCTCATTACGGCATGTCCTTTTAGCATATATTTTGTACTTATGATGCATCTGTTCTCATTTTGCTCCTGCAAGTGCCTAAACGATAGCTAAATGCATCTGTAAGGACAAGTGCTGAACAGGTGCAAAACAAGACCACAAGTAATGAAAGGAGAGGAAGAAATCAGACACTAATTTTTGCTCTGTCAGGATTTGCCTAATATATGTATAGTCATTTTACAGGCAATACAAATGTCTCACTTTCACAGTTCCTAATCTCCTTTAAAAAAAGAATGTTTCTGGAGCTAATTCAGTGTAAGAAAATTTGGTAGGAGAAGATACTCATTCCCTGCTGCTGCTTTGACAGAGCTTAAGGAATTTTGTAGGGGACCCAGATTTTCGTTGTCAGTAAATACAACAATGGGCAATGCTCTCAGGCCCTTGGTGTGATTCTTGGGGTGCCCTGTGCAGGTAAGGAACTGGACTTGATGATCCTGATGGGTCCTTTCCAATTCAGTATATTCTATGATTCTAAAAGAGAAAATACAAAAAAATATTATAAACTGTACTTACATTATTTGAAAACAAAAAAAAAAAATACCACTGTACTGTTGTTTTATATTTATTTTACACTTTCCAAAGAAGTTCTGTCTGTTACTTTTGAGAGAACCTTGTGCACATATATCAATTTCACATATTCCATAAATGGCTATGTTTTACTCTAATCTCAGTGATACAGACGAGATAACTGAGCAATGCTATGTTCTTTTTATATTGTTTCAGCAGCATAAAATGCCAATTGACTGTCATTGTCTACTCACTGTTACCGCTTCGAAATGAGTTCAGCCTCCAGGACAGCAGGATTTTCAGGACAGTAGCTACAATACCTTAGTAATTCCTGTTGAGAAGAGGCTAAAAGAAAATCTCTGTTGTCTAGTAGCCAAACGATAGGTGGGAGGGAAGGGTGGAGGTCAGTTCAAATAGACAAAATCTGACCACTTTTTGCTGAAAAGGAGCATCCAGAAAAAAAAATTCCATTTTGAGTAGAACAAACCTCTTGAGTCTCTTTCATACACTTCCAGGAAGCAGAGTTAATTAAGAGATCAGCTTGCAAATTACAGAGACATCACTGATTTTCTGCCTCACAACACAGTTAGTTGGGTACTTCACCTGCATGAGTTCTCTCTGTCTGAGATAAGTTCACAAGACCCATCTCACAAGAGCATGTCCAAACTGTTGAGTTATTGGCTGCCCAGTCTTCCGAGTCCTAGCTCCATGCCAAATCTAATTGATCTGCCTCAACCACGTGCAGCTCAAGACTGAAAGGTAGACCGCCCAGCATAGGGGTCACTGGGCTAATCCGAGCCCCTTTTGATGATAATGTTCTATCTTGTATTTTAAACAGTTCAGTAGTCATTGGAAGTGAGGTGAATTTTCTTGTCCAGATAATCACTGACTCAGAATCTGTCTTAGTATTTCAGATTATGAAGAAATGTTTAGGTGTTTTTAACTAAGAGGAACTATTTCAGAAGGAAAACCCGTTTTCTCCCATCCTTCGCTATTGAGTAAATGCTCTGCAAGTAGCCACATGAATAGTAATGTTGTGAATCTCATGTGGAAGGCTTTTTTCTTTTAATTATATTTATTACATATTTTTAACAAAAAGCAAACCAAACCAACCCAACACTCCTGCCCCCCACAAAAAAACAAAACAAACCAAAAAAAACAATAAAAAACCCAAACCAAACCAAAACCACCAAAAAATATAAAAAACCTCAGCATTTGCAAATACTTTGGGGGAAATTACATTGGATAAGAAACTCTCTGCCTCATACTAGCATATACAATCAAAACAAAGTACTCAGGCATATGCTGAGTGAAGTTGTTCTGTGGCAGCTCTATAACAGAAGACACACAACTGTTTTGTCTTAAATAATAGTCCTGTCTGAGGTTAAAAAATTCTAATATCTGGGGAATCCAGAATGGGTCTGGGGCTGCTTTAAGCTATACTGAAAACCACAACCTGAGGAGCAGAGTTGCTCACAGCTCTTCCCTGCTTCTTGCCCTTGGCTCAAGAAACTATTCGCAGGGAGAAATGACCCACCTCTTCCATAATCATCACACCAATGTACATGACAGCAGAGCCTGACTGCCTATTTTAAACAAAAATTGCTTGGAAGGTTTCCATGGTCTCCAAGCTCTTCTGTCCTTTTTGTTAGCATAAGGGAAAAAATGTCATGAGGGAAAAAAAAAAAGGTATGGGCAATAATGCTTCTGGAAAGACAGCATTTTTATTAAGATCATAACCTGTATGCCATCTTTGACAGCAGCCACACTGCTGCTCTTTGAAGGGCAAGAAGCTGAACTTTCAGGGATCCAATTAGGAAACGCTGCAGAAAGAGTGGTAGTGACAGCAGCCATCTGAGAGATTAACTGCACCAAAAGATCCTCAAAGCACTGGCCTCCAAGTATTTTCAGCATAGCTATGATCTTTCTTTTGGATTACTTAAAAACTTCTTTTTCAAAAAGAAAACTAGCAAAATTACTTGAGGCTTTTAACTTATTTCTTTGCCAGGTCCCAGAGCTTTATAGATGAATAGTTCCACAGCAAAGATCACTTACCAATGAAGCTTTGGTTCTTCAGAAAGAAAACACATTTCCTTAAGACAGATAATAAATACCCTTCATATTATTGTGGCTGATAAGACAAAGCAAGCCTGAAAGGTGCATTATGCATTGCCTTTGCAGTCCTTTTGCTTTTCAGAGTCAGAAAGTATTGATGTTTCTGTTGGGTCATTGCTGAATGTCTAACTGTACAGAAATACTAAATTTTGGCTTGCCACTGAGAACACTAAGTCAGGAACTAAACAGTGACAGCAAGAGTGAGCTACATTTATATGAACTTTTTTTTTATTCTCTAGTGCAAACCAAAATGTTAATGAGAAGAGAAAAATAATAAGCTTCCCATGATCAAATATGTGATCTCACAAAACAACAACCAAAATTTGTAAATGTAATAATTTGGTGCCTATATTATAAGACAAAGGTGTTTCTACAAGAAAAAATGGTGACATTCTTGCTCTGGCTGAATTGGGCTGTAATCTTTCTGTTCTCGTTAGAACTCAGGTTAAAAAATGAGTAAAAATAATAATCACCTTTTGAGAAATCTAACATAATAGCTTTCTTTCATAAATCTCAGCATAGTTAAGAAGAACACAAGACTGTGTGTTTTTAACACAAGGGCTCATGATTTCTCATATGTTTGAAAAGAAATACAGGCCAGTGTTTTTAACAAGACTGCTGTTCATGATTAATAGTATCTGTTTAGATATATACACTACATCCTCATACTGTGCTCCTGCACAAGGGTGAACTTCACCAGGCAGCTTCACTGGATAATGGCATTAGGATTTGCTAATCAGCACAACTCTGTCATCCTTACATGCTGATTAAAGGCAACCATCAGCATCTGGATTGCAAGTGCTGACCCCGAGGTACTGGGTTGGGAGATGAGAGCTATCAGCAGCTCTCCACCATACAGAGAAGACTACTAAAATGTGAAACAATTTTTATAGAAGTGAATATTTATTTGCTTGTTTTTTATAAAGCAGTAACATTCCTGGGCTGTGTTCACAGAAATCCTGTGTAGTTTGGACTTAGTTCAATCAGACTCATTCTTGATTAATATGCTCTTCTACATTCATTGCTGGGATGTAGAGTTTTCCCATTTGGATACACTAAATTAGATATTATTCACTATTAGTGGTTTTCCACAGTTTTCTTTTGCTTATTATTCTATTTTATTTCGCAGGAGTATGCACATTTTAAAGTACACCTATATGTAATCTGCTGAATAGAAATTAAAATGATTGTACAACTTCTGTATTATATGCTTTGAGAGACAGAGAAATTAAGATAAAATTTTCAATTTTCATACCTATATTTATCTCAGCCTTTTAAGATATGCTGACTTTCCCAGAGTTTTCTGAAGTCAGCAGTTCTTCAAAAAGATTATCACCTTCAAAAAAAAAGAAAAAAAGAAAAAAAGGGTTAGTAATTTGTGTGTGCACTATAAAATAATTTGCACACACTAGATACTTTACTATCCCTTCCCTGTTTAAACACCTTTGTTTTGTTCATCTTTTTTATGGGAGACACTGCTAGAATGTTCTCTTGGAAACTGCTTTATCATCTATAAGTCATGATTTGGGCATGTGATCACTTCTTAGCTTCTCCTAAGCTGAATATAAACTCCAACCCCTGTCATATTTCGTCACATTTTTTCTTTTCTGTGTCTGAAAAGTCAGACAACCTCAACAAAAATTATCACTTATATAATTAAAACAATGCCTTTGAGTATTGTGAATGTTTTAGAGCTAATTGTCACGCAGTGATTTATCCATCCATAAACAGAAACATATCCATCATCTACATTAAATATTTGTCTTATTTAATGAATATAATCTGGCAACTTAGTAAAAAAAAGAACAAATATAAAGGAGAAATTCTCAAGTTTGTTGCCCGGCTCAGAGGGTAATTTTTTCATGGGCCTTTTCAGTGTAAAACCTGACCTTGTTCACTGCTGTCGAAATGTATATCTAGTAAAATCTTATACCCATGTGACTTTCCTTACCATAGTTAGGATTGTTTCATGATGAAATTATCTGCTGAATATTTATGCTTGTCTCTGCTGCTTACATGGTACAGTAGAAAAAGGGCTTGCATGAAGAGAAAAATACAAGAGTATGTTGTCAACAGACCTCAATATTTCACCTGTGCACCTGAATGAGACATAGGTCATGGACATTTCAAGGTGAAACACTAGGTTAAATTATTCTTTTCATGTTAATAGTTATGGCAGACTTTAGTTTTCCAAACTGATCTGCACAAAAGGTCAGTCTAGAGAAACACAGTGGTTCCCTCCTGGTTTGAAATCTACCAGGTTGGGGTTTTTTTTTCTGCAGGTGCAGAGAACTTCAGCTGAACTCCACAAGAAAATACCTTCACAAGAATACAGTTTTGAACATCAAAACTTGATGATTGCCGCTTTCCTTAACCCGTGAACTTTCTGTGGTCAATACTATAAGCATTTTAAAGTGGAAAGGTATGGTCTTTTTTTGTTAGAGTCAAACCAACATTTTGTTTTCTTCAATGTGACTGTTTTATTACCAATTTTGAAATTAGTAAAACAGTAGTGTCCATCAACAGATTGCTTCCACGATTGTTCATAACTTTTGCAGAAGTTCTGAATGTACTTTCAAGGAATTTACAGTAGAAAAGTACAACTTATAGAGCAGAAAGATTGCGAGGTTTAAATCAAGTTCAATGGATAACTGTGGGAACCGAAAATTATCTTAAGAAAATAGCTGAAGCACAGAGGAACCTCAGCTTGTATGGTGGCTGTTTAAAGGTGCTTCAAGCAATCTTGAACCACATTTCTTCAAGATGTTTTCAGTTGCCCGTCAATATTTTAGACTTTGTGTCTTATGCCAGCTGTTACTGGCTTCACTTGGCTTTGAACTAGGGAGCCAAACTCTGACAGCTAAGGAAGTGTCATTTCCAGTAGTACACATCTGAAGAGTTGCACTACCCTTGCTGACCTCCACCTATACAGGCCTTGTGAGAGCAGCTCATGTTGGGCAGGAAGAGTGTCACTACTGCTTCAGCTTTCACTTATCCAAATACATTTCTTTCACTAAAAATGTGAAAGAGTATTTGCACATAAAAAAAATGTGGGAGTATTTGCATATAAAACAAGACCCCTCTTTTTAAAAGAAGAGTCAAACTAGTTTGAATATAATAGCTTTACAGGTCTCTTGCCATGTGCATGGAGTTTCTGCCAGCGTCCCTTTTCTCCATGTTCATATTTGACCCCTGTAAGCAAATTATGGGAAATTTTCCAGCAGCTTTGGTACTGGGCTACTTAACAAGGTGAGCCCACCAAAACTGGGGGCCAGGGTTAACCTGTTTGGAGCTAGTGCTGGACACAGGTAAAGAAAGGGGACCGGGAAGAGGTCTGGCTGGAATGCCAGGTTGGTGGGTTGGAGCTGTGGAGAGAGATGGCCTGGCATGGCATGGCCATTATATGCTGTGAGTTTAGAACAGCCCCACTTGAGGAGTGTTTTGCAGTTCATTCCAACCCAGCTTCATCCTAGACATCTACCTTAGGCTCTGCCACTGCACCCAGCAGGGCTGGCTGATCACCCACATCTGTACCTACACCAAAACAGGTGTTTGAGGCAGATGCCAGGGCCCTTGGGAGCACACAGAGAAGGCCCTGATATGACTCCTCTCCCTCCCCATGGTATTGTACATGCAATCATCCCTTCTTGAAAGCACCTAATAAGAACTACAGTACCTTTGTAACATGCTTATCATCATTAGATGCCTATATCAGAAAGGTTGAAAGGCTGTGACATTTAGAGTAGGGATGTGCTGATCCTGGTTTGCCCATAAAGGTTCAATAAATTCCATCTGCCAGAACAGTGGCTGCAGCATATAGTTTCCATCTCTCTAGGCTTCAAAGGGCAAAGGTGACAAAGAAAATCAAATTGTTCAGAATTCTCTGTTCTGTGATTTTATCTGTAAGCTTCTGTTGTGATTGTCTACTGAGTGGGATCCACAAGCCCCAGAAAAATGTCAGTGAAAAATCCACTGATAAGCATCTTGTTTAGACAAATATGGAGTATGAAAATGTCAGATCGTCCTCTCTGGTGTATATTTTATAGTTTTTACTATAAACTATAGCCATTTACTTTGCTTTGCTGGAATAATAAAGGAAGATAATAATAAGAAAATTAATAATGACACTGAAATATTTTTCTCAGAAGCTTGACCAATATAAGTATTTTTTTTTCCTGCTGGAAATACATTGTATCTGAGAACTTCCCCTGGTGAATACAGCATGGTAAATCTCTTTGGTTTTCCCTTTTTATTTTTTTTATGTGAAAATCAGAGAAAAAAGTCTTTGCTACATTCATGTTGCAGTACTTTAAATAAGACGTTTCATAGAGTACTTAATTAAAACAAAATAAAACAAAAAGTTTCAGAGTCAGACTTTGGAATATAAATACTTTCAAGTTCTCTTTGTGCATACAAATCACTTTTATAAGGAGTTCAAATATGAAGTAGTAAATGGAGTTATTCTTTTAAGAAGAGATGTAATAGAATCACCTTCTATGTTAAACTCAAGTAATTAACACTGGGTTCTTAAATGTAACCCAGGTGATTAACATTGGGTTCTTAAATCTACCTAGGTTCTTACAATTAAGACCACATTTAAAAATGGATGCTGAGGACTTTTGAGAATCAGTGATCATTTAAGTAATTAAATATGGGTTTAGAAGCTTACGCTTAGACATTCAAGTTTAAAAATCTTGGCTTGTGATTAAAACCATTCTAAATAATTTCAGTATTATTGGCAAGTGTTAAGTTCTTAAGACTGAGGTATTAAACAAGTTTCTATTGCTGTTCCTGAACCAGTCGAAGGCCTGGGAAGTGAAAATTATTTTTGGAAAATGTGTTGTTTGCTCCACACATAAAGGTATGGTGACAAAAAATCAAGTCAATACAACAAAATCTGACAAAAGCAGGATGAGAAAGAGAAAAAAAGGCAGAGGGGAACTCAGATTCAGAGAGTGTGGGGAAATGCAGGCAGTGGAAGAAACAGAATGAAATGAAATTCTGTTGAAAGAGAAATATATTAAATAGCTGTCATTGGGTAGTTCTGCATGTGCAGAGCTTTTGTCAGTGAGAGAGGGCACAGACTTCCATTTCAAGTCTGCTGCAGCCCTCAGAAGTCTTTCCATTAACTTCAATGAACTTTGGATTAAGCACTTAGGGGGTAAACTGGTTATACTTAAATTGAATGCCTTTTTTTTTTAAGAAAGGAGTTTAAATTATGGAAGAAAGTTTTTGTAAACTCGGAAGACTCACCAAGCTCTCAGACCTTCAGAATCCCCAGAATTTACAGTGTCGCCTTTAGACCTTACTCTTTGAAAGGAAGAAAAGTAGCTTATCTTAGAATTTAAATGAGTTCAGTAATTGCTCAGGCTGCAGAATGTAACACAAGATGTACTGCAAACAAGCCAACAAAGTAGTTTATTACACCAAAAGTGTGCAGGGGATTAAAAAAATACAAGGGAATCCCTCATTGCTATTGTGCTTTGCAATTAATAGAGTTCAAAATAAAGCTGCTGTGTTTTAATTGTCTGAATCCAGCACATTAGCATCTGAAATACACTGCATTTATAATTTCTCCTGAAAAAACAAGAAATAAGTAAATACGACTTTGAAGATTACAGGACTTTTAGAACTTTTTAAAAACAATGTATTTTCCTTTTCTTTCTGTTTCTGATGCTAAAATTTTCCTTTATTACCAACCTTTTAATGTGGGCAGTTGGTGCTTCTGAGATTTCCAGCTATAGTTCTTAATTATGCCACTTGATCTCACTGCCTAAATGCATCCCAATGGAGTCTTGATGCCCAGCTGAAATATTCTATTTAAGATTCACCAACATGCCTTCTCATTCCTTCATCACACTCTCCTCCAGAGCTGTCCCTTAATGCCTGCTTGTTTTGGGCGTAGGTATCAAGGTATGGGCAATAGGGAGATGACTGCAGGAGCAGCCTCTATGAGGGGAGGCCAGGGTTCCTCCATGTGGAAGACAGCTGGTTCCTGTCAACTCCAGTGGACCCACTGCAGGACACAGCTGAGCCCTTCAGCTATGCATGGGACACCTTGGGGAAAACCTGTACAGAAAGGTCAAAATGCTGGTAAGGAGTGAGCGAAAAAGTGTGAGAAACAGCTCTGTGAATGCTAGGGGTGGGGAGGAGATGCTCCGGGTGTCAGAACAGAGATTTTCCCGCAGCTCTTGGAGACACCACGCTGGAGCAGGTGGTTCTCTGCAGTCAGTGGGTAAGACCATCCCGGAGCAGATATCCACACTGCAAAACATGGAGTGCAATGTCAAAGCAGATAATCGCACTGCGGCACCTGGAGGATCCCGTGCAGGAGAAGGTGGATAGGCTCTAAAGGAAGCTGCAGCCTGTGAAGGACTGGAGCACCGAAAAAGTGTGTGGTGGAAGAAGCATCAGAAAGGAACTGTTATGAACCAGCCACAATTCCCATTTCCCATCCCCTCTGCATCATGTTTCAGGAAAAAGGAGTAGGAATGAAGCTGAGCCTGGATAAAAGAGAGGTAGGGGGAAACTATTGCTTTAATTTTGTCTTAGTTTTTCACCATTTAAATCTACTTTAATTGCCAATAAAATAGTTTGTTCCCCCAAGCCAAGTTTGTTTTGCCTGTGATGGTAATTGGTAATTGATCCCCTCCTCTTTTTATCTTGACCCATGAGCTTACTCATCTTATCTTCTCTCCTTGTCTTGTTGCTGGAGAGAGTGGGAGGAATAAAGGCTGGGTGGGCTTCTGCCAGCTGGTCAAGGTCAACCCAACACACTATTTTACAAACAGGTACATAAGCAACATGTATTGGGGAAAAAAAAAAAAAGGTACACATATTGCAGAATATGCCCCATTTTAGTCATTGACAAAGTGCAGGAGATACAGATTTTAAAAAAGAAAAACAGTACAGATTGCAAAGCTCATCAACAAGAGCTACATGTCATGGGCAATTACAGTGTGTCACACTGCTGCATTGCTACATAGCTGCCCGCCTTTACAGATCAAGGTCAAGTCGATATTGACGAAGACTGTGCTGGTCTCCTCCCCTGAGCCTTTGTTAAACTTGAGCATTCTTTAGATTTTAAAAAAATCATAGGGGCATTGCAGCTTCCCTTTCCTGCATCCAATGACCTCTGTAGAGTTGTATTTTTCTAGTCCTAAGCTATCTGCTGGCTCTTACAATATGCTCCCATGAGCTTACTAGCATCCAGCATTCATAATACTTCCTTCATTCAGAGAACAGTATTTTGCTACCCATGAGTTTCAGAGTTCCACAAGAATCAGTTTTCAACACTGTAGTTCTTTCTTCCCTCATTCCTGCTGGGAATTTTCAGCTAATCACTTTAAAATCCTACAGTGAGTGAATACATGATTTTTCTCTTAAGGCAGCAGCTATTCCATTGCTCTTATTTAACTGTAAACTATTCTGGTTGCAGTGTCTCAAATACTCCACATCTGGAACACACGTGCCAGAAGCCCTTATAACAAAAACAGATTTCTTATTTTCTGCAATGCCTTAAGATATGGCAATTGCTTTAAATGAAAAGAGAATTAATATTTTTAAAATAAATATAATTGTAAGAAATTTAATGCACAGCTGCTTCTACTATCTTTAGAATGTTGTAACTTATCTGTAGAGATGTGGACATATTCAGTGGGACCAGACAAACTTATTTACTTTAAATATTCTCTCTGATAGTCTTGTGATAAAAGTTTTGAAGAGATTTTAATGATTTGAAAGCCCTGAGGTCTGTAGATAGTTGCATTAACTTGTACTACATATTCTAACTTTTTTCATAACCCAAATAAGTTCAAATTAAGCATTTTTTTCTAAAATACTTATAGTAAATGGAAAGTAAATAGTAAAGTTTTATAGTATTCCACTAAGTTTTGCCAGTTCCTAATGACCTGCTTTTGCAAGTTGTTAGGATACACTCCATCAGTACGCGGAGTACTTCCATAATATCTCAGTGACTATGTTTCCCAAAGAGGCCATAAATATGACTAGCTCAAATATTCTGATTAATTTTGCCATAGAACTTAATTGGAAATGATCAAAACCTGTAGTTTATGAAGGAAATTGCAGCTGCTTTTCTCATGCCCCAAAATAGCCCTTGCCAACACCCCCAAGACAATTTGCAATTATTAAAAATTTCAGCATAGTAATGGTTAAATATTTAATCCTAACGCTTTTTTTTCCCAAAGGGAAACTTTCAGTATTTGAGCATTAAAATATTTTATTTGAATGTCTTGAGATGAACTCTTTTACAAGATTATTCAATCTTGAACTTAATTTTTTATTGTGAGCTATATAGCTTCACAGGAATTCAGGTGGAGGTTGGCTGGTACTTGATCCATTGACATTCATGAGCCTCTTATTCTGGCACTCAATAGGAAACCTGCATTGCATCATGAGTAGTGTAGGCCTGACCTGACTGAAGAAAAGGGAAAGCTTGAACGATTATGTTTACTAGACAATGTGTCACAATGAAAAAATATAACAGTCACCCAAACAAAAAGATATTGTTTCAATTTTGATGATAAGTTGTTGTTTTTTCTAAATTTATATTCTTCACAGCATAATTAAGAAATTCCTTTAGAAAATTCTTGGCAGCCTATATTATTTATATTGCTATTCACCTAGATACTAGCAACTGGAAACATTATCTAAGATTTTATTCTGAAAACGTGACAAATAATAGCAATTAGGATCCCCCACAGAAATACATAAAAGCAAAATCCCTTGAGATAACCTTATAAAATAGTATTTCTCATATGTCAGGTTCCTGGATCATATTTTGTAACATTTTTCTTTGGGAAATACAGTACTTATTAGGGAACAAGGGCTATCTATTTATTCTGTTAGATTCTCCACTCACTGTTTAGAAGGTTTTTAGATTTAGTTCTCCACTAACGACATTTTTTCTACCCTCTTGCTCCTCCATTTCTGTGTTTCCAATCAGTTTTTGTTGTCTTGTGTAGGCAGAGTCAGCAGTTTGGACCAGACCTAACTCCAGTGAAAGTACTGCAAGGTCTCGTTTGTGAGCATACCCATTTCTCATGGTATAAAAATTATAGCTTGTATTTTAGTATTGCCTTGAGAGGCCTTGCTGGAATCACTGTTTCTCTTTGAAGTTTCACCCAGAAGCTCTAAGTGTTACATCACTAGTATCACAGCCAGATGCATCTCTGTGCCTTTTCATTGCAAATAAACCCCTGCACTTACACTGCCTGTCTGAAAAAGAAATCAGTATCATGCTGGATCCTCAAAGAGCACTGATCATGTAATGGATCTGTTTGCTACAGCATGTGAAGCTCTGGTCCTGCCAGCTCATCTGCTACATAATGTGGCACTTAAATTTGTTCCAGAACAACCTAAGTGCATCTTCCACAGTCTCCTTCCATGGCTGTCATTGATTTATTTTTTGACCTCCCAAGCTGAAATATGAAGCAAATTTTCACTGATCTTTTCTCAAAAGCTGTAGTTCAGCTGAAAGGCACATGCACAGCAGCTCACTTAGTTACATACTTTTCCCTAAATAAATACAACCAGGGGTTTCTTGCTTTATGGAGCCTCAGACAGGAACAGCTCTGGGCCACACTTCTCTCTGCATGCCAGCAAGCATGCTCATGCTTCAAGGTTCAAGACATTATTAGCGAATATAAATTGAAAGCTTATGCTTTCATCTCAGATCTAAATCGGATTTAGGCAAAGAGGCAAGACAGGAACTATAGAGTTCCCTACACATGTGCTCTTTGCCAATTCCTCTCTGACATTGACCTCTGACACAACCTGAACTGTCTATAGCTGGGTGGACCAGTTGCCTGCTACAGTTTTGCAGCTGATATGTTTTCATATTATATGTGATCCATTTCCATCATGCTTAAACCTTGATGTAATATTCAGTTTGTTTTCATATCATGCTTGTGAAATTAAACCTTTTCACTCTAGAAAAAGTGTTAAAGACCTTCATGTTGCAGAGCTTTATAGTTTTAATTCTCTTGGCATAAATGTTGAAATTCTTTTGACCTACTTCTGCATTTATTGAGATTTTCTTCCTTTTTATTTTTCACTTTCAAAAGCTATTTACATTTCTCAGCAGTTTTTGAATTTTCAACATCTGCATTCCTGGATTCTGCCTGAATAATCTACTATAATTACCCCTTTATCAAGGACATTTGGTTTAACTATTAGATATTGTCATACTACAAAGATCAAATATCCATCTAAGCAGAAACTAAAATAAAAAGTTCTCTTCAGTCTGGAGGAACACTGATTAATGAGAACTGTGCTTCGCCCAAAGCAACTCACTCTCATTCTCTTAAAATACTAAAATACTAGAATATGTATACTTCCCTCAGACAATACTACATAGTTGTAATTAATAGTGTGTCCTGGGGCTAGAAAAAAGAGAAAAGTGATATAATCAAAATTTTAGGAGTCTTTCTTCCCAAAGTAGTTTTTTGATAGTTGTGCTTCATTACATGTCCTCTTTTTGTTTTTCTGCTTTTTGTTTGGTTTGTTGTGCACAATTCCACAGAATCTGAGTACGAAATATGTTTCTACCTGGTATTTAAATATTTCCTCATTCCTTTTGCATTTATATTAGTCTAGCACATATGTAAATTCCACTCATAAAAAAAAGCAAAAAAAAAAGTTATAAAAATCAGATCTAATTAACTTATAAGCCTTTGGGGGGAAATTATTTTACAGTATGACATGAAAACTAGAGTAGTAACCCAGTAAACATGATCTCATGTATTTTCCTTTGCAGATAAATGTTGAGTCTGATTTTTTTTCCACATATGTTATAAAATACCTGAACTAATTCATGTTGACATACATTAATGGGAACAAAAGGAAATCTTAATCTTGTGGGAAATGAACAGATATAACTTACAGCATGTCTGCCAGCTTTAATCTAATTTGAATACTATCCTTGCTAATAGTCTCTTGGGGCACACAATTTCAAGATATCCATTCTGGGTTAAAATGAATAGGGCTAGTTTTTGAACCATGTTCTCTGCTTTCCTGCTTGCAGCCTTTAGATGAAAATGTCTTAGAAATGAGTTTATGTAAGGTAAATATTTGAGAACACAGTTATGTGCTCAGTTCAGCAAATAAATATGAAGGACACATGCCATGAATAGTTCTGTCTGAAAGAGCAACTTAAACTCATGTATATCCCTTTGCAACAAGCAGTTCTAGCATTATCCCTATAGAAAACTGCAGATGTCAGAATTATTTACTCTTTCACAGGGCTTCCTGGTAAAACATCCCTGAAGCCAGCCCACCCAGCCTTCAGAGTCAAACCCAATATGGCAAGAAACTCTGGTCATTGGAAAAAATCATAGAAAACCACAGACAATCTTCTCTGCTGTATTTAAACTCATTACTTCGTGGCTTACTGTGAGCTCTGGGTTACATTCAATGAGTGCCTGTCCCTTTGCTGAAGCAGTGCTCTACTTCAGCTGAAGTACTGTCAGTGATAAGTAAAACAAGATTACTCTGTGCTTTGGTTTTCACATCCTGATAAGATGTTGGCCTTTTAAAGGACAGTATGAAACTCCTTCAAGTCATGATGCTCTATAACATCTTCACACTCATTTTTGAGCAGGACTTATCTAGTTAATTGGCTTCCATCCTATATCTGTAACATTTGTTGTTCCTGTTCAGGTGTTCTCCTCTGCATTTGCCCATACTGTTCTTCTAGATCACATCTTCCTGTCATTTACAATTTAATGAGCATGATTTCCATTGCAGCATTCAGGTATTAATAAAATTTGAAGAGGAGATAAGCAATAGTATAACTCTCTATAACATATCTTTCCACACTGCTTAGTCAACTGGTTTTGCGCTCTCCTTATAAGAATGTTACCAAGACTATGTTTCTTCTATAATTTATGGGAAGATCAACGAGGATATCAACATTATTATTAAAGACAAGATGAAAGACCTCAGTGACTTCTCTCCATCCACCTGCCATCCTGTCCAGAAGGAAGTCAGATTAGATTAATAAAGCTTACACTTAGAAAAAAAAAATCCCGTTGTCATGTTGGATGCCATCTGCATGTCACTGCTTCCCTATTTTTCAGGTAACTGCAAACATTTTATTTTATCATCTCCCTCAGAATATTTTGGGAAGATACCATCTTAATTCTATTACTCCCTTGATCAGAGCTGGCTTGTTTAGTGGAAATTGCTAGGGTAAAAAATGCATGGAACACCTTCATGCTCAAATTCACCTACAAGCTCTTTTCCTCTCTGTTAGGTAGAGTAGTCCTTGATCTTTCTTTTTTACAATTAACAAAGCAAATTAAAAATTGTGTCAAAGTATGAAAGTATTATAGTAAGTCAATAATAGAATGAGGTTTTTCTTTCCAAAGTAGTTGCACTTCATTCCATGTCCTCTTTTTGTTTTCCTGATTTTTGTTTGGTTTTTTTGTTTGTTTATTTTTTCTCATGTGATTGAATGTTCCTGCTTCTTTTTTAAAATTTAATTCTTGGCAAGTTATTTACTATTCACAGTTTTTATGATTCCTTCTTGTGGGTGGAGTCAATGAGGACTTATATTTTAAACAAATTTATCTGTTATAACACTTCTTACATCTCTGCCTAGGGTTAACTTATGACCCTTTTAATTTTCTCCTCTAGTTTTTGCTTTATCTCTTCATCCTTCTGCTCATTAGATAGTGACTTCAAATTCTGTCTCTGCATTACAGTCTACCTACATTTTTATATAACACTTTGTCCCTCTCATGGTTGCAATAAACACAGTTCTGTGGTCATTCTTTGTCTATTTGAACAAAATGTGTTCTTTTAGTGTTAGTCTTTCAGTCCCTTTTCCTGTATGCTGTGCATCAGCTTACATAAACAAGTAGTCTGACCTTTCATTTCCTTTTCCTTGTCTTTCTTTGTACCTTATTCTGATTAATCCTTACCCCCTCCCACTCAAGCAATCTTGATACTGTAATTCAAACTTCTCTTTTTATTCCTAACTATGGACTTTTGTAACTCACACTATCTTTTTTCTCCGATCTCTGTTTAAATCTTTTCTTTATAGATAAGTAGTATCCATACAGAAAATAGATTGTTTTCCTTGTTCAGGGGGTATTCTTTCCATGTACAGGAGTATGTGGAATATCATCTCAATGTTCAAGGGAGACAAAGGTATTCTGCAATATGTGTATTTTTCCGGAATACCTAGATTCTTAATCCTTTGTAATCTTCAACTAGAAAAATTAGCATGTATTCCAGTCTTCTGCCTTCCCAGATGGATACTCATTTTTGATCCATTTGAGTTTGGTCCTGAAAGCAATTGCATGACACAAATAGAAGGGCACATGGGGTTGTGACCACTGTGAGAGATGAACCTCACCCACTTCATAGTAATTTGTAAGAGCTGAGTTCTTTGGAAGCAGCAAACTCCAGATGTCAGCTGGAATAGGCAGATGAGGTCTTTAGTAGGAAATTGGCTACCTCTGCTGCTTATTTTCCTTTATCTTTGGAATGGAGGCTGTTAATCTCACAGGTCTGAATGTCTTTCCTTCCACTTCCAATGACATTTGACCAACACTTGCTGTTAGGAAACTATCCTGTTCTTGACCTTGATAGTGAAATAGCATTGGTTTCCAGCTGAGACCAGCAACCAGCTTGTCCTTAAAAGAGTGGCCATTTCGTTGCTCCTGCTCTTATGGACCCTGACCCGCATAGTTTCCACGGATTCTGCTCAGTGCTCTCATGGATTGAGTGATCTCTGCATTTTAACAAGCAAGAGATAAAAAGATAACAAGAGTGTATGAATGGCACAGCTGTGTGATTTTTTTTCCCCCTTAGAATTTTAATTAAAAAGGAAATCCAAAAAGACAAAAGCTCCAACAGTGAGTGAACTAACACCACTCCCAACAAACACACACAAATTTCTGCATGTTTATTTCAATTGCTATTGAAAAGCAAATGACCAGACTGTCAGTTTATTTCATCTCTTCCAGGAGATAAAATAGCAGTTTTAGGAATGGTCAGCTGCTCTCCATTTCAGTTTGGTTGTCAGCCTTTGAGACTGCTGTAATGCTGACACAGCAGAAAAAGGCAGTAAAAGGGGGAAACTTGGCCAGTTACAGATGCTCAGTGCTT
Organism: Sclerurus mexicanus; assembly: GCA_013396755.1. NCBI lineage: Eukaryota > Metazoa > Chordata > Aves > Passeriformes > Furnariidae > Sclerurus > Sclerurus mexicanus. Next base: position 403,221 of record VWZF01000477.1, on the reverse strand, counting down.
TGAGGAACTGAGGCAAAAACTCCTGAAAGTGCTTTGCACCTTAGTTGCATTGCCTGGAATATGGAATAAACATCTTTGAAGGTCAGGCCTTCATGACTCACGCTGTTATCATTTAGTGCTCTAAATGATACTGGAGCTCAGTGACAAACAGAATTTGATTTCTGAAGTCTCCAGATCCTGGATGAAACTCAGATTTGGAACATATGGGAAACAGAGACAACTGGAGTCTAACTGAATAAATCTAAATTGATAATGTTGTAATTCAAGTCTTAGTATCTGCATGCCTTTCTGAAAATTTTGATGAGGCTTTAAGTCCCAACATTGTGACTCTTGGCCTTTTGTGCAAACTTACACGCTCAGGTTAAAGAAACAAAAACTGTTCCTTTTCCAGTTGTGGCTCTCAGTACACTAACTGTAAAAAGATTAATTACAGCAGAATTTCAGTCTCTCTTCTAAATAATGCAAAATACCAGCTGTATGTTGTACAATATTATTCATCAGCTGTGAGATTGATTTTGCCTTTGAGTACTTTTCTTCCATGAACTCTTCCTCTCAGAAATAGTCAGAAATCAGTACATATCCAGAATAGACCATTAAAGAAGAATTCTCAAAATGAAAACTTGAATTCCAAAGAATAATGCACTTAAGTCTATTACATTTGACTATACATGAAGAGTCTAATAAAACCTTTTTCAGATTCTAACTCACTCCGTGATAACATAGGTTATAGCATATAAGCTGAAGTGAGTGAACTGCTATATAAAAGAAAATCCTCCTTCAATTTGATTGTCTGAGGTTTAGAATGATTATTTTTTCTTTATTTTTAACAAAGGTTTTTTTCCTGTATTGAACATGTAGTTTTCAAGTGAAGCTAAAAGAAATCATGTAAACTTATTGAAAATCTGTATGATTATGAGATTTTGAGAATAATTTTTCCAACATACACAACAATCCAGTCCAAAGTTTTAGTGGTCTTTTTGGGTCTAATTTAGTACCCTAATAGAATGCAATCACTGTAAGCACAACAACAGTTATATATAAGAGAAAGTTATCTTTTACTGTTTGTTGCAGCAATAGCTACTGCATTGTATGTAAAAAAGATAGCATGTGGGATTTTTCTTCTGTAAGAAATCTCTCTCTCTCTCTCTCTCTCTCTCTCTCTCTCTCTCTCTTTCTCATTTAATCAGACATGAAAGATATATATTGCAAGAATTTTTCAAATGAAGCATATACACCATAATTTAAAGAGCTAACTTCTGTAGCTACAAAATCAGACACCATCTAGTTACTAGACTTGGTATATATAATTTATCTTTTCACATCAGTCTCCAAGATATCGGAGATAGGAATATTTCTGCCCTACTTGACAATTTCTGCCCTACTTGACAAGATCATAGTAAACTCAATGAGACCATTACTTATTAACAGGGCACACTAAAACACAGTAACAGTACATAACTGATTTACCATGAAAAGACAAAGTGCAACACTCTGCTTTCCATTTTTTATATATTCAAGACAACTGTGAATGAAAATAAAGTGCTTACTGTAAGTGATCTTGGAATTTGCATGAATTGATGCTTAAAAGCTGAACAATAGAATCTTCAAAATACAGCCTGTAATTTTAGAAGTATTAATAGTGAGGTAATTTGAAACATGCTTTTACCACCAAAGATTTTTCTAAGCTCTTGAGGGGCAAAATTAAATTTCTGGTCACTGTTTCATTTGCATTTCCATACTTCAACAGTTTCCATAATTGGATTATTTCTTAAACAAAGAAGACAATCATATTTTATTTAAACAATGGGAAGAAGAAATACTTATGAAGGAAATTCCTACTTTAAAAACTCTACAGTGGCAAACTGAAAATAAAAAGTAGCTTTCAACTCCAATTTTCTAAGAATATGCTCTGTAGATATATGCTGTCTTTTTAATGGAATTTGCTTCAAAACATGTTTACACTGTAGTAAACTTACTTTGGAGCAAGGTGTCTCATAGCATTCATTCCTTCCAGGTCTTTTCAAGGTACATGTCTTAAAAAATAGAATGAATGACAATGAGTGGCCAGAAAGCCTTATCAGAGTGTTTTGACATGTCAGCCTCTGGGGCTCATTGCACAACTAACTGCAACTAATTTCTTTCATTCCCTTGGGTCAGCTGCTTATCACAGCCATCCTACAGTTTTGGATGCTCAAACAGCTCCAGCACAGATAATCTTAAGAGCTGGTTTCTCTTCCCCACATTCTCACTGATTTCTGATAGGACAATGAGTCTTCTGGCTCTTCTAATTTCCTTGTGCAGACCTGGATTGTAATCCCAGTCATGCAAACTGATTAGACCTATTTTGTGGGACTTTTTAAATGAGCAAGTAAATTTTTTGTTTTATGGGTTAAAGCATCTTTAAAAAAAAAGTGAGATGAGATAAAAAGTGAATGACAACAAAAAAAGAAGTATCACAATGCAGAGCATCTCAGAGCACTTAACACCTACCAGACTTTGAATCCAGTCTCACTAGCTTCTCCATGTAGCCAGTAGAAAGCAAAACACTCAAATGTACCTGTACCATTCCAAGGTGTCTGGCTGGTCTGATCTTAAAATCCCTCAGTGATGGAAACTATAAATTCCATAGCTTACCTATTCTAGCTAGTAGTCTTGCCATAAAGGTGGCATAATAGCTACATTTTAGCTCTTAAGTTTTCAAAGTCTGAGAACCATTATACTTTAAATAGGGTTTGAAATAAATTTAGCTGAATAAGAAACTTGACTTCTTGCTTTTGTTCATTAATTCTACATGTTAAAATATCATCACACTAAATCACTCAGTGAGCTCACTCTGACCAGGGGATATTCTGAAGGGTTTGACTGTGTCTGAAAGTTGCATCTCCATGTCATGCAGAGAGCATATAGACTTATATATAAGAATATTGATTTATAAGGACTGCTCATTTGACAAAGGAGCACCTTGTTAACTGTAATAACCTTTTCTACATGTGATTTGGGAATAACTGGTATAGAAGCTTGTTTTTTCTCTAGCGATTGACTATTTATTTCCATTATTAGCACAAACATAATGACCATAGGAGGATGGCAAATTCTGTTCTTGGCCTTCCCTCAGCACTTCAATCTCTTAAAATACAGATAGGGAGAAGGGCTTGCTGACAGAGGTCCACATAATGATGTGCATACATGCCTTTGTAGCATATGCATATTGTGTGTGTGGGATGTGCTGTCCAGCTGCAGCCAATCCCAGTTAGTTCTGGGCAAGAAAGAAGCTAAAAAACTAGGTCTGCACATCCATATCTGAACATTGCAGGTTGTATATTCAGGTCTACTAAACATATGTTTTTGTTCAGTTTCCTGAGAAAAATAATGAAAATTAAGTGATGCCATCACCCTTTTAAATGCTTTTTTAATGGTGCTACAAAATTCATTTCTGCATGTTTAAATAATGAAAATCAAAAGTTCCCAACAAGATAGTATTTTAAGATTAGTTTATTGATTTCAGTGCCCAAATCTGAGACCAGCTGAAGCTTCTATCTTGAAATTTTACTCTCTCATTTGCAGCTTTTCCTAAAGCTTTTTGTGGAAAAGTTATTTTGTTTTGTCTCAGGACATGATAATAAATCAATGAAAAATAACACAGGAATTCTTATTTTAAAGAAAAAAGGGTAATAACACTTTTTCATATTGGCACCAATGCTTTTATGATACCTCATTAGTATGCATGTCCTCCCTGCATACTTTTGTAAATAATGTTGCTTGAAGTATTCTCAATGTTAATCAAAACACCTGTGTTCTTCATGTCTCTTGCAGGAAGTATTCATGACTGGAAACAGCTTTAAATTTTCACCGTATCTCTTTTTATTTGCTTCTTTATCTTCCTTTTTTTCTTCCTGTCCATCTTAATAAACACACAGAAAAAAAAAGAATTGTACTGAATTTTGAGGTGCCGAGACAGAATCACAAGCAAACTGAATAAACAAGTTCTATATGTCATTAAAAAAGACACAGATATGTTTGCAAAATAGATACCTGTATTCACATGTCTTTTGTCCAAGAAAACATGAATACAAGGTGTGACAGATCCAGTGAAATAATTAAGGAGGTACTTATGGTACTTAAAGAATAGAATACTCTGATGTTCAGCTAGTGATTCAGAATGGAAAGAACTGAAATATAAGAGATCAAATCAGCTTATTTAAATACTGCTCACAGTAATTAGCAGTTTGACATTATTTTCTGAGAGATACAGTGCCTGCCAGCCATAGTACAATGAAAAAAATCATGTAAACCTCCAGGGAAGTAACATATTGTCAAAAACGAAAAAGGGCATACAGATAACATTAATTCCTTCTCAAGGAAGAAGACATTACTGTTCAATTCCTACATCTCCTAAAAACAAAAACATAAAAGAGAAAATGTTCTGGGTTGTTTTAACTGATATGACTTATCTTCACCCTTTGAAATACTATTTTATTACATTTATATATAAAAACTCCTACCCATTTTTTAAAAAATTTGCTGACTTTTCTGTGCCTATCTTTCATTATCTTTGCACCCTTCAGAGCTATAATCTTATTAGTGAGAGCTTATGGAGTTATTCTACAGCAATGCTCAGCAAAACACAGTGCACAACTAAAATTACTTATGAGGGAGATAAGAAAATCATAACTTGCTTGATGCAAGGAGTTATTGACTTAAGGAGATGTTGTACTGTTAACATTTTTTAATACCAGGTCACCAGTGCCTTCCAAAATGAAAGACATTTCTCTGTGTGTACCAGATATGAGTGCATGTTGGTCCAAGAAAAAAGAATATTCTCCCATTACTCTCCAATCAACATTCCTATGTTGTATAGCATAAAAATCAATATGGGAACAAATCCCTTTAGCTTAATGGAAAATTCTATTTCTTGGCAATTTTTTGAAAAATTGCTTGGAATTTCAATATTTATAAGGTGTGGAAATTCCTTTTTCCAGTTGTTTCTAACCTCTCCCATTTATCATTCATTGAGAGCAAGGACGTAACAGAAAGTAAACACAATCTTGTAGTTAGGGGTTCAAAGAACAATGTATTTGAATCTAAATATACTGAAATGTGTAACATCACTTAAGATCTATTTAAATCTCTATCTAGCCCACAGTGATTTGAAAAAAAATATAAAAATTCGTCATGCTGTATTTACAGTGAACCTCTAGGAAAGGCATTTCTCCATTTCTTTCCACTTATCCTCTAAGAAAAGTGACAATAATCAGATCTCTCCTATTTCGAAAAAGTAGTTACTTGGCAACTGTGACTGTGATTCTAGCTGCAGAATGTATGTGCATTTTAGGTGATTTCCCCAGGTGCTCAGCAATATGTTTTTATTTTCTGAGTGAGAATTGGGACTGTGCAAATAAATTCAATTCACCCCCATCCTTCTGCCAAAGTTTGCCAGAAATCACTCATATGGTTATTGTGTTCTCAAGAGCAATATATAGAACAATATATGCAATATTTCACTTTAAAGGTGAATTTAACACCAAAGTAGTGCCCACTGCTGTCTCTATCAGGCAGAAAGCTACTGACATTTGAGTTGGAGTACTGATTAGACAGTGAATATGAAATTCTACAAATCTTCTACAGGAAATAATGTACCCTTGGTTCTGCCACCCTTCCACCACTGTGTTGTATCTTGCAAAAGAAGTAGCACCACTGAAAGATACAGATACACACTCCACTGCACATATTACTCAGTCTGTTTAAGTGTGGCAGAACTGGAACTTCAATAAATAGCAATGAATTATGAAACATATATTTCTTTGTAAAAAAAAATAAAAAATTTCAGGCTACTGTGTACTTTTGCTCACTCTATTCAGTCTCTTTTATATGATGTATTTGTGTCTAGGGAGAAGGATGGAGAGAGTCTGCAGAGCTATTGTCAGAATTTAGCAGAGTCTGGCCCAGACTGTAGTTTTATTATTATAATAGAATTGAAAGTCCTTGCCTGGACTTATTTAGTATTTTTTCTTTAAATTCAGGATAAACCATTTAAGTGAATGTATCAATATAACACCAATTTTTTTTTTTTTTTTTTTTTGCATTTTCATGATAGCATTTATTTTTGCCTCTTAGTTCTCATGTAAAAGATGTGCAGATGTAAGCAAGTCAAAAGCATGACTGCTTTAAAACTACATGTATGTTCATAATTTCATATAGATGGGACTTGAAGAGGCGCTTAAAATACTGAATGTCCAGTGTTGAAAGAAAACAGGACATACGGAAAACATGATGCGTTATCACGTCAGGGTGTGTTTCAAATGACCCTAGTCAATGAGCTGTGAAGAAAAGTAGCCCCAGCCCTAATCCTTAGACAGACAAACATCTCAGGAGAAACTATGGAAAAATGCTTTTAGGAATTTTTTATTTGTAGTACAATGGAGTTACTATTTAATTACTATTATTTGATCATTCTTTTTCCAGTTGCCCAGACAAGTAGTCATTTATACTGTATTATATTACATATCACCATAAATATACATGTATATATATGTTTACATTCTAAAACAAACAGCAATAATAACATTCAAGTTAAAAAATTTATTTTGGGCTGGTAAATAATATCTCTTACACAATTTAATCTTGGTGTTCACAGAATTTATCACAGGGTTTGAGTTGTTTTTTTCTTGCTTCTTATAAACTTTTGATTTTTTTCTAGTGGTTAAGGAGTAGCTTTTAGATTTTTGTCATATTTTTGCCAGTGACAGTTGTATGGTCTTGACCACATCAATTCATTCCCTAAGCTTCAGTTTTCTTGTCTGTAAAATAGGTCCTACAAACATCTCAAAGGATGCAGTGTAGTTTCACTTTAGTTTTTAAAGCTTATTCATAGCCTTGGAAATACAGACAAATGCAGAATTCTATTCGTACTTACAAGTTTTGAAGTTAAGTCTGTGTTCAGTAATTCATGAAATCAGAAGGAGCTAGTAGTACTTTGGTCTTAACTCACATAATACAAGGTATGAGACTTCATCAAGCTACTTTTTGATTATGCTCCTCGGCTTAAACTTACCTACCTTTCCTGTGCTGCTTTGAATCTGTTAACACATGTTTCTTGTTTTAATATCCACAGATTTTTCTTATCACATTTCCGCTTTACTGACATAAAGGGCTGCTAAGTATCTGTGTTTTCTCCCTGTGACTCAACTGCCTTCCTTGATCACCTTTTGATTATAAGATATTATATACAAATATATCATATACAATAATAATATGTGCAACATAATACATATATTACAATATACATATAATAAATATATTTAATTTATAATTATATATGTAATATACTACATAATATATGATAATATATTTAATATAGAATTATACATATTGAATATATAATACATATATTACAATATACAATAGTAATATATACAAATATATTATTAAAGATAGTATATATCCTCTGGAGGTAATTATAATTTATCAAACTCTAATTATATTATAATTATAACTATAATGTAATTATATTAAGTTATATTATGCTAAGTTTCTCACTTTAGAAAGACGTTCTTTCTTTAATGCAAAATATATGTTAAGCAGAGGTACCAATGCTAGAGCCAGTTTCCTATAGAAAGTGAAAAGCCCATCAATGTGTCAAAATGATTGTTTACATCTGTGAAGTTTAATAATGTGACACATCCCAAATTCATTATCCATAGTTCTGAAGTACTGTGGACAGCTGACAGATTAATCCTAATGCTGAGCAGGAGGAGCAGAATTTGGTGCAGGGTTGATGATAGACATGGTTTGCAACACGCTCCAGTAACATTTCACCTTGTAATGTGATCATAACCCTCACCCCTCCCCAAATTACTTTCAGATAGAAGAATCAAGTCTTGTTCTCTATGACAAAATGTCCTTTTTTACAAGTGTCTGAAATATAGACAAGGTCAGCAGGTAACACAGCATGATTCTGAGACATAGACAACGAAACTTTCTAAATTCTGTACTGAGAACAATAAAGAATCGGAGGGGAGAAAGGTAGTAAAAAGCTTACAAAATAAAAGCAACACATTCAAAAAGGATTTTAATTTTTTTTTCACAATATCTGCCAGACACAAGACTGTCTGTTCATGACTATATAAATGTAAGTATGTAAAACCCACATAGATAACCGCTCCTCCACTCCAAGAATATTCCTAGACTTCCTTGTTTCCTATCACCACTATGGTACCCATTACTACTGCCTCTCCATACTTTCAGTCTACCTCTTTCTCCTGCCACCCTTCTCAAAAATATTGGATTTAGGTCGTCAGACTGGTGCATGTGCAATCTACAACATTGCTTTACTATCTGATATTTGTTGTAGTGTTATTTTATCAGTACAGAGCAGAAGAATGGAAAGCGGAATGGTTTATGTAACTTCTATTCACTGAAGTTATATATATATATATATACTGAATATATCTATACACTATATCTATATACTGAAGATAGTAACAGCTGTCATCTTTTTAGCCTTGCTAATCCTGGCCCCAACCAAGAAGTAGTAAACAGGTTTTATGCCATTGCTGGTGGGGTTATTTGATTGTTTCTTCCTGCTGTTGTTATTCCAAATCATGCTACGTGGTGACTTTTGCTCAGCATAGGCTTATAGAAGGGCTAGGTGATCAGACACAATGGGTTGGATTTCTCTGCCCCTGTGCTAGCCCCAATCATTATCTCCATGTTTGAGACATCTTTCCTCAAACAAATCCCACAGACACAGCCACAAAGGATTTTGATGGGTGTAGTGCCCCAAAAAGGAAAAAAAACCAGTCTTATTTACAAAGTTTAAAATTTTCACTAAACAGATACTCATGCAAAAAGCACAATGAAATAACACACCAGTCTGCCAGATACAATCCCTCTCAGGACAGTTTGTAAGGTAGGGCTTCTGGAAAAACTTGGGCTGTCAGGTTCATGGAACTACTGAAAGCAATGGTAGCTGCAGGTCTCATTTCATGGGCTGAAGTTATTCCATTTCTTTTTTCTGGAGTAAAGAATGTGTTGGATTCTCCACAGAAACTTAGGTAACAAGACATTCTGGATTTACTTTTAATTTTATACAGCTTTCCTCTAAACAAGAGATTTAAATGTTAAATGTATCATTCAAGGACATCGAGTGAATTAGCAATGTTCTCTGGAGGTTTTTGGGTTCATAAAACCCTAAAGAGATGTACTCCTCTCTACTAGCTGTTTTTACCTGTGAAAAACATGAAACCAACAGTATTTTTCTTGTCAAATAAATCTCATGACTATAATTTGTTGAAAGCTCCTAATAGTCCACAAATTCTTCATTTGGATAAGTTGCTTGATGAAAACTGTAACAGGAAAAAACTGGGATGCTTAGGGAAAAGAAAGGTAAGCTACAGGTGAGCAGTGGATGCATTGGGATCTTGTATTAATGCAGTATCAACTGTGCATGGGTATAGTACTAGAGAGTATGAAAAGGAAAGATGTACATATTGTTTGTAAAAGCATAAGAGAAAGTAAAGCTGTAGAAAAAGCATTACAAAAGAAGAAGAATAAGAAACAGCAATCTAAATGACATGCAAAAGAATAAAAAAAGCCAGTAAATGGATTCAATTTCTGGGTGGGAGGGGAAGAACAGAGGAAACAAAACACTGGGCACACTGTTCAGTTACTCAACTGTTTTGGAACCAATCATTCAATATCTTCTTTGACATCATTTTGCATCTGAACATTGTGAAAGAACAGGACAAAAGAAGAAGTAACCCTCTGAGAACCTTCCTTAATGGTAACCTTGGCAAAAATCCTTCTCTCCTGAAATTGCAACGTGCCTAATAAGGTGTCGGCACTTTTCAATCAGTTTCTTACCCATCATCCTTTGTTTTCTCACCGACTGAATTAATTTTATTTTCTTGCATTTTTTCCTTGCTGTAACTCTCTTAGCTTTGAGGGTTTTTTCTGTAACTACCTTTCAGATTCAGTCAACTAAGAATGGTTATTTTCAATAATTTCAATATATATTCATTATCGGACTTCTGTTTTAACTTATATGAAGGTAAGAACAGGTGTGCTGTTTATTTTCTAAGCCAAATTCAAGTTTCTTCATTGCAATGATAAGCTACTTATTTTCCATTCTGACAGATCATCCACTTGAAAGCAGAATTATTTTTCTAGTAAGAAACTAAGAACTAGGTTCAACACCATAGCTGTATAAAACAACCTGCTTTGAAAAATCTGCCAAGGTCAACTTGTGCAAATATAATTTGGAATTGTACTGTAGAATGTTAAATGTCCTTTATGAATTCCTCTCCATGGACAATCTGTTTTCATAGAAAGAGACAAGGGAAGAGAAGTGGCAAAAAAGAGAGGAGTTCAATAAGAAAGAAAAGAAGTGGAGACAGGGCAAAATAGGAGGAAGAAAGAAAGAAAAAATAAAAAGAAATAAAATTTAAAAGTTTGTTCGAAATACTACAGTTTTAGCCTGAGAATCTTTGGTAACGAGAAGTGGTTTGTTTTATGTTGCCTGAAAGATATGCTCCTTTGTTGGACATACAACATTATTGTTTTACAAAACAGTGTCTCTCTCCTATCACCTTTTAATCATTGGAGTTGATAGTAAATGGATGCTACTTGGAAGGGTTTGAATCAAGACAAAAAAACCCCAGCAGACTAAAAATGCCAAAGTTTGTTATGTGTATTTCATAAAGTTCTATATTTTATTCATGGTAATAGTATGGCAGAACTAAAAACTAGACACTGATACACCTATACAATGTATTCACACTTATTTACTGAAATAATGAGGGGAGTTTTTACCTATGCAGCAAGTCTACTTTCTTTTTTCCCAAACTTTCTCTGAATCTAAACATCATAATGTTAAAAAAAATAGTTGACCTCAACAAGCAATCTTTAATTATTCCAAATCATTCTCTTGCTGGTTTATTTAGTCTAAACCAGCATTTAAAATGCTACTAGTAGAGGCAGTCAGCAAATTGATTTAGAATGTCAACATACTGGGGCCAGGTTCTGACACCACTTCTCCCTCTGAGTAAATGCACTTTATCTAATCATCTTGTGGAAATTAAAAGCAGTATTCACAGAACCAATCATTTACTTAAGGTGAAGGCAATTAAAACAGTTTCTGCATTGTTACTATTATTTGCTTTACATTTCAATATACTACTTTATATTGTTGCTACTATAAATGTTAATTTTATTACTATGGTTGTTGGAATACTTTGAGATGAAGCAGGGAGGGGGCATTTTTCTCCAAAAAATGTTTCTATTTTCCATTCAGCTCTAAATATTCACTGCATGTCAGAGCACCCAAGTGGGAGATCTACTTTGCATTATGCTAGAAAATGGGTAAAAATAGCTGGCAGGAGAGTTTACAGAAAAAGGTTTTGACTTGGCAAGACATTTAAGTGTATGCTTCCTTTAAAATATGTAATTGGGCCCCTGGAAGCCCCAGATTTATTGCAGGAACAGAGTCTGGAAAGCAACTTAAATTTCTGTTCTGTGTATTGTATATTTGTGATACCCAGTTGCTTGGCATATATTAGAAAAAAAATATCACAAAACATCTTTATGGTATGTGCATTAGCTGACATTCAGCATGCTTTTGGTACTACCTATATACAGGTAGAAAACACAACATAATTTTTGAGAGCATCACTTATGGCAAAGATACTTGTATTTTGTGCAGCTGAAATACCCCTTTAAACTGCAGAAAGCATTGGGGATCTTTTGGTAGTGATGCCTTAAAAAGTGAGGAAAAAAAAATTCCAAGCAACTTTTAGTCGGGGATAAGTGAGCAGGAGCTTTAATGAGCCTCCGGGCTCCAGGAATACATTTACACAGGATCCCCCCCTTTGACTCAGGTTTCAAGATTTTATAATAATGTCCATCCAATCCCATTCTGTTATTTCCCCCAGTCCTGACCCATTCCGCTCCCGGCACACCCCATCAGGAATTGGGTCTGGGGGCTCGGGACCCTTCCTTCGTCGTCGTTGTCTTCTTCACAGTACGTCGGTTCCTTGGAGACCTTCCAAATATTCAGATTTGGAGGTCTTTATGTCTATGTCTTTACCTTGTGGTGCAGGCTTCATGGTGCTTCTCTGCAATTCTACCTTGAAATAGAGATTAAACAGCTACCGGAATTTTAAGGGCTTGATATAGGATGGGGTTGGTATGTGTAAACATTAAGCCACTGAAGTTATTTTACTAGTACATTAGATCTACAATAACTTCTAAAATCTATAAAATTAAAAAATTAAAAATCAAAGAAACCTTTAGGCATCAGTAGGTATAAATCATACTCAGATTGGCATATTCTGTGCAGAGGGGGGAAATACTAATCTGATTTTTGTATTCAGTTGTTAAATGTAATCAAAAGCATCTATGTATGTATGTATGTATCCATCTATCTATCTATCTATCTATCTATCTATCTATCTATCTATCTATCTATCTATCTATCTATCTATCTATCTATCTATCTATCTATCTATCTATCTATCTATCTATCTATCTATCTATCTATCTATCTATCTATCTATCTATCTATCTATCTATCTATCTATCTATCTATCTATCTATCTATCTATCTATCTATCTATCTATCTATCTATCTATCTATCTATCTATCTATCTATCTATCTATCTATCTATCTATCTATCTATCTATCTATCTATCTATCTATCTATCTATCTATCTATCTATCTATCTATCTATCTATCTATCTATCTATCTATCTATCTATCTATCTATCTATCTATCTATCTATCTATCTATCTATCTATCTATCTATCTATCTATCTATCTATCTATCTATCTATCTATCTATCTATCTATCTATCTATCTATCTATCTATCTATCTATCTATCTATCTATCTATCTATCTATCTATCTATCTATCTATCTATCTATCTATCTATCTATCTATCTATCTATCTATCTATCTATCTATCTATCTATCTATCTATCTATCTATCTATCTATCTATCTATCTATCTATCTATCTATCTATCTATCTATCTATCTATCTATCTATCCATATACCAATCCTTAACTGCTTGTTTTCTGAAACTATTGCTGAAAGTAGTTTTCACTGTGTGTCTCAGCTACATTAGAAGGTGCTTAGACTTCAGTAGGTATTGATTGAAGAAATCTTATTTATATGGCTGGAATAATTGTCCTGGCTATTAGATGACTTCAGGACTAAAGTAAGCTACTCATTACCAAAGCTTTGAGATGTGTACAGGTTATCTCATTGCATTTCATGGTACAGTTACCCCATGTTGGAAGTTAGCAGTTCTTCAGCCACATCCAGGGTAAGCCCTAGCTCATAAAGCCAAAACCCCAGAGCCATCCCTTGGAGCACTGGTGTCTATTATTTTGCCTTATGGTCCACAGCAAAAATGGTCTGGCTGGCTAGTTCCTGGAAATCCAAGGGATTAGTTGAGTTAATGGCTCAAACTCAGAGTTATGAGCTCCTTCCTGCTTTCAGAATGACCTCAGCATTTGCTTCTCTCTCTCCTCCCTCCCTCCTTCTCCTCTATCCTTGAAGGCCCAGCCTGCTCCCCTGAGTGAGTCAGGATCTCTCTCACTGTTCCTTATACACATCACCAGCAGAACATAATTTGAAGAGACAAATCAGCTCACTGCTAATATCACATCCTAGTACCCTCTTTAGGGAGCCTCAAGTGCAATCTTGCAGGCAAATTATTGAAGCCTGCCTGTGGAAAGTTTTTTGGCATGGATGAGTTTGCATTCCAGTGGGTGTTGGAGAGCTTCAGATTATTCCTGTGTAAAGGAAGGGATGAATTGGTGAGCATCTTGTAAATTCTCACAGCTTTCATTTTCCCCTGGCTGTCCATGAATTCAGGAAAACAGCTGCTAGATTCCTGACAAGTGATTTACATAGTTGATATAATTTAGTTTCCCTGCCAAAATACTCTTACTTCTAGTTTGTTATTTAATTGAATCATAGACAGTCTGAATTGTCTATCAGCTGCAATGGGTAGGATGAGTGCTGTAAAAATCATTTTTGAGACTGTGTATAACTTCCCTCACTGGTCTATTAAGACACTGAACAGGTTTCAAATAGTTTTTAAAATTTCTTTTAGGTTACTTTTTCTCTCCCTTACCTTGTAAAAAGGTCTAACAAAAATGGGCTATTCTCAAAGATCAGTAGAATAAAAGAAGTTCACTTTCAGTCACCTAAATTCCTCTCAGGAAAATATACTGCAGTTTTTGACTTTCTATTTTGCTATTAAAGGATCACAGGAACAGTTTGGTCACCTATTTTATTTGTATATATAATATATTATATATATATATGTATATATATATATATATATACACATAATATATATATAATGTAAGTTACTGGAATTAGCTCCATCTAACCCCACCCAGGATTCACTAATTGTAAACAGACCTTGACAGTTCTCATTTCCTCTATATGACATCATTCATATTCTGAGAATTCTCTCTTCTGTTGAGTTTAGGGTATAAATACCTGTTACTCATAAGCA
>VWZF01000477.1:360202-388652 GCA_013396755.1 Sclerurus mexicanus | reverse complement strand
AGCATGATTTGCTGTGCTCTTTTACCTTCCCGTAGCTTTTTATTTACTTCTGATGGCTCACCTTGCAAATATTTTTTCTTTGCCATTAACACTGAGACAGAAGGTTGCATGAAATATGCAAGTAATGCAGCTGCATCAGAGGCATTAGATAGCCCCAAAGGCCCCCATCAGTAAGTTTCTGCAGTGTGGTATGCAATAGGCTCCATGCTAATTGAAAAACATTGCTGTGGCTTTGGCAAGATAAAATTATTAAGTACAAAGATTCCTGTGCTACCGCTGGATATAGTTTATGCTCCTATCTCTTAGGTTCATAGAATCATCAGAGAATGGTTTGAATTGGAAGGGACCTTAAAGATCATCTAGTTTCAAGTCCCCTGCCAGGGGCAGGGACACTTTCCACTAGTCCAGGTTGCTCAGAGCCCCATCCAGCCTGGCCTTGAACACTTCCAGGGATGGGGTATCCACAACTTCTCTGGACAACCTGCTCCAGTACTGTAAAACACAAGATGTGAGCCAGATTTTTTCCCCACCACCTTATCCTGGTGATGACCTGGGAGTCCTCTGACAAAAAAAAAAAAAAGTGTGTGAGCAAATAAACACATTTTCAGGCTTTCCAGCTTCTCCACAACAGTTTTGACACAGTTGTGGAGAATGGTGGTTAATTCACAATTGTGATTTCTGCAAAGCTGGGGTGTGTTTTTTTATATTTGGAAAGTATTGTCCTCTGCTTCATGAGTAACAGTTCAGCAGGGCAAATTGTTTTTTTCTCCCTTTTTTTTTTAATTTCTTTTTTCTTCTTACTCAGTTTAACAATGGTCTAGGAACATCTAGCAACATCTCTCATAGAAGTTATTTTGCTGGAGGCATTGGGTAATTTGGAACACTGCCTGCATGAAAGTTTATTGGTAGCTATGATAAACCCTGAGCTTCTCTTCCCTACTCTCCAGCCCCCCATTTTATATTAAATAGAATTAATTCAGGTAGTTGGTCAATTTCTTAGACTTGTCATAATTCCAGCCTCCTGGGAATTGAAGAGAATGATTAAAACATTATTTGGATTAAAATGTTATTATTTGGTTATTTATCCAATAATCCAAAGAAATACTAGGAATTACTTCAAGAAAATAGGATTTCTGGATACAGAAATCCTTAAAGCAGCAGAAGTGATCTAAATGTTAAACCTGGCCAAATGCATTTCAAATACAGCCACATAACAGAACAGCTGTCAACCTTTCCCTGTATTTGTGTCCTGTAGATTATACATGCTGCAGAGTTAATTCAAATGGCACCTTCCAGGCTATAAGTGTTCCTCAATCCTTCCCAACAGTTTCCATACTTGCAATATGTCCTCTGCTGCTGAGCGAGATCCTTTGCCCCCTACTGCTGTCTTTGTCTCCAGGACAACTGGTGCAGGAGGCACCAGAAGCTGTCAGGGAGGCAAGGACAGACAAGATAAAGCATCTGACTAGGTCAGGTAAGCCCCTCCCTAAAAGAAGCCTTGTCAAAGTTGCTCAGCAGGCCTTGGTAAATCTCCATCAATTGGATCTGGAACATATAGTCTAAGAAGCAAACTTAATCACACTTCTGATTTGGTAAGGAAAGTCCATATGTCCATCTTCACTTTTGTTTTTATTTTTCATCTCTCAAGTCTGGAAATGTGTTATTTTCCTGCTTGGGAAGCAATACCTGCATTTCTATCTGGTGTCTTAGGAAGATAAGCTTCTTCAAAGTCTGCTAGAACTGTGAAAACTGTGTCCATCTGTAAAGCAAAACTTCTCACAATTCAGCTTATTTGGGCTGCTTGTTTTTAAAACAGCTATGTTGCTAGAGGACATGCTAGAGGAAAACAAGAAAATTGCAACAAGACCAGCTTGTCCCAACAGTAAAAATTTATTGTAATGTAATGGTTTCCATCAATAGAATAAAAAATAAGATGGATAAGAGAAATGAGTCAGTGCCAATCTGAGAGTGACAAAAATCCAAGCATTCCCATAGATTCCTGTCAAGAGATTAATTGTAAAGAAAGGGCAGCCAAAATAAATAGAGGTACTTGCCTAATAAAACAAGTGCTGGCTAAGTGAACTGCTCTTTTATAGGTGCCACTCCTAATCCAGAGAGAAGCAGGAACTTCAGGATTAATCCCTGTAGCCACTATCATGGATTTAGATGAACGATAAACAGACTCAAACAATGAACACAATGTATTTCTCCGTACCAGACTGCAACCATAACAAAAGAAAAAAGAAAAAGAAATATTTTGAAGGAATAAAAGTAAGAGAGAGAAGATTGGAGAGCAGGGCAATAATGTATGCAATTTTTATTCCTCCTTCACTCTGTAGTATGGAGACATCTGATACAGATCTCCAAAGCAAAGCATAATTTATTTGGCACCATATATAGAAACGTGACTACTTTTGCATGTCAGTGAGGAAAAGATGACTTAACAAAAGGTCACACCACTCTGTGGCTTTTGAGGTAGGAGTGTTCTTCACCTAAATGATTCACTTGGGTTAGGGGCATGAATGCCCCACACTGTTACCAACAGAGAGTGAACTCCAGTGCAGTTCATCTCACCTAAGATAAACATATCCCAGGTCAGAAGCATTAGTTAAGAGATCCACATTGAATGAAATTAATCTGATTAAGGTGGTTAACCTATGAGCTAAGGCTCATAAGCAGTCATTAGAAAGCAATAGGCTTCCTCAGAGGAAGAGTTTGCTGACCAAGTTGAGACCATATGTCTACAAAGAAAAGGATGAAAGGCCACTGGGCAATTACCATATAATGACAGTATACTTCTTTCTTTACTTCCTCACTGGAAGGAGTTATTTCCAGAATGTAATATATCTATCAAATCTTTAAAAAAAGATTGAGTTTTGCTACACAAACAAATATCTCTGTGCAATCAGAAGACTGTAAACACATGAAACTCAGATCTGATTGAGGGAGACAATGTGTTCCTGACTTCATATGCAAGAGATTTTCAGTTATCATTCCTATGAGATTACATATGTCCTATCTTTACAAAATGAATTACTAAGCTCCCTCACAGCATCAGAGGAAGATGAATCATGTCCACAGATAGACTTTACTCTGTATTACTATTCAATCAAAGGATGCAAACCCACAAAATCATATTACGTTGAAATCCTTTCTTCTTCAGGAAGGTTATGTGGGAGCTGATTAACAGGTTAAAGTCACACATGATAAAGGAAGAGAAGTAAACTATCTGGCTGACATACCCACTCAAAACAATATGAAAAGTTAAATGTAACTTTTCTCAGCATCTGATAGACTAAATGAATAAAGCAATAGAGTAGCAGTTGTGACCAATCAAGAATAGAAATATGGCAATTTTTTAAACTATCTGTATACAGATGTGAGTTAGGTACATATCATACTTAACTCGTTTGTCCAAAGGACTCTCCATAAAGAGGACAAAGAGAGTAACAGACATGTCAAATATTAGTTCAATTGATTAATTAATTAAAAAAGAATATTTTATCTCTACAAGTCCCAGCAGCCATAATCACTTATTTAACTCTGGTCTAAGATCATTAATGTAAAGATCTGACTGTTTACCAGGTGAAATAAGATCTATGAATACTTCACTAATAATACGCATTTTACAGTCCTTCAACATACCTGATCAGTGCCTGTGAGAGTTACTTAGTGTATTACACTCCTGCAACAAGGAATCATGTTGGATTTGTGGCTGCTCAGTGTATTCGGTCAAAGGTTGGACTTGATGATTTTGGATGTCTTTTCAAATCTAAATGATTGTCTGATTTCACGTGCAAACAGGACTAAACATGAGGTAGTCTGCTCATATAAGAGCAACACTTGAGGTGAGGATTAGAGGGGACAGACCTTTTTGTACATGTACACTGACAGAGCATTAGAAAGGATGGGTTAAAATGCAAGTCTGACAAGAAGGGCCAGACCCTGATTTTGTTCTCTGTGTTTGTTCTGTGGAAAGCAGGTATCTAGATATCTGTATTTGAAAATTTCACCTAGCTTTCAAAATACAGTGCATTTAACTGTCAACTGTCAACTCCTATCTGAAGTAAATTACTCTTGAGTTCCCTTGACTTTTGTAGAAGAGAAATGCTGATTTACACCACCTTATGTCCCAGTGCAAAAAAAAAAAATCTTATTTACATGCCTGCTACAGACTGCCTATGAACTAACTCTCTCTGGACAGAAAAGTGACAGGAATCATGTTTTGTCTCTAGCTTGAAGGGTTTGGAACACACTTTTGATTTAAAGGTTCAAAGCTCAAGTATTATTGGATTACCTGTGCATCTAGGGTGGTTTGTGGCAAAAAAAAAAAAAAAAGAGAGCAGGCAGCATGGAAACAAAAAGAGAGTAAACACCGCACGAAGATGCAAGGCAAGGTAAATGGGTACAAAGAGACTAAAAAGAGAACAGGAAAAAGATGAAATAAAAAATTCTCAAAAACTCTAACCAACAATAACGACAGACAAGATACCAACTGCTCTTTTGTACCGAGGGTTTAGGAAGAGGTAGGACTTCACTTGGTAATGTGAAAGAATAGCCCAAATAAACATAAGTCCAAAATGTATAAAAGTAGGTATACCATCACTAAGAGCCTCATCACATGTAAATGATTTTTGCTTTATAAAAGTCAGTCCATTCCCTAAACAAACACAGAAATACCACCACTGTAATTATAGTATGTCACTTTCTCATTATAATTTGGCCATTACTTGGAAACTGTTTAAGCTGCTAAAGTGCAAAATCTTTTTTTTTTCAGTCCCTCTCCAGCTCACTGGAAATAACCCACTTGCAAGTAAAACCCTAAGGAAAATATTGTTGAAGTTAGAGGACCCTTTTTAATTACAATGTATCATGCACACTGATCACCGACAGCAGTGGAAAGGAAAATCTCCATAAAGAACTCTCTTGTCCTCATGAGATTAAGACAGACAAATCACACCATTTATTCTTGCAGCCCTCAGGACCTAAACCAGAGAAAAAGTATTTTTCCATGGTTACAGAAAAGATGTCATACTTTTTGCCACTGTGAATGTTCCAGTAACAAACATATCTACTGGTTTAGCCTTATCTCTGGAGATCTGATGTCCTCTACTCTTTCCTTGGTATGTGTTATGGTCAGATGGAGGACACTGGGTTGCCAGAATCTTCTGGACTAGTCCAGTGTTGACAGTTTTATCTTCTAACACCTTAGAAAAGCAAGGGGTGAAGGGGAATTTATTCTAATGCAGTATAGGATAAAACTTAAAAATTCTTAACATTCATTGTTGCTCACAGATGCCAGAATTAGGCAGCAATCAAGGAAATTACTAGTCAGCAGGTTTGCAACAAAGGACAAGAAATATTTTCATAGTCTGTCTTTAACACAGCCCCATTTAAGTGCTGAAGTGCTCCAAATATTTCAGAGCAGATAAAGGCTTCAACTGACATTAATTTCTCATTTCTTTCTTATGTCAATCAAGAGAACAGCTATTCACCATGCAGCTTTTTGAGCAAGCTTGCAGAAGAGTATCTTTTTGATTTCCTGCTATTAGTGAGGGCAGAGGTCCCATTATTGGCACACAATCATGTTCTTTCTCCTTTGGTGCATGGCAAACAACTAAAAAATTGACAGACATAACATTAAAATGGGTAATTAGTCTAGAAACGGTGTCATAGAAGAGTGGAAAAGATCTGTACCTATGGCAGCTCATTATGAGACATACTATCACTTAGATACTGTAAATTAAAGTTTCACAATTTCATACAAAATGGGAAGATAATTGATAAGCACAATTAGAATCCTGAAAAAGAATGCACATTGAATTGCAACATCTTTAGAACCACGTTTTATGCCAGAAAATAATACACTTTCCATTTAACTGTGATTTCAAATGCAAATACCAGTGTCCTTAGTATGAAGCAGATGTTGTGCTTTTTTCAGTAGAATAAGCAGTTGTTCATCTCTGAATCCTTGTCTTCTGGGGAAATATTTCAATGCCTTAACAAACGAAAGACAGACATTGCTGGGTTTTGCAACACATTCCAATTTTAGCTCCATCTTTGGAACAATTATTGAAAAGTTGTAGACTGTTACAGTGATAATTCCAGATTAGTGTCAAGTTAGGGGAGGGTTTGAGGTTTTTTTATTGTTCTGGTAGAAGATTTTGCTACACTTGACTGTAAATTGCTCTGACAGTGAATAGAGGAAAGGCAGATGCTTCCACAAATACTTTGGAAGTTGCTTGGGCAAGTATCTGGAATATAAAATCCTCTGGGTGAAAATCCTACTTTATTAATGTAACTGTAAAGGCAGCTACAACTAGTTGAGTTTTTAGATACCACTGTGGAAAACAATACACGGCTGACAGAAAATCCTACTCTCCTGCAGATCTAGGCTTTGTTTTGCATCCTACCTCATCCTGCAGCACAAACCTGTATATATATATATCATGTGACCTCCACCAAAAATGAAAAAACCAAGCAGGGCCAGGGACATGATAGTGACGGGGTTCATGTTAACAACTGAAAATACCCAGGAGTTCACATAAAGTGGAGGGCCTGACATCTTGCTCCATTTTTGATTTTGCCATTCAATTGGTTTTCTTCACTAATACACATTATAATGCAGCCTTATTTGCCAAAGAGTATTTTGTGGTATGGCACATCCACTGTACCAGCTGGTGCTTTGTGGTGAACATTGTGGGGTTTTCCCCTGGGAGATTACCACCAGTAGCATCCTGTGATGGGCACAGCAGCCAGGGGAGGTGAGTACCCTACTGGGTGGCTTGGAGCAGCTGGAGCAGGTTGTAATGCCTGGGATGGAAAAGACACAGAGAGACAAAGAAAGAAATTACAGAAGCTTGAGCTTTTTTTAGTAAGCACACCCAAGCAGTTATTTTAAAGACTTTTCCTAGGGACTGAAGGAGGAGAGACTGCATGGACTGTGTTGCAAAAACATAGGAGATTCAAAGACCATTTCAGCTGTGCATAGGTGGACCAAGACCTCTTACTCAAGAACACAAAACAGTGAAGGTACAGAGCTCCATTTAGGGGCTAATTCTGCTTTACTGAACAGTAATAATTTTGTTTTCTTAATTAGACTGAGGGCCAGTATTTGACATTTGTTTATAATAAAATTACTTCCCCCTCCTTTTTGATCATTTAGAAAATCAACATAGAAAAAAAACCCAAATCAAACTTAATTTCCTCCTACCCTAATCCTCTCCTGAAATAAACTGGCACACATCACTTGAACAGAAACGTTGTCTGTTTGAACCATTGCAGAAATTGGCACTGTGAGTTTTAAGAGATTTCAAAGAAAAGTCAAAATTATTTATGATGATCAAGCTATACAAAATGGAAAATCAAAATGCCAGAAAATGCCATGCAAAATCCCCTTAGATGAAATGAGAGGACTTTATTCAACTGTTCTTTTATAAATTCCAGAAGCTGGCTAAATGAACAGCTAAAGATTTTTTTAATACAATTTATATACTATTTTTGGATTATATGTCAGAATATAAAGCAAAGTGAACATAAAAGGATATTTAACAAAACAAAATTGCTTGTACCTTTACACTTTGTTATCAAGACCAATTACTCAATGTGAGCATCCAGATCCTCTGCAGCCTTTTGGCAATATCCCTTTCACTTCTGCAAAGTGAAAACAACACTGGCTTGAGGCAAGGGACATAGGTTGAACCCTAGATTTGGAATAAATTTAGTACTAGGCTACATATTCTGGTCTTGAAATCTGAATCACATTTAGGCTTCAAGCATTCAGAGAAATGCATGTCTTTTGCAGGTTTACAGATGTATTTTGTTTGCATGACAGGGGGCTACAGGGGTGGGCTCTGTGAGAAGCTGCCAAATGCTTCCCACATGTGTGACAAGAGACAATGCCAGCTGGATCCAAAATGGACCCGCCCCTGGCCAAAGCTGAGCATAGCAAGGACAGCAGATGTACCTCTGGGATAACCCGCAAAGGGGGAAATGAAATTTGTGTGGTAGCAACAGAGAGAAGAGTGAGAATATGTAGGAGAAACAGCGTTGCAGTGGAGAAGGAAGGTAAGGAGGTGCTCCAGGCACCAGAGCAGAGATTCCCATGCAAACCACTGTGCAGACCATGGTGAGGCAGCCTGTCCTCCTGCAGCCTATAGAGATCCATGGTGGAGCAGAGATATGCCTGCAGCCCATGGAGCAGGTGGATGCCCAAAGGAGGTTGTGACCCTGAAGTAGGTTCCTGGCAGAACCTGTGGCCCTCTGGAGATAGGAGCTCATGCTTGAGAAGGTTTTAGTGGCAGGACTTGTGACCCCGTGGGGGACCCATGCAGGAGAAGTCTGTTTCTGTAGGACTGCACTCCATGGAAGGGACCCACACTGGAGCAGTTTGGGAAGAACTGCAGCCTGTGGGAAGGACTCTGGTTGGAGAAGCCTGTTTCTCATGGGAGGGAGTCCATGCAGGAACAACGGAGGAGTGTCAGGAGTCCTCCCCCTGAGGAGAAAGGAGCAACAGACATGATGTATGATGACCACAGCCCCCATTCCCTGTCCCCCTGCACTGCTGGCAGTGAGGAGGGAGAGAAAATCAGTGGGAGTGAATTTCAGCCCAGAAAGAAGGGAAGGGTGGGGGGAAGTTGCTTTTAAGATTTGGTTTTATTTCCATACTCTGATTTGATAGTTTAATTTAAACTAATTTCAGCTAGTCGAGTCTGTACTATCTGTGATGGTAACCAGTGAGTGATCTGTCCCTGTGTTTATCTCGTCCCATGTGTCTTTCTTTGTATTTTCTTTCCTCTGCCCAGCTGAAGAGGAGAGTGACAGAGTGGCTTTGCTGGACACATGGCATCCAGCCAGGGTCAATCCAACACAAAACATTGAACAATGTGCCTTTTTATCTCTTTGAAGTATATTTTGGAGCTATGCAGTGACAATGAACCTACACCTATCAGGTTTTCACCCCTGGATAAACTACTGACTCATGTGATTTCCCTGCCCAGTCTACAAGTCAACATTTTGATAGTTGACCAGCAGCAGATAGAAAAAGTTTGATAGACAAGCTATAATATTATGCACTTGAAAAAAAACCCACAAAAACAAAACAAAGGACAAAACTTGGCTCATGTACAAGAAAACTATTTTAAGGAACTGGTGGACAAAGGTCCTGAACTGAAAAACTACTTTTAAACCTAAATTCACAGTAGTTATTTCATCTGACCTTGACATACTGAGAGAGGGATTTTTTGTATTTTGTTTCATTATTTAGCTATAATATTATGTCTTTCTCCCTAGTGTTTTGTAGCTGGTGTTTTTAATGAGAAATCTTTGAAAATAATAGTATCCTTTTTCATCACATAGTGTAGATGCATTACTGACAGTCCCCTTGAAAAGATAGGACTTCATGGGAGACAAAAGGCAGTACAATGTAAATTAAATACATGAGTCAAGAATGCATTTTCACCTCATTATGGCTAGGATAAACTTGAATATACACAGCAAGAACTTTACATTCTTTATTCATAAAACATCCAAGTCAGACTGGCTAGGCACGAGGCCTGGGAAGTAAAGTAAAACCCAGGGCCAAAACTCACTTTTACTCCTCTGTTCTCTTGGTGCCATCATGGGGGGAAATGATGGATGCAATGATTAGATACTTCCTGGGAAAAGAAATTGTTGTTTCATAACCTGAAGGAAAACCCATGCAAGAATTTTCTCTTGGAAGTGTCACTCATCTTTTTCAAAGGGAAACACATTGCTGCTTAAATTGAGTGTGCGAATGCACACTCACGTGCTTGTGCCTACATGCATGGCAGGCATTGGATCCGAGAATCAGGGCTGCATACTGAGGTAACCTAATTATCTTGATTGGACTGGAAAGTGGACCAAAGGTCTCAGAAGAGACAAAAATTTAGCATGCTTAATGCCAGACCTATGTAATGAGACAGGGCTGTGTTTCTTCCTATTCATTTTTTCTCTTTTTCTCAGTTTTGTCACAATACTCACTGGCACAATGCATGGACAGAATTTAAAAAAAAAAAAAAAACAACAAAACCCTCTTCAACAAAAACTTCTCAACAACCATCAAAACTGGAGTAGGTGAACATCAGTGGGAAAAAATGCCCTGTTTGCGTAGTTTAACAAATAATTTTTAACATTGTGTGTACACTGCCACTCTCTATTCCCATATACTTCACAATTTCTTAAACTTATAATCAACATGTGTAGCAGACAAACACACAGTCATGGCCTTAAGGAGACCGGGAGCCAAGTAATTTCATTGTGTTGTGGTAATAGTGGTTTTTACCTTCTTTGCAGGAGACTTAACTGCCTTTTCCCTGCATGTTTCATTTTCCAGACCCATCCTGCAGCTGACACCTGCCTTGTTTCATAACTTCAGATAAGGCGTGTGACTTACCTTCCCTTGGCAGTTGGTCCAGTGCCTCCTGCTCCTGTCCTGTCAGTACTTGAGACATAAATACCAACATTTCCATACTGAGTTGTTCCTGTATCATATAGCATCATAAGTTCTTTAAGGAATCAAGTATTGCTCCTTCTAGATCAAAAATTGCTGTAGCGATAGCATCAAAGAGTTTTTTGTTTTGATCCAAATTCTAATCTTATGACTTTCACACCTTCTAGCACAAGAAGCCCACTTGCTGCCTCTTGCCTATAAATTTTAATAAGTTTTGGAGATGGGCCTGAAGGTTTTCCAAATGAGTTTGCTCACTGAGGTTCTCTGAAACACTGGGAGCACTTGACAGGTCTCATGATCTTCATAAAATCCTCATGATGATCTATTTCTGTGACCTGATATCATAGTATGAAATCATTTTATCTGTGGTGGTGTTAAACTTCATATGAATAATCTATTGACTCTGAAGACCCATACATAATTCACCTCTTTCTCTTCCCCACAGTGGTGCTGGCCAGGTTGGTTTTGGTTTTGTGTTTTCTGGGTGTTTTTACATAGGTCTTGTTAAAACTTTTTCAGCATCACAATATACCTTAAATTAGACCAAGGCTTTGTTGCATTATCCCAACCTACTAACTTACTTCCTAAATCTAACTAAAACTACTGTTATTAAACTGGTTTTCCCTAGAAGCGTTTCACTTTGTCAATATCTTGCCAAATTATTTCTGATTTATTCTTGGTGTTTAACTCCATGGTATTTCTAGGTCTTACACTTGGGGAACTGTTACCTCCCTTGCATGATTCCCACACAAATCCTGTATCTTTTGGAAAGTAATCCCATTATAACAGCTTCAGCTTTGCTGTTGGAGACTGTAGTGATGGTGCTAGTTTGTTTGGCTTCAGACTCAGTCATCCAAAGATGCCCCCTTTTCTTCCTTCTGTTGTGGTGTAGGGCTGCTTAGCCATATGTATTCCCCAGGGGAAGCTGAAGGTGATGCTCTTGGCTTCTCCCTTATATTGATAAAGATGCAAAAAAAAAACCCCAAAACCATGCCTTCTTCTTCCCTCCTTGCAAGGGTCACTATATCTATTAGTGGGGGGGCTCTATGAAGCCCTTCAGACATCCTTTGACAAAGACCTTACAGTTCCTGGGTACCATTTTTATCTGGATAGGTGTTATACTGTGCTTTTCATCATTATCCTTGCTAGATTTGCAGCTATATCCACCCCACACTTCTGTATCCCAGTCCTCAGAAGGAACAGCCACTCAGGCATCCCAGACCTGTTCCCGTGTCACTGGGTTTTTTTCCTGCACTGGCCTCTCATCTCAGCCTGCCACACTTTCCTAGCCTCAGTGCACTCAGCAGCTGCCTGTAAACATGTCCAATTTTCTTTATAGCCACACATCCCTTTGGCTGCCAAATTTCACCCTCCGCTTTTCTAATTACCTCACTTTCCTCTGAGCGTGCAGTCAGAAATTGCCACACAAAGCACAGTGAATTTTCTCACAGTGTTCTTTGCTTTAGCTAATTCAGAATGCAATTTCCCCACTATCATACCATCCAAGTCCTATTTGGTCCTTGACCCAGGGACTAGGATTATGATTTTTCACAGTTATTTTAATTTGTCCCACAGAAGGCAGTGTTGACCCTTTATTCCCTCCTGCCTTGCTCTTCTACCCTTCTGCTAACACACCAGAACAGCAGCAATACAGATATGCACACCTATCTTTTATTTTAACAAATTACTGACCCAGAAGCCAGCAAGTACTTAAGTTCATGACCCAAACCTTTTTACTGATCCTAACCAGTTCAATAGATTGCCTATGTTGTTCAACAAAATTTTGTTACAGGAAAAAATCTGCATAGTTCACATAGTTTAACCAAATCAGGATTGAAATGGTTTATTATCTGAGTTTAAAGCATTTTATTTTTTTTTACTAATTTTTATTTATACTTATTTTTTTAAGGTTACCCAGAGGGGTGGTAAATGCATCCATCCCTGAAAACATCAGGTTGGACAGGGTTCTGGACAACCTGACCCAATTGAAGATGTTCCTGCTCATTGCAGGGAGGTTGGACTAGACAAGTTTTAGAGGGTCCTTTCAACCCAAACCAACCAATATTTGATAATATTTAACTGCCACTCAATGAACTACAA
This sequence comes from Sclerurus mexicanus, assembly GCA_013396755.1. Lineage (NCBI taxonomy): Eukaryota > Metazoa > Chordata > Aves > Passeriformes > Furnariidae > Sclerurus > Sclerurus mexicanus. The sequence continues at coordinate 376,081 of VWZF01000477.1, read as the reverse complement.
CTTATGTAATGCTAATAAACACCTATAACTTTTGAAATAGCTTTCTAGGATCAATCACAAAAAGCTCTAATCCCATACACACGCAGGTGCTCACACTGCCGTGGGCACGCATCCCATCTGCACACACCTGCACCCACTGCAGCTGTGGGTGACAGGTCCCATCCTCTCCATAGGGAGGAGGAGTTTCCCCATTTTTCCTCTCTCTCCCATGGCTGATGTGGGCTCTCCAGCCCCACATGTGATCTGGCAGCTCCACACACTGGCAGGTGAGAAAGCCACAACAACCCCAGAAAACTCGGGGTGAATTGTCTCATAACCTATAACCCATGTGCTGCCCCATGCTGCCAGCCCCTGGCCAGATATGACATTCATGGGGAGGCTACTCCATCAAGAATCTGCTCCCACTCTATGGTTTCTCCCTCTCCAAGACTACTTTTCATGCCTCTTTTGTATTTCTTTTTGAGTTAACTTCACTTTGCTTCCAAAGTTCTGTCTAATGCCCTGCAACTACCTCTGTGATGTTATTGGGTCCAAATAATCATAAACATGTTTGTGTGCTGCAACAATCCTAAATATTTGCTCTACCATGTGCCTGACCTGTCTTTCTGAGGCAGGTATAAAACTGAATTTGCTTCTCTGATGCCAAGAAGCATTAATTATTATTGCTCATCAGGTTGCTCAGGAAAAGTTTCCATTCTGTATTTCAAAATAATTTTCCATATCATTACCAAGCACTTATCCCTGACATTTAGCAACTGTAGGTCTTAATTGTTCCTGCAAGAGCAACAGGTTAAAGCATTTATGGTTGTTTTTTTTTCCTGTTGATTGCAAGGGATCCACTGTCTTAACAGTCTAGAAAAATTGGGCCAAATATTGAATATTCCCCTTGGCTGCAATTCCTAATAAAATGCAAAACCCAAAATGATAGGCAATTTAGGTGGGGAAAAAACCGAAACAAGCAAAGTTGCCAGCTGTCATTCTGACAAGTGACAATTTCTCTATGCCTGGACATTGGCCTGTTTCTCTTGGTCAGAGCAATCATTTTTGTTTTCTCCAATTACTTGTTTATAGTGCTGTAGCATCTGTTTGATTATTGCACTTAGGAACCTAACGTGAAATATTAGCCCTAGCAAACTCCATTCTTATTCATACATTTCATTGGCTAAACCTCTAGAGCCAGAATAAAATGCACTCTGAAAGACAAAGAGAACAGTATTTTCCTAATTTCTTCAAGAATATTGCCTGGTTCTTCCTCAGCTAGCAAAATGAGGTAACTGGGTATAAAACATGAGTGCTATCTCTCTCAGATTTTAATTGGGTATGATATTATTATTGTAAGTAGGGAGAAATATAGGATAGACTCTTCCTTGACTGGATTAAACTTTCAGGCAAAATTATGGAAAAAGCCTGATGCCACTTTGGAAGGTGATAATAAAAGTTCTGATGTCATTAAAACTGCTGTCACTTGGACTCTAACATTCCTCAGGTATATATTTTATGTTTTTCACTCCTGTCAAGATACACCAATCCAGAACATTAGGATTATGAGAAGGTGTTGTCTCTTAATAGATGGTGCCTTGAGGTTTTATACAGCAGCAAAATGATTGTACCTGGAATTTTTTTCTTATACTGTCCTGAAGATGTCCACAGTTTTGCTGGCCTATTTTTGCACAACATGCTGAGGCAACGCAAAGAGCCTGAACTGTAACCACTGAGTTCAGCCACAAGTAAGCAGAGTTTAGATTACTTTCCTTTTGCCTTACATTTGGCTACTCTGAAGCTCATCTGACACTTCTTAACTGATGAATTCCCACTTTACTGAAGAAGGATTTTCTGCAGCCCTTTTGAAGGAATTTGATTGCTTGAGAGATCTCTGTATCCTCTCAGAATCTGAGATTTCATTGCAAGTATATTTTCCAGGTCACTAATGGTGTTTCAATAATGGTGACTCAATTAATCCACTTCCAGCACTGATCCTTAGGGAACCACATTGGGGATCCTTCACCACTGTGAAAGATGATCTTTAAGACCTACCTTTTAATAAACTTCAGTCAATAAAACAATTTTTCTTCCAGTCCCATGGCAATTTTCTTTCTTTAATAACCCTTAATAAAAAATGTGTTCAAAGGTTTTTTGAGAAGACAAATATATTAACTTAATCAGATCCCCTTTTCTATCCATGCTCATTGACATCCATCAAGACACTGTGTGCCTATGTGTGAGGGATGCTAAATTTCTGGGGGAGAGGATGCGAAGAAAAGAACCCAGGGCCCTGACAGCAACCTCCTGGGACTGCTGTGGATTAGCCAGGCAGCATTTCTCTCTACAGAAGCCTTTCCTGGGATACTGTGCTTAGCCATGACCTCAATTCTTGGACATAAACTGGATCTTACCACAAGGGATGGAAATCAGGCTCAGGCAATGCCTAGCTTCTGGATATCATGTTTAATACCTGATTTCATAATGTTCACAAAATAAAATGTCATTTTGAATTCAGCCTGCTCTATCTGTATGAAAATTTTCCCTAAATACAGGAAAAAGGCAATCCCTTTGGGCACCTTCTAGACACAGTATAATGTGTCTAGAAAACTGTTTCTCAAGCTGTGCTTGAAGTTTGGTGTTTTTACCTCCTGCTCTTTGCTAATGCCACCTCTTTTGATTTGAGGCTGCCAGAAGTGCATCTCTTATCTGATATCTCTGATCTGATATCTCTGATCTGATCTAGGAATATCTTGCTTAAGCTTCTATATGTTTTAGATATTGTGGCCAAAAGTGGTTTTGGTCACACTCAGTCTGAAGTCACTCTTTCTTTGATTGTATTGGTCACCTCAATTTATAGGTAAGGACTGTGACTCATGATGACGTGAAATAACTTGACGCATGACAAGATCTGAATCTCAAATGTTGGGTAAAGAATCCAAATTTAGAATCACAGACTAGTTTGGGTGGAAAGGGACATTGAAAATCATCTTGTTCCAATCCCTCTGCCATGGGCAGGGACACCTTTCACTAATCTCCCCCAAACCTAGAAGCTGGTTTTCCATCCTCCCCCAAATATACCTCTGACTATATCACAAAACTAAGAAGTGAGGTTGGAGGCTCAGATATAAAGCAAGCCTATTAGAAATTCAAGAGAATCAGCTGAAAGCAATGAAAATTCATGACAGCTTCATGACTAAGCAGACAATGCTTGTTGTTATGGATTCTTGTGCTTGCAGATGTTAAATGTTTCCTGTGACTCTCTGAGCTCTGCCACACCTCTGTACCTCACTGGGTTGTTGTGTTTCTTTAAATAATGTCATATCAAAACCTCATATCATATTTGGGCAGGAAAAATCCCATTTTAATGATAAATGATCTTTTAATCAGTAATTTACTTTATAGCTTTTCCCCTTAAGGCAGCCACTTTTGGACAATCAAAGCCTATAGAAAGCATCAGTCTTTCCACTTTCTTCCCATTTTAAATTCCAAATTCCTTGACACATTCACAAAATCTTTCACTTCCAAACTCATTCATAGTTCATTTGTGGCTCCAAAGTTCTGTTGCAAACTTTAATACATCAGGAAGAAAATCTCTTTTTAAAAATACCAGAGGCAACTAAAGGTAATGTAGTGATACGTCCTAGTAACCCACATATTCATTCTTCTTCTGCAATAAAGCTGATGGGCAGGGATTCAATTGCTCTACTAGATCACAGGGGTGGAATATGAGAAGATACAAAACTCCAAAGAGAATGCAGCAAAATCTGTTTTGGGATGAAAAACAACCAGTTTCAGTTAGCATAAAATGCCGCATAAAATGCCACATAAAATGTGTGGTTATTTTGTTTCTTTTTCTTTCTAGACTGAAAATTTTGTTATCCATCCCTAGTTCAGTGTCTGTCTTATTGATTATACTGTTTATGGGCATGCATTTTATAGATTTTACACAGCAAAGGCAAAGTATTGCCCTCAGGAAAGTCTTCTCCTAAACCAAAGAAATCCATTATTCTGACTTTTGGGCACACTGAGTGAGCCAAAGTAAGCAATGACAAAAGACTGTAGTAATAGAAAACCTCAGGAAAAAAAATAGAATTTTCTTTCTGGGTGGAACTATATCATGGCTTGCCTAGTGCTACTTGAACCAGAAACAGAGTAATTATGAGTGAAATATATGCAAAGATTGTACATTAGAGGGATGTTTAACTTGTTGTAACTTGTAACTTGCTAACGTGCACATGAAGTGGGTTATTCTTTGACCCTGAGCAATTTCACATATTTCCCAGGCTAGATTATATTTCCATATAATTGAAATAAAAATTAGTGTAGTGAACTACTTTAATTGCTCTACTATCACTTCAAATTTGATGTATCATTTTACCTCTGGAAATCTGGCAGCCAGGCACAACTATCTATAAAAATGTCCAGAGATAAAAAAGAAGAAAGAACCTATTCAAATAAGCTTTTATCTCATAAGAATGCATTGTCAGTCTTGGGGGAAAAAAACTCCACCCTGCTCTCATACATTCGATCAGCTCATAGGAAGTATTACCACTACCTTGACTGGAATATATGCAACATTAGTCCCATTTATGGGATCATGTTTTTAAGTTGTTGACCTATATCTGAAAATCTATCCAGCAAATAAGATGAAAAACAACCCCACTGAAAACAAGTAAGAAAAAATCCCAAAACTTTTTTCAGCTCCCAGTGTAACTTGTCAAGAGATGTGAACACACATTTTGTGTAAGTCTGTCTCAGCAGCCATATGGTAGACATTGGGGTGAATTTTTCCTTGCAAATGTACCAGAAACAATGGGAATAGTTTATGAAGTGGGCAAGGGACAGGCTTGGCATCAAAACTGACCATGCAAGATAATTTTGCTCAGCAGATGATTACAGTGTACAGACAAGTCCTGAAATTCTGGTTCAATGTTAGAGTCACCTACAGCCCATGGAAATCAGTGTGGATCTTTCCATCAATTAAGAGTGAGCTGGATCACATCCCATGTGCTTTTCTCTGTTCCATACATCTGCTGAGAATAAATCCAATAGAAAGCTGAGGCTTAGCATGCATATCATCTAACATTTCTAAATACAGGTGTACAATTGCATGCGGATTATTTAGCAGATGTAGCCTGATTAGTTTTTACAGAGAGAGCTCTCAAGGCCATGAGAGGACATTCACAACTTAAGCAGAATGGAAGCAAAGAGCCCTTAACTAGAAGCCCTGGAGTAGGTTACATGGGGTGTTTGGCTAGTGACTGCTGGAAAACTAGTAAGTGCATAGAAACAGGACCAAGGTTGCACTCTGCAGCTCTTCTCTGCCTTCCTTCTTGGAAGGCTTCTGCCTTTGTCTTCCTGCTCCTGAATTAAGGGGAGATTTGTTGATTATGGTCAACCATCATCATTCAGACTCCTCACCAAACCCACCATCTTCTCCTTGACCCATTTTCTTTCCGAAAAGTGAAACAGAAATATCTTCCTCTTGCTTTATAGCCTATGACATTTTGTTATTGTTACACTATTTCATTAAATTTCTCTGAGCTAGAATTCAGGTGAGGGGGAAAAAAAAGATATTTTTCAATACCTCTGAAATATGAAGCATTAGAAGAGTAATGAAATACTAGCTCCTTTTTTTTTTTTTTTAATTGCTAATCTTTGCTACAAGAAAGCAAGAATTTGGAGCCACACTGTTTATATTTTCTTCAGGCCATCTTGTTCCCTAACAAAAAATATTCACCTCTAGGATAGGATCTAACTAGTAACTGCCTCACACAGCTGACCAGCTGTTAGATATGTGATGGTTACCCAGAAAATTTCTGATTATTTGGTCTTGTTCTTTCTCAGTGTTTTCAAGAAAGATTTAAAAAGCAGTTTCTATGCACCTGTCATGTATCAGACACAATTCTGAATCTAGGCAAGTATGTTTCTAGAAGCAGAAATACCTAGGAGCTTTGATCTCTTTTAAAACCACTGAACGTAGTTTATCTCAAGTTGCAAAACATGGATAATCTTTCTGGCTTTAAATATGTTCCAGCTGAGATCCTTCTTATGTCTTTAATGGATGTCAGTAAGTCTTTATTAGGTAATGACTTAGTCCCCAAGCAACACAGAAAAAAGAGCAAGTAGCTCTGTAGAAGTACTACAGTTCATAATTGTGTAGCATGGTGGAAATAATCTTAAACCATGAAACTCAGTTAAGGAATGCAGCTGCCAGCAGCTCTGCCATGCTGCCTTGCATTTGCACATGCAGGAGGAGAAAAGAAGCAAACATTTCCTAGGGTGTCAAAATTTCTAAGTACCTCTCAAGCTCTTGCCTATCTTCAAGACTGCTGCCTTTACAAGCCATTTTCATTCGTTTTTAAATCATTTCTTCCAAATGGACTCACAAATGGTGTGTTATTCCACACAGTCACCTGTAGCAGTAAGACCTCTTGTAGGGACCCATAAAACATATTCTGAATAAAGCTAGCAAAAATTGTCCTGTGAGGTGAGTCCCACCTTCCATGTAATCCTTTGCAGGCTCCTCTGTGAGCACTTTGGTCTGTGTTGCTTCAGAAGTGTCTGCTCCACAGATTCAAGTGTCATTGTAGTTTCCTGTATGGGTCTGTGTAATAATAACTTTGGAGAAGAATAAGGAAATTAATCCAGTACAAATCTAATACATTATTTATTGTATTTATGTCTTGGTGCTCACCACTGTTGTATCTAAACATTTAATGCCTTTGTCCTCACAAACCCTCTGTATTATTTATGTGTCTCTTCTAGCAAACCACTAGGAAAATTAATGTACTGCAAAATTAAAGCCCCTTATCCTGCCAAATCCTAATGGAAAGCACATTGTGGGATAAAAGACCATAGAGAACTTGCAACCCCTCCCCTTGAGAAGTTGACATAGGCAAGGCAGGATTTCAGCTGCTAAACACAGTGACAATTTTCCCATTATTCTTACCTGCTAGTAGACTTTCAAAGGAGAGGACAGGCAGCAGGCACTGCTTCTGCCTTTCCTCTCTCTCTGAGTCCTGCCAGGTAGCAAGGCATGAACACTGTGTGTGAGGCTCTTCAGATCCAGACAACTCTGCGTGGGCCAAAAGTGTGGAGGATTGAGGGGGGAAGACATTCAAATATTCCCAAAGGCATTCAAGAACCAAACAGCAGTGAAGCTCAGCTGCTCTGCTCAGGGTGTTGGGCATTCAAAATGCCACAGCTTGGTACTTGGAAAAATAAAAGATAAAGGAAAGGATGTATGGTCTTTCAAGATCAGGGAACTGAAGCGCTTCATGAAAGCCTAGTTCTGACTGACTAGAATATGTAATATAACATTTTTGAAGTTCTGAAATAGAGACGCACCACCCAGTGCAAGGTCAGGGACACTGTATGGCAGCTTACAGGTTGGTGTCTCTGAACCACCCCAGGACTGGAAACACCAGAAGTGATTCTGAAAAGGAAATATTCATCTCCATAAGAACAAAAAATGGAAACTTTGCATGTCCAGGCAAGCCCTCACAAAACAAACCTAGCAGGATACTCCATAGGATATTATATAATAAAACCCAATTTGCCATACGAGTTCTGCTTTCTGGAACTGCTCATCTGTTAGTGTGACATTTCCTACTGTTTCCCAGAGCACCGAGGGAACAATCTTCTTATGCTCCTTCACAGCTCTTTCCACAGTAGCTCTGGCTCAAACAAGCCAGTTCCTAACAACCTCTCAGAACAAATTACAGTGCAAAAGAAGAACATCTCTTGGAAAAATCATTGCAGTACCTGTGAATTAACAGTGTGTGAGCCCTTGCTGCCTAGTCCTGTAAAGAATCTCACCCTCACAATTGTCTCTGATGACTGAAAAGAAATAAAACTCATGAACAATGAAGACTACCCTCTGATTTTGCTGTGAGACTCCTGTTGGCTCTCTAATGAAACAGCTGAAGCATCTGGATTTCTTCTTTATTTCTTCCTTTTCAGTGATCCTATCTGATTTTCTCTTGATGTCAAATTCTATTTTAAATGTTCCTTTAAATCAGGTTTCCTATAATTTCTCTGCCTAAACACTTAGATAGGTGTGTTTCCTTTTCTTTTAATGTCTGGGAATGAAAATACAAAACATGCTGAGACAGCTTCTTACACTTTCCAAATGAACCTCTGCCTTCCCTCTCCTCATACTCAATCTAAAACACTCCAGCCAAAAATCAAAATTGTTTCTCCTAGTTCTCTTTAAGGAGAGCTGATACTAGTTTCTTATTAAAGTTTGCCACATGGCTACCAAATTTATTAGTAGTCTAACTTTCAATTCTTTTTTAGTTCTGAGTATCACATGTGTGGCACGCATAAAGCTACACAGATGTGGAATAATCAGAGTAATGTAATTTTGGGGAAGTCATACACTGGGCTTATGTACTAATTAGAACTGACTGATCATTACTTGAAAAGCATACTAGATTGTCATTGTAACATTTGACATAAAGTTTGAGTACCTGGTTGAATAATGAAAAAAATAACTAGTGCATCTGAGGAGCAATGGAATTTGTTCTCCAAATGCATTATTCAGAAAGCAATTTTTCAGTCAGTGTTAGAGGTGATATTTGGCAAAGTACAGGACAAAATGTTGTTCATTGTTAAGGCATAGTTGGATATTTTTGCTTTTTTGCAAATTTGTCATTCTGTTGTGTATTTGAAAAGTTCTGTGAATGCAGCCTGAGGCTGTTAAACTTTGTTCTCTTAGAGCTGTTCATTTTTCATCCATTCTGAAGATGGTTTTATAATAAAAAAAAAAAAAAAGCCAAGACTATTACAGTTCCAAAAAAGTTATTTGCACACCAGCCACAGAAAGACTATGTGTTTTGCTTGCTTCTGCAAACACTTTCAGTATCAGGTAAGAAAACAAACCCCATGAATATTTTGTGTTCATCCTAGTGTAAAATGTCAGAACAAAAGGCAAAAAGTGCAAGGTGCTCCCCCTAACACATTCTGACATTAACAATTTTTGATTTTATGAATATGTGCCCTATAGCTTATAGATTTTTTCCCATTCTTTTCTTTCTTGTACTTATTTCTTTCTCTTACTTTGCATTCATCCAGGTGAAGAGGATTGCATTTCTAGTCAATTTTGTAAGCTGTTTTCATCAGACAACCTGATTCTTGAAAGTTCTGGCAGTTACCTGGAAGCTGCTTGAAGAACACTGTGTCAGACCCCCAGACGATCAGAGATTAAACATCTGCTCTAAATGATGATAACTAGCATGTTTCTGATTTAGTTGCTGGCAGAGCCAGCTCGGGGCTTCTCAGCAGACAATGACATTTTGCTGCTCAAGGACCTGACAGTCAAACGTGTAAGACATACTGACTAAGAGAAGGGGTAAGTTTAGATGGAAAAGTGTTGTGCAGTCTTGTCACTTTGACCACATTTGTGGGCACAGGAAAATTGGGGGACAAGGGACACTAGATAGGACAGCCCACCCCTCACAGTTACCACTGACCTAACCATCCCTTCTATAGCCATAGCTACACTGAGCATCCCAGGCTTTGACAAATTTAGGTAGTGAGACAGCAGATGACTTTCTTCCCACAGTTACATGTTCCCCATATCAAGAAGCAGTGTTGTTCAGTGCTGAGGCTGAAATAGCCGATTTGGAAGAAATGCTTTCCTTTTGTGACACTTCTCTGCTTTTGACAGTTATAACCAACATGCATAGTTTTGATCTCCCCCAAATCTATACACTTCTATATACCACGCCTTATTTTGGGCAGCCTTTGTTCTTTGATATATTATAACAGCTTTCTTGAGTATCACTGCTGTACAAAGTCTCAACTTGTACTAGAAAACCTAAAAGAGTGCCCGTTCAAAACATAATCAAAGCAATTAACTGTATACAAGTGACTGAAGAAGACATAAACATTGAAAAGGAGTGCTTAGCAGATAATATACTTCAACGCCTCTATGATAAATTATTTAATATGGTTATCTGAGTGTTCACCAGTTTCACTTAATTCTTGCCACTTCCCTCTCCCAAGCTTCATTTGCTTCATATTAATACAGTAGCTGATACTGGACAGAGGATTTCCCTGCAAGGTCTGAGACTTTTCACAAGGCAGAAGTATCACTTGGGCTTTTTGATTGCTGTGGGTAACATCTTTTAGATGACAAGGGGTGTGAAGGGACTGCTTCATGAATCATTGCTCCCAGCTGGAATGATCCTGAAACATCAGTCATGATCTTCCACTTCCTCTTTTTGCTGAATTACCTGTTTGCTAAATAAAAATTGACAGAATTTAAGATATGAGGCATATTCTGGTCAGGTCAACATATTTTATTTTAAATTAGCCCTTCTTCTAATGTTGGTCAAAATCCTGAGGCTGAAATACAAGAGAGATGAACAAAAACTGTTCTATGGTTTTAATATATGCAACCATTTCTTAACCAGAATATAATCAGAAATTTAACTGATTATTAATATCGGGGATGTAGACTGTATTATGTAATAATGAAGTAATTATTTATAACACAGTAATGATTTTACATTATAATAAAAACTACTATATCTATATTAATATTATATTACTATCATAATGCTTATAGAATAATATACAATATATAATATAATCATTTTATAATAATACACTAATAATTTTGTCTGCAATACCAGAATTGCAACTGGTTGATTTGATGACATGATAAACTGCAGATGATTCATAATATACACTCAGATTTCATGCAAGTATAAATAAAACTATAAGCTCTGACAAACTTGTGATATATCACAGCTGGCTTTGCTTCATGTGACTGGTTAAAAAGAACAAAACAGCTCCTTGTTTTGATCATGAGCTTTAAACATACCAGCTTGACTTTACACCTATGTGTCAGTACTATTTTGATTTTGCTGATACCGAGCAAGTTTCTACTTTGTATAAATTAAGCCAAAATAGAGATTATTTACAATGTTCTGACACTCTAGAATATCTAATGTGAAAATACATCGATTCTCAGTACCCCTCCTTGCATATAAATATAAACATTATTATAACCATCAAAACATATGAAAAATTTTGTATTCATCCTTGTTTCATAAATCTGGTCCATCATGTAGTTCTAAATATTAACTATTTAGCAAAATCTTTTGTACTTTGACCCTAGACTTTTATCACCAATGGTACTCATTACTATAAATCAAGTCCAGTTGAGAAATAAATGCTTTTCTTTTTTTTTCAAATGTCAGCTTCTTCAGTCATGTTAGGGGATGAAGGTCTTCATACTTAAAAGAAGTATTTCAGGTGCTTCTCATTTCCAATAAAAAGGTGTAAGATGAAAACTAAATAAGTATGAGTTTGTATATGCAAGTCATATGTTTTCTTTATACTCATTTATGACATTTGAATGCTATGCTTAAGGTAACCCACACAATATGATTTCCTAGTAACACATGTTCTCATTAAATCTGAATGTATTTGACAGTGTTTTATGAAAACTATTTATTTCGCACAAAAACATATTCTTCTTTCAATATAAACTCTTTTTCTTCATTATTGCAATATGCTTTGTCATTAAAAAAAGACCAAATGAAATTTCATTACAGTGTCTGAAATATCATCATGTTTGCTTTCCTTTCCTTTCCCTTGATCTGCTAAACATCCCTGTATCATCACTATTTGAAGAAGATTATTAAGAAGGATGAATAAGACTGGATGCTTACCTTGAAAATTGACTCCAGCTGCTTTCCTGTGGTGATAACCTTTGTTATGTGTTTATGGTTTCTTGTTCAAACAACAAAAACAAATTGCTCAAATTTTTTCACTGGTACTCCCACTGCCACGGGCTTGGGTAAAATATATTTTGTGCCATCCATGGTAAATTTTTATTGCAGTAATCAATAGGTTTTGTACAGAGATGTGAAAGTTTAACAATGTAAAAATGTTTGGAGAATTGAAGATAACCAATAATCCAAGATAATCCAAGGAGAATAAGATTACTGTGCACTGGTATTACAGTAAATGGAAATGTTCTGATATTTGAGATGTGTGAAGTTTCATTCCTATGTCCATACAAGGTAGAAACAAAGCATAGCCAAAGCAGCACAAAACTTCGGGTGTAGCTGCTCACTAGAAAATACCTGAGTGCCTTACCACCCTTTCTTGTCCAGTTGCAGATTGGAGATGCCCCTCATTCTTTACTTGTAGTTCCTAAAACATAGAGCTGAACAGCATCTGGGTACATCTATTCACTAAAGCAAGTGCAGGAAAAGTTGAGAGAGATCCTTGAAGTGACAAACTTGCTGCCACTTCTGGAACATGCAAGTTATAAAATGGGCTTGACTCAGTCACCATCCCTTACTACTTTGTATGCCATTCATATAACAACCATGTTGATGTTTCAGGTACTAATTTTGTATGTTTTGTAAATAAAGTTATCATGATGTGCTCTGGAACAGCTGTCCTGTTCTGTCACAGCTTTTTAGACTAAATCTTTGCAGAGATGCTGCAAACAATTAGGTATGTGTAAAGCATTAGGAATTTCAGTATGAAGAAGTTATCAAGAAAACTGTTCTTATTTTGGTTTTGTTCTCCCCCCTCCCCCTTCACGGTTTAGCAAAACTAGTCAACTTAATAGAATGCAGTTGGACTGGAAAACTGTAATGCCATTAAAAGCCTTATGTCTCAACACAGTGTACAACAAATTAGCATAACTTTTTGTCCCATGTTTGGGTGTATTTCATTCCCATCTGCTTATTTTGTTTGATGTTCCCAGTAATAACTGACAGTCACTTGGGTCTCTTAGCTATCATCTTCACAAATAAAACCTGACACTGCTTTCATAAAATAATGTCAATAGTATATCAAATTCTCCAACGTATTCCCTGCACAGCTGCACCAAGTGACAGAAGCAAAAACTGCCTTCAAACATAATTTATAAAATCATAAAAGGAGTGAACTGTTCTTCTTTTAAAAGCAAAGCTTGGCTAACTTGTAAACAAGATGACAAATCATGAGCAGGTTGGTTTAAGTTTGGTTTTTTTCCCAGGACAGAAAAGGTCATGAGAAACATTTTTTTCTCATCTTGTACCTCCTTACCAGAGGCAGCAATATAAAAAGCATGAATAATCAGTGAAAAGACTCATCATTAAAAACAAAAATAAGTTTTTATGCCTCCCACAATTTAGAAACAAAAATATAGGAGCAGAGGGAGAGAGATCCAAGTGGTTTACAAATATGACAGGTTTTATTCTCCTTTCCAGCTGATATATGCTGTTTCTGGCTGAGTACAGACACAACTTGGGCATCAGTTACAGTCGCATTTGGGATCTTCTAATGGTTTACATATGCTCCCTATAGCTAGAGAACTGGCATATCAATGTAAACTTCTTTGCCCAAACACAAAAAAAAACCCAAAACCCAAACACCAAAAAACCCAACAAAACAAAACCCAATAAAAACAAGAAGAAAAAAGAAAAACCCCAAAACCCAGAAAATCATCTGATTTCCTCACTTTTATTTCAGATGAAATACCATCATGTTCTAGCAGATATTTTACAATCAGTCTGACTTCTGTCAGTCAGTTGCTTTTCTAAGCCAAATTATCTTTTATATAAAAAAGATAAGAAATTTCTACACTTAATCTGTCTGTACAGTAAAGACATGCAACACAAAATCATAAGGATGATGGACATTCATTTCCACTCAGATTGTCAGCTATCAATTGATATATTTAAAAGGAAGCTGAGAACATATATTTTTCAAACCAGTTACTATTACAGAATATCAAAATCCACAGTTTAGTATCAAGTAGTCACACACATACCAGCATCATGTTAGAAGTGGAGGTAAGGGAGAAGCAGCTGCATCTTTCTGTTCCATTGCATTTGTAATGAAAAGAAGCATTGCAATGTTTTGGGCAAAACACTGGAAATGTCAATACTTTTTGAAAGTTATATGTGCGCCCTTATCATGGAAGATATATGTAGATGTATAGACATAAAAGTTACCAAAAAGCCATGGAGTGGGACTCCTAAGAGTGACTGCTGAGCAGTTACCCAAAGCAGTCTCAACTGTGGACCATATGCTACCTCTATGTGTAAATAATATTTATTTATTTAAAACAGAAAATCAAATTGCCTTTTCCTTTATGAGGCAACAGTTTCTAAAGTGATAAGAAGACTGTTAAAGAATTAGAATAAGTCTTCTCATTGGCTTACAAAACTAGCCGGATGCTGAGGAGACTGTCTTGACCTCTCCCAAGGATCTGAAGATATGGTGGTTGTATCCCCGGAATGTCCTAGAACATCCTTGGTGCAGAGCAGTTCCGAGCTCCCTCTTACACTATGATTTCACCAGTCACAGTGAGACCCTGATCTTAGTTTGAGTTTCTGCACTTCATTGAAATGTAAATAATTAATAGGAATAATACTAAGCAACTTGCTTACTGCTACTCATGACAAAGAGAGAATTAGAATTTAGATGAAAAAATAATATGTCAGCAGCCTATATTAGCCTTTGAGAGTAACACACATTTTGTCTTTGATTTGTAAGACATGATTACTTACATTGCAGTGTGCCATATTTGTAAAGTCAACTGTTAAGTCATAGTTACAGTGACTAAGGTAGGAGCATGCAAAGAATGCTTGCTTGTAAAAGTGTCATGCAATGTTAAGATTTAATGACAATTTGGAATTTTGAACATGAGGAAAACTAGAGAGGAACTACAATGAACTCTTTCTGTATGGACTGACAATTACACAGAAGCTTCAGCAGATGTTCTTTAGCTCTTAAAAATACTTTATGAGGTAGCATAAAGTAGTAAGTAGGTTTTTTTACTGTTCTCTTTCTCCAAAACTGGCAGAACACTGTTCGTAGACTCCATATTTGACCTACAACCATGCATGTTCTTCCTTTCTCAGTGTGAACTGATGGGATTACAATGATCAATTACCTAGTAGTCATCTACATCCTGAAGCCCAGCAGATAGCATTAATCTTGATTGGTTGGCTCAGTTAGGGACTGTGACTCCAAAACATGTTACCTTCCCTCCCTTCAAGGGATGAAGTCATTTTGCATCAATTTTGAGCTGATGACATAATTTTTCTATGTAGCCAGTGAGTTTTGGCAGTCATTCTATGTGTTTCTGTTCCCATCCTGAGGAAGAAAAAGTATAAGACAGACCTGTTAATAACTTAGAAAATAGCAAAGAAGCTGGAGACTAATACTTTGAATTGGGAAGGCAAAACCATACTTCTATAAAACAGTTGAAAAATCTGCAGCTGATGCTTTAAAATCTTTCTCTCTGAGGTGTGGCTCTTTCAGATCTTTAGAACTAAAGAAGTGCATGGTTACAGTTTGAGGGTTTATATAGTACCTAATTGCAGCATGTTGATATTGTGGCACAGTGGATAAGTGGCACTGAGATATTTCTCCATCCCCATAGTTCCTTACCAGCTTGAGCATTCTGTGGTCCATAAGAATACCTCAATGAAGTCTGGTAGGATAGGGCCTTTCTAGATTTTAGGATCTCTACAGATAGGCCAGTCTGTGAGAGCTGGAAAAAGTTTAAATATCAGGAAAAAAAAAAAAAGCATCTGAGTACTACAGATTCATAGATTAGGTAAAAACTGTATGTATTTAATTAATACCTACCTGCTAGAACTGGCCATGGTTAGATGAATTAAAGTCCATGACACTAAAACTATCCTTTTAAGTTCTCAACATCTTTTTGTACTTTTCATTCTATCAATGTCTTTTAGTTGCAATGGTTCCTACCATAATATTTCTCTTTGCTAAATGAACTCTGTGGCTAGTCTTAAAAGGGTTTTTTGACTCTTTGCCAAGTTAACACATTTCATCATTATTTTTCCCATCATTGTAAAGTCTAGTATAAAAGTCTAGCATAAAAGAACTTCCCCCCCCCCCCCCCCT
>VWZF01000477.1:165690-360187 GCA_013396755.1 Sclerurus mexicanus | reverse complement strand
CCCCCCCCGCCATAAATTGTGAAACGTGTCCTGATTTTGGAAAAAGCTGAATATCATAGCTCTGAGGGTTCAAAACTCCTTCTAGACATCCAGTTGCATCCTAGGGAGCATGGCTCAGCCAACAGCAGATTGACCTACAAGCAAATTACTATAAATCACAGTATACCCATGAAGATGCTTGTCGGTAGCTGTAAAATTGTAAAACATCATCTAAGATTAGATACAGAATTAAACTGTATACATAACTTGGCTACTCTCCTAGAACAACAAAAAAAAGAGAAAAAGAATATGGATTCAGGGCACCTCATCTAGCCATAGAGAATATTCACTATACAGTTATAAACAAACTTATCTATACACTGTGAAAAACAGGCATCCTGGATGAATTGTAGCACAGTAGTGCATCTCATATTTATCTGTACTCTGACTTACTGCTGTCTTAAAGATCATGTAGACTTTCTGGAATGTTCCATTTTACCTTGTATTTGTCTGTTATCATTCCTGCATGGTTTTTTAATCCTTCATTGCAGCCAACTCCTTGCAGCCTAAGCATCAAGTGCTAACTATCCAATGCAGAGCTTTTTATTCCACTCAGTTACCAAGTTCTGTGGCTGCTCTCGTATAAACTTTCCTATTGTGTGCACTCTAGATAATTTCTTGGAGTTTCACTGATTTATGTAAATTAGTCAGACATTAAAATTAACCATCATTCATGTATTATTCTCTACATACACTTGCATAAATACATATCCCTAGGCTTAAAAAACATCAGTTACTTCATTAATATAACTGATGGCATAACAGAAACCAATCACTCATCTTGAGCTCATCGATTTAGCATGCCTTAATTTGAAGTAATTATTTTTGCCCTTTACATTCTTCTCTGTAGCCTAAGAATAAATCTTATATGTGCATTTCTATAACTTTCAACACTACACAGCATGCTAAAGGCAGCTTTGAGACAATTCTTAGGAACAAACAAGACTGCAGTTTTTGCACATCATTCAATACCACATTGTGCATTAATTAGCTCACAAGAGAGCCTTTGGAATACATTTGTCTCCTATATAAGAAGATAATACAGACACAGAAATTCTTGAATGAGCATAGACACAAACTCTGTCTCCCACCATCCTGTGAGGCTCTTCTCCATACCACCTACATAGAGGAAGAGAGGTGCCCTCCAGCTCTTCAGCACATACCACGGGCCTCTTGTTTTCTCCAGTGTTTTCCAGAAAGCTGGCATATCCTTTTCTTCTCCTCGCCCTCTCACACTATAGGAGAGCCAAACTACCTGGGAACCATGCAGTTTACGCCTTTAGAAGACCCACCTCTTCATATACTACAAGGGGAAGAAGGATCCTTTCTTGTCTTTCCTTAGACTGGAGCAGAAAGGTAAATGGGAAACGGGAACCAATCCATCCAACCCCTTGTAGTTGCAGTTAGTGTTTTTTATAGGTATCCTAGTTACTGCAGGTACTTTACCGTATAACATAATGCCTGAAAATATTTGTCTTAACTGCCACAGTTCAGTTTCATTAGTTACCACTACTCAGAAATCTCTAGGTAATTTTCTTTACTAGAAAGCTGAAAAGTCTTCAATCATTCTCATATATTGCAGCATGCTATTTTACAATTCTAAAGCCCTAACTGTAAAATATTGGCCTATGGGGCTTTGGCACTAACGATTGTAATACCTGCTGGAAAATCTGAAAGGAACAACACTTTCACAAGTAAAAAGGATGTTAACAAAAGGTTGCATTTTTATAATGCTTTTTAACCAGCTTAAGAGTTGACTGGTGCTGAAAGAATTATGCACCACAGCACATCTCTTGCCTTTGGCAAGAGAACTGGAACTTCTACATCAAAGAGTGGAACCTCAAAAGATTTGGTTATGCTTAGATAATAATCATCTTAATGATTCAATGGCTGCTCTACTTCAGGCATGGTCATACTGGCCGGATCCCTTTTTTCTATCCCTTTACTTTTTCAGTAGGCGAGTTGAAAGAACCACTTCCTTCACCTTTAAAAACTTACACTGTTTGAGGTTTTTTTGGTTTTTATTTTGCTTTGGTTTTTTTGTTTGTTTGTTTGCTTTGTTTTGGTTTTTAGCATGAAAGAAAAAGCTGAGTAGTAACCTACGGATTTCCAGGTAAACCTTTATGAGATATATTTCCCAGAACAGTTCTTTTAGAATTTGCTTCAAATAAATTGAACATCTGCACATCAGAAAACAAATAAGCCCTGAGTTAACACTTTCTTGTGAAAATCAAAGCAGCTATCATTACTCTTTTCTACTTAGTAAGATAAGATTATTTTAAAGAAATCATCTTGGGAAGAATCTTTATCCATATCTACTTCACAGGGTCATTTTTTTCAGCTAAGGTTAGTCTAACACAGTTCAAAAGTTTTAGTCTACTGTTAAATGTTAGTTCTATAAAAAGACATCAAACATCCTCCAGAGATATTGACTAGATTTTGTTATTAATACAGTTCATCTTTGCAGGTACTATGCACAGACACCTACAGTGTCCAGTCTGTATACATGCCAGCTTAGAAAGCCAGAACATTTACATGTTCTTTTCACAGACTAACACAAGGCTATACTTCTTTCCTTTGATTAGCATAATATTATATTAACATCTTCCAGTCAAAGAAAAATTACTATATATCTTATACATGTTTAATAAACATTGTAAAGTACATGTATCACACATGAACTATGCAGCACATATGATTTAAATCATGGCTGCATATTCTGTTTGTTACAGTGATTCAGAAAATAGACTGGAGGATTGTGTAAACATCCTTCTTCCCTATGACTTGGTTTTCTTTTCATAAAAACTGTATGCACTTGTGTGTGAAGAGATGAGAAGACCACTACTGTGCCATCACTGGTTATCCTGTCTCCTGTTCTCCCTCTGGTTAAAAATTTAAAAGAAGGAAAAAAGGTTTCTAAAAATGCCTTCTCCAAGCTTCTGGTTGTATTGCTTAAAAAGAAATCAAAATAATTGATTAAGGCAGGGCCAGGGTTGGCTTTGATCCTGCCCACAGACTGAAATGATCACCTCAGTCTGAAATCAGATGAAAGATGAGTTTCTCCTAATTAGACAATGTAAACTCTGAAAAATCCTTCTGGGGGATATTTCCTTGGCAACTCAATCAGATGTATTTAATAAGGCTGAGAGAATAGAGTTCATTCAGTCTGGAGAAGAGGAAGCTTAGGGGTGGCCTAATTGCAGCCTTCCAGTACCTGAAGGGACCCTACAGGAAAGATAGACTTTTTACAAGAACATGTAGTGACAGGCCAAGGGGGAGTGGAATCAAGGCAAAAGAGAGTAGGTTTAGGTCAGATATTAGGAAAAACTTCTGTACCGTGAGGGTGGTGAGGCACTGGAACAGGTTGCCCAGAAAAGCTGTAGATGTAGAATACTAATAGATAAAAGCCTAGATGGGCCTGCAAAGCCTAGGCAATGAAACAACAGACATCCCAAGACTAACACTACAGCTGATGATAACTTATCTGAATCAAAACTTCAGCTCAATTCCATGTATAACACAATCCCACAAAAAAAACCGGAACTAGGAGAAACTAGCAGTTAGCATCTGATAAATTCAGATCATTTAGGGTAACAAACAAACTCATAAGAAGAAACTCAGTAACCTTTTTCTGCCTTGACTGTCTGTGAGCTGTTGATGAGGTGAGACTTTTCCTCATGATTTGAATGACAAAGTAGGTTCAGTGGAGCCACTTCTTCCAATCTTATGGTTTTAAATTTGTACCTTAACTTCTCATCAGCCTCCTCAAGATGATCTTGTTCCCTGCCCATATGCAAAAGGCAGGAATTGAAAGCCATATGTCTGGTCAAACCCACAGAATGCTTCACACTCCTACGTAACACAGGTTTTCTCCAGATACATGTCCAGGTGGCTGCATCAGTACGTGCAGCACAGGAGAATTGATAGGAGGGACAGAGAAGATCATTCTCTCTTTCACACTTTCTCCTTCCAGCCCAAGGACCCAAGCAGTACAGGAACTGCAGTAGCCCTGATACACTCCCTTGTAAAACAGTCACTTAAGCTAGTTGTCAAGGCAAATCAAGAATAAGTAGATGGATCACAGAAGGAATTACTTATATCTCCCATAACACTTATTTCTGTTCAGTAGTCATTGAAATGCTACTCCTTACATAACAAAAATTGAGACTGGTCCCTATTTAGGTATACAGCTGCATTTTATTTCAAAATATGACAGAGCAATTTGAGTCAGTTTCCTAAAATTATTTTTCTGCCTCCTAGGTGAACATAATTCACAGGACTGTCCTACTTGGTTTTTAGCATGCACAATGTACATTTCTTTATCTCTTCTTAAAGAAGGGAACTATATGATATCTTACAGTCACTAGTATCCCTTACTTTATATAATTGAGACACGCGTGACACATTCCATTTATGCAATTTTTTCTAATACTCCAGCAAAAATACCTATGTGTATAACAAATATATGGAGGTTTGGGTTCGCTCCCTGCCAAACCCAGCTGCTATCCACACAGATTCCCCCCCTCCTGAGAGAGAAGGAAAAAAAGTACCCAAAGACAATTGTAGTAAAAGTGTATATATATATATTCACATATATTACAGTTATATACAACCAAACACTATGAATATATAGAACCAGAACCCCAAAGCAACCCCAAAAGGGAAAAGGGGGGGAAAGGGAAATGGGACAAAAAAATGGGTAAAACCAAAACAAAACAGATACACTCGTAGACTCGGGGAAAAGCTCAAATAAGTCACTAGCACAATAAATTCTCACCAAAACTTCCCTCAAGAGAAACAGTAGAAATCTGCACCTCCATACGGCTGAGACACCAACTTCCCAGATAGACCTCAGCTCACATAGATAAGAGCTAAGGCGACACAGAGACCTGATGTCCTTCCCAGCAGATGAAAGAAAGAGAGAGAAAGAGGGAGGAAACTTCCTTGTCTTATATACACCTGATTACATGAAGGAATGGTGTGGAATACTTCCTTAGTTATGACCCTGTTACCAGGGAAGGCCCAGACCAAACCCGAGAAAACTAAACCACCACAAAATATCAGGTACTGCTGTCATCTAATTTATTAAACACATAAAAAGCAGAATTAGAAAAAAACAAACCCCAAACTATAAAGCATACTTCAACATTCTTGTCCCATAATCTGAAGGTTTAAAGTCTCTCAAGACTACCACTCTACTGGTAAAATATTTTCTCTATCAAACCTTATACAAGAGGTAAAACAACAAAGAGCTCTTCAGAATCCACTGCTATCCCTAACTGAAATTTAATTACACATATATAAACAAAAAATATCCTGAGACAGTGGACAGTAATACTTACACACATCAAAAAGCAAAACCTTCCTCTCATGTGCCCCTTTTCATTGAAAGGCAGCTTGTAAGCATTATCCCTTAAAAATTACAAATGCCAATCATTAGCTTTCACCTGAAATTATTTTAGCAGGTAAGGCTATTCTAGTCCTATGGGGTCAACAACAGTAGCTGAAAATCATTTAGTGAGAGAACATCCTGTCTCTGATCCCTGAAGCAAACCTTAAGGGGGGAAAAAAAGCAACATCAACATGTAGGCACCAAAAGCAATAACAGTTTTTCCTTATAATTTAACATTTCTGGGACTTCTGAATATTAGTATGCTAAAGAAACAGTGCTTATTAAGGAAAATCTGGTAAACAATTTCTTTTACTTGCATATTTAAAGAGGCTATTGCTCTTTCTTTGTTATCAGTTAGCACAGGGAGCTGCCACGACAGTTCCACATGGCTGTTGCTTCTTGACTTGTATTCTATTGCATGAAGTCAAAGCAGGTAAGGAAAAAAAAAGTAAAGAAAACAAAAGGTCAAGTAGTTAAGAAGTAATTTCACTACTTCTAAGGTGATTTTCCATTGTGAAAATCTAAACTTGTCCCAATCAACATTTCACTTCTTTGAAAAGAAGCTGGCATTGGCAAGCATGAATAAAAGGTCAAGAGAAGCCACAGATCCATAAGAATCAAAGAGATTGCAACTTGGAGGGAAGTTGGCCATGTAAAGATGAAAAAGCATAGGCTACCATAGTTGGAGTTCCTACTCCTGGTTCTTCTTTTGTCCAAAAGAAGAAATAACTTTACTGATTGTGCCACTAGATTGCTTCATCTCACTTGCTCAGTTCCATTGTACCATTCTCACCTGCGTAAAAGAGGAAAAAAACACTTTACCCAACTAACTTTTGTTTTATCACGAGGTCTAATAATCTGTTGGCCTGAATATATAAAGAATAATGGCAATCACTTGTCTTGGTAGGCCTGACAGAACAATCTGGAGGATTCAATAAGGCACAAAGCAGGAGATCTTCTAAAACCAACCATGAAAAGTACTAGTCAGAGACTTAAATGGAATTTTTGCAATTCAAGTTATCTTTTGCTATATCTTTCCCCTTATCACAATAGGTCGCAACAATTTTGAAACTGACTTTGCCTCTTGTGTGCTTTTCTTAGACTCATGCATCTGTGAATATTTAGAAGATTATTTGAGGAGAAGTTTGAGAGTTTGAATTTCTGTTTTAAATATTTTGTTGATTAGTAAGTGTTAATATATGAGCAGTGGAAATGTTGAATCTTGCATGACATCATTTCTGTAACTCCAAGATAGACAGGACTTATTTGAAGTTGAAAAGACTGCTATTTCATTTGGGAAAAGATAAATACCCAAGAAACTGCTGAGCTATCAAAACAATTCTGAGATACAAATTACATCCTGAGCTAATCATTCACATTCACTGCCAAAAGCATCTTCCTTCCTTACTTGCTTACAGTATTAGAAGTAGCAGCTGCTGTTGAAATCTCCCCTGGAGATTGTTAGGATCTCCATGAGGAAAAGCTTTTCACTGGAGGCCAATTTCAATAAATAACAACTGCAACATTACTGTAGGTGGCAATTTATAGATAATGGTGCAGAAAGGTGGCACCTATTTTCATACATATCAGCCACTGGTGATCTTTCTCAGTATGATGCAATTACCCACCTGTCTGGGCCAATGGTTGCATCTTGGGAGCCTCCATCTCCACTCCCACAGGTTAGTACATAAGGTGCTCACTGCAAGACATCATCCTTACAGGGCTATTGCTGAGGTCAAATATCCTTCTAGATGACTTCAGAGACCTACTTTGTTCCCAGCAAAGTAAATGAGGAACTAATTTAATTCTGATTGTTTATAAATACACATTGCCTTTCCCAAGGCCACAAACACTGTGAAAGTAGAATGATGTACAATGCCACAATGTACAGAATCCTTGGACTGCAGAGGTCGAAGGAATGATTTTTATTGCTGAAAGATTTTTCAACCAACTTTCACTTGCTGAATTACAGGGGAAGCACATTTTAGATGCATTAAGAGCATAAAAAATAAAGGAAAGGCTGAGGTTTCCACCACTGAAGAATGTTTTATGGTATCTTAGTTATCTCCTAAAATTAGGCACTTGAACAACAGTTTTGGAAAATGCTGCTCACACTTATTTTTGTGCAATTAAGGTCAGAGCTACTTTAACCATTTCTTGCTTTAAGCAGAACATCCAAATAAATTTCTCTATGATAAATTAAATATTGACAAAGAAAGCTATTTCTGAGCAGGCATCAGTAAAAATAAGAAAAGACTGTTTAAAAAATAAAAAGGTGCCCAATAGAACAGCTTAAAGAGTGTGTTGTCTTTTAAAACCAGGTTATTTATGAAAATTCCTGTGCCTTCTTTATTGACTCTTATTTCCTTGTATTGATGGGTTTAATGAAGACTAGTGGGCAGCTTAACGTTTCTTATACTACTGATTTAAAATTTTAAAAAAGACAAAAAACATCAGTGTTTTCTGTCTCCAAACTGTTACCTGTGGAAACCACTCTGTATTCTAAGAAGAGCAGTTTATAGCTTCAACATTTTTTAATGATGTGAGTAATTACTAATATACTGCTTGTTTTCCTTGCTTTGTACCTTGATTATTATGTATTCTACCTGGTCATTAATTCTTAAATCAGACTATTGAGAAGAGGTAATAAAAATCTCTGAGTTGTGGAGTGGATAGGAAAATGTAGCATATTAATAACAATATATAAAGGGAAAAATATTAGTAATATCAAAATTAGTGGTAATTTGTTATATTATTCTACATATGGAGAAACAGGAAACTTTCCACTTTTGTATTTATTCCTCAATACTGTGTTTTCTAATAAAAAAAGAAAAAAATACCCCATTGTGAATATAATTACAGTGAAATATCTTTACAAAACCAAATGTAATCAATTACCTAAACCTTAATATTAAAGCACTAGAGAATCTACTACAGGTAGGAGATGGAAAATATAATTTATCTCTTTCTTCTCCAAGTACTATATACTTCCTCTTATGTAAGTCCAAATGTTTGGATCCAGTCTGAAACTTCTCTTACGGTTTGACTTCAGTTTGACTCAGTTAGTGGTGCCCTCTTATGCCAAGCATCTCCTGAGGGAGAACAGAAATGCTGTTCTGAGAATTAAACTATCTCTGTCTTTTGGCATTGAACATTATCTACTCTACTTTCATTCTCCGAGTATGTTATTTGAAAAGTGTAGTGACAGGAGTCAGGATTTACTGAAGAAAAACCTAAGTGTTTTGCCTGGTTCTCTGTTTATACTGATTTAGTGAAAATACTCACTTTCCATCCAGCACAATCCTCTCTTAGTTGTTAGCATAGTCTTCCCCATATTAATAACATCTTGTTTGAGCTTGCTACTCATCTCACATTAGTCAAAACCTGGATCAAAGCCAAATGAAGTTAACAGCTTTACTCTGGTGTAAATCTAGTGTAAAAGAAATTACTTTTGCATGCAGATTGACTTGTCTTGCTTTTCAAATTTCTTTGCCCATGCATGTAAAGCAAACCACTTTATATGCTGCTCAAGGATAAAAACCTATCATGCAGAAATTGAATTTTTACATCCAATTTCTTTTTAGCCAGTAGATCCTATGTGTCAAAGGAAGTAAAACATAAACAGTTTGTATTTCTTCCCAAATAGATCTTTCGAGTTCTATATTTTTCTATGTCTGAAATTATTTTTGTGTCTACTTCTCCATATATCAACTTACTAGAAATTTTAGCTATACCTTTGTTACAAACATTATATCTTATCATATAGAATTACAGGTTTTTGCAAGCTGTGTTTTCACACTAAATAATGCTATCTGATACAAGAAATACAAGAAAACCACTGCTACAAAATTATACCAATATAGCAGTGTAATGTTCCTACAAAAGTTGCAGTAACATACACTTCCAACACTGTTCAAACTAATTATTTGGACTGATTCACTGGTGTAAGCATCAACAGAAGTGGGATCTTTCAATAATATTTGAGAAAAAATATTTTGAATGTTTTATATTTGAAATTACTGAGGGTGAAAAAAATAATCAAATTATTTGAAAAATAAAAAATTAAAAATACTCGAAGTCATATAAAGAGAAAGTGAAATAATTTTCAAAGCATGAGTTTGACAAACACTGAGTCATGCCTACCTAGAAGGGCAATGGATATTTCATGTTGTAAGAGTGTAAATTTCTATGGAAAAAAGCAAGAGAAATGCAAAAGAATGTGCTATGAAAGAGTCTCAAAAGTGTCAAGTAATATATAGTTGGGAACCCAATGCTTAAAAATTATATTACTAAAAAGAACTTTATGTTAATCTTCCGCTTCCTAAATAAAAATCAGTGGGTTCAGTACAGTGCTATGTAAATAGTGATTTAGAAACCCTGTGGCTACTGCATCACACTTTCATTGTCTTAACCCATATAATTCCTGGCTGCTCCCACACAGAAAACAACTGGATTTTAACCATGCACAAAAGCACTGGAAATGAAATCACACCTTAGATCAGGCCAAATTGCTGCACGGGTACACAGCACTGTGTATGCTCTCTCAGTAAAATACAACTCTCTTTCCCAGTACTGGTGGATATTTTAAAATAGGAGAATAGATGCCTGAAGAGAGTTTACCATGATTGAAAAGCTCACACTCTAAGTTAGATATGAAAAGAAAGAGAACTGCCATTGTAGTTTCAGGCTGAATTTCTGATGGACTTCAGTGTAGTCAAGGTTTCACTTCAAGTATCTGGATACAAAAATGGCTCAGGGTAGAAAGAAGACCGTGAAAAATCTGTTTGGTAAAATAGTTTGTTTGATAAATGGAGCAATGCACTAAATGAAGTGTTCAGATCATTACATGGTTACTCACTGAAAAGAAAAAAAAAAAAGATAATGAGATACAGTCAGAAGAATGTTACATGCAACTAATAAAGTGGGACTAATCCCCAGATGACACCTGCTACAATTTCACTGTAGTTATGAGCTATGTGGAGCTTTACTGATTTATGACACCTGAAGACATAGCTTAATTTCTGTATATTTCCAAAAAGACATTATTCCTACTAAATTGTCAACAGTATTCTGAATTTTCAGGTACAGTGCTTTCAAAAATGGGAAGTTTGTGCCTCTATTCATTATGTCATGCATGCTTTAGAAATTTTAGATTGAAAAGCATGAGTTAACTTAAAAACAAAGTCATAATAATAGCAGTCTGAAGAGACTGGGAGGTACCTAGATGCAGAAACAGGCCATCGATCATACATGGATGAAAGATACCCTCAGGTATGGCTTAAAAATTTCATTCCAAATACATATTATGTCTTTCTTAGATAAATCATCTTGGAAATTCATAATAAGGAGACATATACTTATCAGGAACTAAATTCAGAGCATTATAGCAGAAAATCTTTTTGACATCCACAAAACTTCATTTTCTTTAAGCTTAAATAAAAAGTTAAAAGAAGCTTAATTTGGTATAATTCCAGGTGAAGAACTGACCTGATTTTACTTTTCCAGTAGGTATTATAGGCTTTCCTATCTCCTGTATAACTGCTCCATAAGAATCTGACCTGTGAAGTCATGGGACCCATGAAACCTGAAATAGTGTCACTTTCCACATTCTACTTCATGACACCATATGTATTTCTCTTATTAGTTATTTTGAAGCCAAGTACAGTACATAACATGCAGTTTCCATAGCCATTGTACCTTATGGACATGTACATGACATGAAAAAAAAAATAAGACAAAGCAAGAGGGTTAATAAAAACAGTATTTTATATTCAATTTAATAAACATGTCCGTGCTTTTCTGCCTCGAGAAGATCCACTGAAAATCAGAGAAGATATATTATAAAATATAGAAGAAATTGTAGACTGCAAAAAAGGTGGAAGTTGTGAAAAGTAAAGAAACAAAAAGGAGAAAGAAGCGAGGCAAAAGTGAAGCTAACAAACCCTTTCCAATTGAAATTCAGAACTGAAAAATGTAATTCTATCCAAATTTCAGTTTTCGCTAACTGGTTTCTCAAACTTGCCTGTGCATGACAGGTGACATGGGACTTAAGTAGCTTGTACAATTGTTTAAACAATGTAAAGAGAAAGTTATTTATAGCAAATGATGCTTCTGCAGACCATTTCCCTGATGGCAATGCCTGCTTATGCTACTGCACTAATTGTTCACTGTTACTCTCCCTCACTGGTATCAGGCTCCCACCATTTTGCTAGTTCTTTCATATTGCTGTAGAAGATCATCGACAGTACTGTGTAACACTGCTGCTAATGAGGTCTGCTTCACATAAAATAAAATGAAGTTTTTTGTAGTCAAGATCAGTTCCTCTATTGAACTTCTGGTGCATCATCATGAAACAAACAAACTGAAAAACCCAACTGGGCTGAGGGAAACAGAGATGTCCTCATAGGGGTGGCAACAGATGACTGACAAAGATGAGGAGACAGGTGTGAAGTGCTTTAATCCAGAATCACTTCAAAGGAAATGGTTCTGCTCTCCCAGACTGCAAGAAACAGTAAATGACAAAAATGCTCTGAAGCGTAAGAAAAGAGAAAGCCAGCACTGGGGAGATCAGAGGAAGAGTGGATTTGTAAACAGAAATAGCAGGTTTTGTGAGGAGGTGAAGCAATCTTATGAACAAACAGCACTGTTCTTTCACAGTTCACCTGCTCTGTGTGACTCAGGGAGTGCAGCAAAGTCTGCAGCAACTCTGCAGAAGGAGTGTGGGATGAGTAAGCATCTTATACAACTGCAGATGAAAATTAGTGTGTGGGACAAATAAAGAAATAGCCAGTCAGAGATCATAACCATAAAGCACAGAGCAAGCTAAGGATTATAGGGTTAGTGGCTAGAATCAAATCCAACACTATGTGTAAAGGCAACAAGGCAAGGAAAATATAATTTCAGTAACTGAGAAGAGAAATGCTGAGTAATTTGCAGGATATTTATTCTTGACACTAAACAAGGGCACTAATGAGGCCATGTTTGAAACGTCACAATGATTTTCTGTCTAATTCATTATCCTATAGATAAATATGACTTTATGGAAAATTTACAGCTTTGGCAAACAGCTGGCTACATACATATCTGTGAAGTAAACAAGACCAGGAAAGGGGCTATAGTCTAGCATGTGAATATCCACACTTTAACCCTTTCCCTCCTTTCTGGCTCTTTACCATTCAGGAGTTCAGCTGACTAATTAAGGTCCAGCTTGACATTAGAACAGTTATGAGACTTTGCCTCTGTTTCACTAAGAGAACTGGTACAGACCTGTGACAGAGTCCATAAATTAAAACAATGCAGATCAGAAAAGCAAAAGCTCAGAAGTTAAATAATTCAAGTGGTGATGCTCATTGCCTTTTTTGAGGATCCATTTCAGCTTCCGCCAATGCCAACTCTCTCCCAGTCTACATACATCCCTGGTTTCCTGGGCAGCCTTCTGGTTCTATACAAGTTCACTTCTGTGATCTCAAATTCCCGTAAGCCCTTTACAAACTTTGTAAACATCTCCGTAGGGAGCATGGAGTTAGCCTTCCCGGAGCAAAAGTGAAGTATTGTTTGAGCATCTGGCAAACAGCTTGTGAATACATGTATTGGCATAAATTCCTGAACTATTGATCCCTTAGTCAACAATAAATTACAGCAAAATGTAAAGATAAGGCATTTGGAGTCAGAAATGGTTTTGAATGGATACATTTTAAAGAATATAGGAATATGCCAAGGTCTTTTAAAAGAAATTCTTTATTTTCATCAGGTATAAGAAGCTTGACAGAAATGAACTAGAGAAATGTTGCAATTTTATTAAATGAAAGACCATAAAAATATACTAGTTTAAAAATTCAGATCACATAAAGAAAGGACACATAACAGTTTGAGAATGGACTTACTAAAATATCAGTTATCTCTTCAGTCTATATACATGAATAATATTTAATTTAAATCATTTTTCGGAGAAGAAAATCATGTGAAAATTTGAGAGTATGTGTGATAGCATTGTAATATAGATCTTAAGTGGGTGACACAGTAAACCTGAAATTCATAAAATATTTGTCCATGGGCCATTCAACAGTGGACAGGTGTTTTTAAATGCCTTGTGACACCAAGGATAGAAAGAATATGGATGAAATTAAAAAAAAAAAGAAACTCTGAGATCACATGCTGGCAAGTGTGCTTAGGAATTTCTTAAGCAAAAAAAAAAAAAAAAAAAGACCAATTAGATTTTCCCTTGTGGAAACTGCTTTCATGAAGGCAATTACACATTCCAGGTAAATTCTAACTAAATTCCACTTACACATGCATGAACTAATGCTCTCTACTGGGTAAATATTATCCAAGGATGACTATAAAGAAAATATATTCTGATTATCCCATGCCTGGAATGACTGGTTTTCTATGGAGTTCTCTGAATTCACTGTCCATATCTGAATGACTCATATCTGAATGCCATATAGCTTTTGCTAGTGGGAGAATTGAGTCTTTAAGAAAGAATATTAATGATTTATAGAAAAGAAAAGCTAATGCAAAAAAACCATTTTCTCTATTTAAAACATCTTAAAATTATTTGAGATTTCCCTCTTTTACTGCACAACAGCTCCTCCAGTAATTTAATGTCAGTCTTGTTAATCCTCGACAAGCTAACAAACCATGAAATTCAGCATTATTGCCATGGTAAAACCATGAAATCCTTCATCTGCTACCACAATATATACAAGCCAGCGTAAGGAAAAGTATTATTGTAGTGGCAAGTTATTTGAATCCCAGCCAGATTAGTTCCTGCACGCATGAATAAGAGAAGACCAAGTTTATTCTTATCATCTGCCTAGAGAGTGTGTAACAGGGTCCCTGCACTCAGCTTTTAGCTCACTTTCTTCTATGGCCTTCACTGGGGATGGTAGGAGAACTTTGTTTCGGTCAAGCACCATCTGAGGTTTCTGGATCAAATTAACCTTTTGAATCTGCCATCTACATCACTGACCCTAATGTGTTTAACATAGCAATATATCTGGCATATATCCACACATTTTGTGGGAATAGCTTTGATAATCAGTTGGAATGCAAATTATACTACCTGTGGTCAACCCGTATCCAAGGAGGACCTCAGTTTCCAATTTCCAGCTCTGTTTTTTTGTTAGGTCCACTTCTTCAGCCTCCACAGCATCAGAAGCAGTGGGGTGGTGTTGGCAATGTCATGACTCACTCCCAACACTTGTACTTTTAAATAGAGTCACTTCATAGAAGTAAATAAGAGTAGAATGAAGCACAAACTCACCATCTTAGTTTCCTTTAGATTCTTACCACACTTAAATTTGGTGAAAAAGGGAAAGACTCTACCAAAGAAAAAGAAAAAAAACCAACCCTATTAAAGAACATAAGATTTTATGGAGGAAATATATATAGAAACATATTTCTGTAATAAAATGTTTCAGCTGCTTTTCCTGAAGAATGAAAGACCTGGTACCAACTTCTGTAGTTCTTTCTTCCTCATATAAAGAATCCTATGTATTTGTTGGCTCTTATACAAGACTTTCTTTGAGGCTCAAAGAAATTCTGAAAGCTTCATGACCTTCCTGCCTAAGTTTGATTTTTCACCTATGACATTCATAAGCAAATGCAGGTTCTTGTTCCAAAAGAGATATAATTAATGATGTCTGCTGTGTTTTAGCCCCAGCTGGCAACCAAGTACCATGTAGCTGCTCACTCACACCCCCTTCTAAGATCTGGGAGAGAATCAGAAGATGAAAAGTGAGAAAACTTGTGGGTTGAGATAAACAGAGTTTAGTAGAGACAGCAAAAGTCACACATGCAAGCAAAGCAAAGCAAAACAAGGAATTAATTCCTTGCTTACCATGGGCAGGCAGGTGTTCAGCCATCCCCAGGAGAGCAGGGCTCCATCATGCATAACAGTGACTGGGGAAGAAAAATGTCATAACTCTGAATTTCTCCTTGTTCCTCCTACTTTATATACTGAGCATGATGTCATATGATATAGAATATCCTTTGGGTCAATTGGGGCAGATGTCCCAGGTGTGTTTCCTCCCAGTATCCCATAAACTCCCAGCCTTCTTGCCAACATGGCAATAGGAAAAGCAGAAAAGACTTTGGCTCTGTGTAAGCACTGCTCAGAAATAACAAAAACATACCTGAATTATCAACACTGTTTCCAGCACAAATCCAAAATACAGCCCCATACCAGTCACTGTGAAGAAAATTAATTCTACCACAGCCGAAACCAGCACAATGGCCCATAGTATTTATTAGTTGAGTTTTTTTCAGTTGATGAGAACAAGAAATAAATCAACTGTGTACCATTCACTTTAAAATAATAAATATCATAGCTTTGTCTTCAAGAGGGATACAGTGGTTCTTTTTTGAGTAATGGTGGTTTAAACTTTAATTCACTAATGTCTGTAAGAGGGTTTATATCTCCACTTTCAATGTGCTACAGGGGTATGAAGTAGTATTACTAAGCATATTACAGCAGCTACAAGTCACATACACAGATTTAGATGACAAACTAAACCAGCTGCATATAATTTTTATCTGGTAGAAGTAAAAACACCACCTGGCTCTTTCTCACTGTTAAAAACATTGGAGGAATAGACATATCATAGGATATGTGACAAATTCATTTTTTACAACTTTTGAATTTATTGCTTGGTGTCCTTAATTCCATTTTGAAGTGGTTTAAAGGCATGCGATTAACATAAAGCAACATCTGAAGCATTATTTTAGTTCTTGTCACGCTAGAACAATACAGAGCTTTGGTCAATGGCATTTGCTGGTCCTGCCCTGATTTAACACTAGGTAATCCTCAGGGCTGCTTGTGATTCTCTATCTGCCTTCCTGAAACCACCTTCCTCTGTCCCTTACTAACTAGCAGCAGCCTCTCTTACCTAATTGCTTTCATAACCGCAGAAGAGGTCATTGGTCCCAAACTGAGGGTGACCCTTGGGGCCCCTGAGATTATTCTCCAGCTCCCGCACCACCACTGGACTGGCTAGTGCTAGAAATGAGGAATCCACTATCTGCAGCATGTGCAATTCCCTGCTTGTCAGGGAAATAAACAGAAAGTGTGCCCTGTTCGATATGGGTGACCTGCAACAATAAAAGGCCCATAATTAATAGGTTTTCCTAAAAACAAATAAAAAGGAACAGAAAACGATGTCATCTGTTAGAGACAGGGGAGGGGGGGCGGGTTGGAAGGAGGGAATCCTAACTAATGGTCTGCCTTTGACTTAATTAAAAGTTTGAACTAAGGTTTAGACATGTTCATGACTTATTCATATCAGACCATATGGGTGAAATTAATGTCTTATTCCTGAAATCAAGATAACTCTTGTCTAAAAGGTTGACATGACAATTCATAACTATAAATTAGGTGATTTCAGTACCTACTTGTTGGTATCAAATCTAGATCTCTTTGATTCTGAGATTCTATTGATATTGAGAACAATAGCTTTAACAGGAAAAACTAGGGTTTTTTTTACAATTAATGTCTTGCAAATATAGACACTTAGATTAACTTTTTTCAATTAATTTAAGAGTAATAGCACAAATTCTAAATCAAGCACATCTCCCCTGCACCAAGTGATTAAAATTAGTCATGCAATACCAGAAAGACTAATTTATCAGTACAACTACTTCAGCCATACTATAACAGCTAATGCTTTTTTTAATATGCTGTTGCTGTTATAAAAATTCAAGCCACTCATTAACTGCCTGTAACAATTTTTATTGATTTATTGCTTAATTAGGTTTGTACCTTTATTTGACAGGGGTTATTAAATATAGAATATACTCCTCTCAAGTCCATGTGGAAGTCCAAGTCAGTTTTTATCGGAACCTATATTAAAATACAATTCAGTGTAAAAATAAAATCACTTAATTCACCTCAGGGAGTCTTCCTATGGCCTATTACAACAAGTAATTATTTATTTACATGTTTTCATAATTTTTTCTGATAAAAAAGATATGTTTTTAAACACTAAATGCTGATTTTTCTTCCTCAAACCCCCTTGTCTATGATGTTGTGGTTAAGAAACAATGTTGAATTTATGTTACCTTTCACAAGGAAAGACAATGAGAACCATGAATGTAACAGTCCCTTTTCTCTTATGCCCAGGGAAGTTGTGGATTCCCCAAGCCTGGAATTGTTCAAGGCTGGGTTGGATTGAGCTTTGAGCAACCTGGTCAACTGGAAGGTGTCCCTCTCCATGGCAGGGGAGTTGGAATTAGATAATCTTTAAGTTGCCTTGCAACCCAAACCATTCTATGATCCTATGATTGTTCCAGGACAAGCAGGAAGAGAACACTCTTTATCAGCTGATGTTTAACCAACTTCTCACATTAGAGGTTAACCATAATGGACCAAAATATTTTCACAAATGCATAAAAAGAGGAGTGAGAATCATCCAGACAAATATCTGAAGGAAGCAAAGTTATGCTGGCTTTTTCTTGCATGGAATTTAACTCTGTCTTGATAACTGAATGTCACGGAGAATTAATAGTTAGACATTGAGCCCAGGGTGTGTGTTTTACCTCCAGAGATGGCAGTCCCAATCCCACCTGTGCAAATAACCACTTGCTATGTGGGACAAGATCCTGTTATTCAATCTGTCCAAAGATCTTTCAGCTAGTTTAGTGTCAGCCCAGTGCAATGATATGGGAGAGCTGCTGGCATTTCTCACTCAGCAGACATCCCTGCAATGTGAGCATAGAAACAGAGGTCTCATAAGCATTTGCAAGTCTTATGGAGTTATTGTAGCCAATATGATATTTTTGGTTGGCACAATAGTGTTCTTCTCACATGAATTTTATTGACCCTGGCATGTAGAAGGAGAAACACAGATAATGAAGTTACAGAGGATATGAAAACTATGAGGCAGAAACACAAGGATTAATGACAAACTGGCAAGTCTTCAAAGTGCTCAGAGGTCTCTGGTGCTTAGAATGAAATCCAACCCTGCTGAGGGCACAACGAAATGCTTATGTCTCACTGTAACTTTGTTTAGAAAGCTTAAAACTGTTTCTTATGCTTCCCTTAGCATGGGCACAAATTTCCAGCTTCAATGCATAGTCTAAAAAGACTTTTAAAAAAAAAAAGCTGAGTGAGAAAAAGAACCAAAGAAACGAATCTAAATAATTTTGCACTTTAAAAAAAAAAAAACACTGAAAGTACTTTGAAATCTCCAGCCTGAAAGAAATTATTTATATAAAGCCAACAGAAATGGTGAGCAGTTTCAGGGCAAAACAAATGTGCATAGTTTTCAACACAGATCTAATATTTAAGAATAGGATTAGCTGAAAAGAGAGACTAATTGACATAACGACAACTAACAAATACCTGTGATAATATATTTATATGTCTAATAAAAGGTAATAAGGATGAAAACATCGTATTTCAAACAGATTTTTTTTTTTAATTTCTTTACTTATACAGAGGTCCTTAGGAAGCAGAAACATTTGGCATATTGCTATTGGTGTGCACACATTGGGGCTTACAAAGCACAAAGAAAACAAGAATCAAAGAAGTCATACGTTTCACCTCAGAAACTACAAGCAAATGAAAAAATGAATGATAAAAATTTGCAGGTAACAAGGATTTGTTTTTACAACTTGACTGTTTTTATCCCTTGTAAGCTCCCCTCCTAAAGCTCCTCTTCTCCTACAACTGTAGGTAGCAGGCAAGATACTTTTTCCTCTCCCATCCCAGCCGCTGTTCCCTCCATGCCTGCCATACTCTGTTTTCTATTATCCACCTCAGACACAGACAAGAAAGCATAAAGAAAGATGTTGGCCAACACATGGGCAGCAGCATCCCTGAGTGCACATGGGTTTTAGGGACAGAGGCTACAGCCTATCATCTCCCCCTTGACCCAAGATCTGCTGTAATATAGACTATTAGTTTCATTCAGGTAGATCATTCTAGTGCACGAATCTACTGCTTTGAATGTTGTTAGTCATGAAAGTATGAAGGTGTTGCAGTAAAAAACAAGCAATGGTGGTTCAAAACAAGATGAGACTAGATGGTTCAAAACAAGATGAGACTAGAGTTGCTACTGCTAAAGAGGACTAACCTATGCTTTGGTTTTATCAGTGTTTTTTTTCCCACCTTCACAATCTGGTATTCAGTATCCTCTACCACTGTGTGTGAAGCCCTTTCAAGATGCAATAGATTTCAGAGCCTAAAAACGCATTATATTGTTATGGTTACATTTCTGAAAATAAAGTTATGAAGAAATTTTTTTTCTTAATATCTCAGTTTCATTAGAAATCTCAAATTTGGCACTACTGCTTGATAATTATAAAGCCTTTTACACATAGTTCATTAAGTTTTGGCCTACATAAAGGCATTAGAATGAAAAATACCTGAAGCTTACCTCTGTCGGAAGTGTTCATTGACAGACCATGGACTTGCAAGTCTATATCCACAGGGACAGCATACATCAAGACTAGAATCCTAATAAAATAAGATATTAAAGGGCAAACATTTGTAAAGAGAGAACTGTAGCAATTTAAAATAGGAGGAGCCTGCTTGGCACCCATTCAAACACAGAAACTCTGCACAGCTTTCAAACCATGTCTTAGTTGCTTATGCAGATATTTTTCATATTATTTTCAGGGAAATATATGTATATATATATAAGAATAATTAATGACATTAGCAATTATCATGTCTATTAGTAATGTCCAATGAGGAAATAGTTATTCTTTATAGTTTGTTTGTTGATGCATACATATTTTTTATTTTTAATTTGCAAATTTTTGTCACTTTTATATGGCATCTGCCTACCACAATTTCTCAGGTAGATACATAAAGTTGTGTAATAATACTTCTAGTTCTTGACTGGACAAGTGCATTATAGAGCTGATGAAACACCAATTCCTTTAAATGGAGAAAACATAAATGGCATTAGAGAATGAAAAAAAAATCTCTTTTCCATTGTGTTCATTGCTTGAGGCAAGATTCCTTGAAAAATTAGACTACTGCAAAGTTTATTGACTATGCTATGCTAGAATTTTAAATTTAATTTTGTCTCATTGCACTCATATAAAGTAATTCTTCATGTCTGGTCTTAATTGCAACAATGAAGTTAGATGCTTGTGTGACTTACCTTGTTGTCTAAACTGTCAGAGAACAAGGGCTTGGGAGCCCCTGTGGACCACAGTTTTTATATTGTTTCAGTATGCATGAGTTTAAAATAAAATATCGGTTGCATGTTAAAGTTTTAAATTTACCATCTATGATCATATCCTTGTTTAAAATACATTGGAAAGCATATATAAATTTGGAGCAAATATACCTAAATCATATGGATCTTTTTTGTGAATTCTCACAGGCCAGTTTTCATCTTAGAAGCTTAACACTGACTTATTCTTTCAAAAAATACCCTTTCTGACCTGTCAGATCCCAGCACTCTGCTTTCAGAACTCCCTCAGGATCTATCCTACACACTTGACCCAGCTTATTTGGGGAGCCGTAATCTTTTATGCTTAACTCCTAGAGCTCTTAAAGCCAGAAGGGACCTCTCTGTTTCATTTGTCTCATCTGTCTGCCCAGATAATACAAGCACAGAAGCCTACACCCATAATTTCTGCCTTAAGCCCATCACTTTCACCTAAATGGTAGCTTCTCTTTTATAGAAGACACATAATCTTGAAAGCCAAAATAGACTGTAAAAGTGGGCATTGTCAATGATGGTTATAGTTCCCAGCTCCCTTAAGCCTCGAGCAAACCATTTAATCAGAGGACCCCAGCACTGCAGCTGTTCTCTAGGAACAACTTTATTTTCTGTCACATACTACATAATCCAGAATTTGCTGTTCCTTCTCTCACATTTTTGAATACTTCCCACTAGACACATTTTAACTCATCTCACGGGAAGCAATAAAAGCCTTTGTACCACTTCTCATGGTGAGTTCTGCATATCATGGCAGGAAGTAACGTATAAGAAGAACCTTCTTTTGACAACACCCATCACTTTATCACTGGACAGAAAACTTCTCCTGATCTTCAAATACTCCTTTCAGTGTCAGGATGGGAAGGGACGGATAACTAGCAGGGGTGTCCAGTGTATCTATGTGGTGTATTTCCACACAGTATAATTATGGGGCTACTTTTTTGTTTCACTGGTTGGCAGAAGCCTTTGTTTTGCCTTCTGAAGCGTCTCAGAATGACAGAAAAGAGCAATGCCACCAGGGAAAGGGGCTGGAATTGCAGAAAGGCAAGTGTAGCTGGTTACTCTATGCTGTCAAGTAGCTGCTGCTGCAAGAGAAAAGGTTTTACTCTCCCATGTGCTGATTCTCTAGCTATTATCCCAGATTACTTTTAGACATGCTAAGTATCATTACAGCCTTCAAAAGGATAATGACTGTCCTAAAACTTCACCTTCCTCTTTTTTTTCACTCAAGGGGCTATTTACATGATTGTGGCATTTAGCATTTGACCCAGTTATGAATTAAGGGTACATGTCTTTGCTGTGTAATAGGAACAGAGAGAAAACAGAGCAGTCTAGAGAAGATTTTGCAGTTGCAAGAATGAGAGCTCAGGCAATCCCGGTAATGTGAATCTTACTGACTCTGCAGGTTGGGTTTATCTCACAACTTTTCTAACACGCACTTCAGCCACACCTGTGACTCTCCACACCACCCCTACAGACTTGAAAAGTATCAAAGAAAATATTGTATAAGACATTGCTCTTCTGCATTTCTCATTCATTTAATGTAGAAATTTTCCTCCTAGAAAAGACAGTTGTTGTTTATAAGGATAATTGTATTATAAATTTCACTTATTATGTCATGTGCTAAGGCCATCTGTAATTTGTAAAACTGTACAAGGTTCAACCCAGAAGCAAGATCTACCTGAACCATGTTCCTTAATCATATCTAACAAGCCCCTGTCTACAAAGAGCTCAGGGATAGAAGGAATTATAAATCTAAAGACAGGACAAATAAGAACACCTATGAAATAAAGGACCACCAGGTAAAATAGTGAAGGGTATTTGTAACATGTTCACAAGTAGATATGACAATAGGCATCACTAATTAATAACGTCATTTCAAAATACTTCTAAGTTTTTTTATTAAATTGGCTATATCTTTAACAGTGTTCATTGTTGACTTGAAAATTTGTAAGCTGTAATAAAAAATATTGCCATCCACAAGATAAGCAATTTTATCACTCATTAAAGGAAAGGTAGCTGAACCTATAAGCATAGAACAGATGTCTATTTTCTTCTATGCCTTAGAAAGATTATTTGACAAATTATACAACTGGGAAAACCATGCATCAGGTTTGCACTGCCTGTATACACTGCCTGTGAAGTACAGCATTAATGTTATCACTCCTTGCTTACATCTGTTGATATGTTTACACAATTCATTGTGATATTCTGGACAATCTCTCATAAAGCAAACTGAAGAGCTTAAACAAACACACATCAGAGTTAAGGAAATTACAAGAACATTTCATGGTTTTGTTTGGGGGGATTGAGCGTTACTTTTCTGCAGGAGAAACCATCTGCTTTTTGTTAGATATGTAATGAGCAGATTCACAGCAAGAATAAGATAAAATCTTTCTAATTAACAAATAAAGAATACCCCTGATAACTGAACAACTGTTAATGAATTCATTAGCATAGAACAAAAGAAAATAATAGCCTCATTTTGCAATTTCACACATTATTTTTGTGCAGTTTCAGCAACCTTTTAAAATGTGTGAAAATGAAAAGAAGCAAACCTTGGATTTTAAGTAATATATTAATAACCCTCATTACATAAAAAGCTATTAAAATACATCCTTTTTTTAAAAAGGCATCCAGCTATTCTCTTGGTGTGTTACTGAAAAAATCAATAGTGATGGATGGAGAGTCCCAAAGAGACCACATTTGGTGTTTGGAATACACTTTTAAAAAAAATTCTGTATTTAAAATGCTTTGTTTGGGTCATGGCATGGACAGTATCTAATGGTTTTTTAAGATGTAAGACTGAGGCCCTCTTGCAACTGGAATAGAGAATCTGATGATGCTGAAGAGGTATTTCTCTGAACAGAATCGGGCAGTACAGGCCAAATAATGCTGTATCATTTGGATACCACTCACTCGTGCGCTTCATCTAAGTAGAGAAGTCCATAATCCCATTTCACTTGCTACACATAGCAATGAATAGTGAGTGAACAGTTTTGCCCTATGTATTACACCACAGACTGCATTTCACATCCACTTACTTTATCTTTCTCAAGTTCCACCACACGTCTCCTTCATTATTGTTGCTTATAATGTAGTACTTATGTTAAGTAGGACCCCAGTTATCTGCATGAAAGTACTTTTATTTTTAGAGTCTTGAGACACGCTGCTGTTTTGTTGATGTTATTAAGAAAGTTCCAGTTTCTTCCTGGTGATCTCATTAGCAGCATCCCATCAGCAGACACAATTATTTGGGATCTTTCCCCAGCGTTCAATGAAGCATCAATGCCAAGACTTTCCTAAATGCAGCAAGAAGCTACTATGATCAATAAAGAATGAAGAAAAATCAACTGCTTGTGAATGGCACATCTCAGCAACCTATGCCAAGGTTTAGAAGGTAAATAGAAGATAAAGTAACAAGATTCTCACCATGACCAGAAAATGTTCACACTTCACTTTTCACTCTACTTCATGAGCTTTAAAAGGTCAGTGGCCTGTTTACACAAGGGAAGCACTTCCATTTGGTGGATAGCTATGAAATGTTGCAAACAATTAAAGTTGCTTTTTCCTATCAGTAGAGCTGCTATTTTCATTCTCCAGTAAAGTACAAAATGTCTGAGATTTTAGATTTCATTATTATTTAAAGTCTAGGGGAAAACATGGTTCTCCTTTTAAATGTGTGCTAATTAGGGATGACATTTTTGTAGAATTTACAAGTGTATTTGTATATACACACATTTATACATATAATTATATTCATATGTACTCCACACACAGGTGCTGTGTAAATCAAATGATTTTGTCATATAAGCACACACAGATGTACATGACTTTGTTTAGCCCAACACAGAGTATTATACACAAAAAGGTGTAAAGAGTGAGTGTGCCTAGTCATCTAGCAGCCAAAACACATCGATTGTTTCAGTAATTCAAAGAGAAAAAAAAATCTAAAATTTCTCCTTTCCTCCAGAAGGAACACTATAATTGGCCTGCCTCAAATACAGAAACTTCGCAACACAAAAAAGCTGTAGAGGATGTATTCACTCTTCCAGAGGGCTACAAAGCTCAGAAAGATAGTAAATTCATCTGAATCAGCCAGAAGCTAGGAAATGTGATCTCAGACTTGCCTTAAGTGAAGGAAACTGTATTTTATGAAATCCCTTCTCCTCAACTGAGGTGTGTGTATGTACACAGCAAGCAAGGCATAGAATGAAGTGATAACCTTTTTTGTTTCTAATAACTATTGTTTTCTCTGCTTTCTGGTGATCAGTGGCAGGACCTGAGGAAATGGCACCAAGTTAGGACAGGGGAGGGTTAGGTTGGATATTAGGAAAAGGTTTTTCACCCTGAGGCTGGTTGGGCACTAGAACAGGCTCCCGAGGGAAGTAGCCACAGCGTCAACCCTGACAGAATTCAAGAAGTGTTTGGGCAACCTCTCAGGCACATGTTATGATTCTTGGGGAGGTCCTGTTCAGGGCCAGGGGTTGGACTTTCATAATCGTATGCTGGACAGACTCTGCCATGAAGAAAGCTTACCATGACAAAGTATTATTCTTTTATTACCTTTCATAATCTTAAATTCTGTTTCAGAACTGATTATTCTGAAAGGCAAATTTTTTTGAGAAAACCAATCTTTTACCCCATTTGAACTCAAGATAATGAATGTGAAAGGTGAGAAAAAAATTACTATGGTATACTACTCCCACTGAAATGCATGGTGGTTTTAATTCTGACAGCACTTTTGGAGAGCCTGACTACTTCTGTTGGCTTTGGAAAACCTCACCCAAAATGCAGATTCCTGTAAAACAAAGTCAAATAAGTGAGAAGATATTGATTTCCTTGTACCACTGAATAACTTCAATATGATTTTGTACCAAAGTGCTACTGGTGAATCAGGCAGATTAGTTATATTCGTGTGTACACACTAAGTTTATTGGCTGGAGAAAAAGAATGAACAAATTACTTAAAACACATGCTTTTGCTTTGTATCTGTGTGAAATACCAGTCTTCATGGAAATAAAATTTTGCATGTAAGCTGCCAGAATTCTTCACATAAGTTATTCACAGTTGATGATTTCATTGGCTCTGATACCAAGAACAAACAACACACTTTAAATACCGTGCAGCATTATATGAGCCAAAAGAGTGATGCTTCCAGCAACAAAAATCATTTATAGTCTTCTAAATACTGTTTGGCTAGCCCTATAATGCTATTCCCACTAGTACATTTTCTGAGAGGAGGTGATGCTAACTTTGAGTGGACAGGTCACCTGGCTGGCAACAAATCATAGCACTTCAGCCCAATTTGCAGATTTTTATTCAACTCTGTTTTAAGCAGCCTTGTTCAGGAGGCCAGCACTGCCATCCAGTTTGTGCAATGAAGCACAATGGTGAAAGGATGGTATGACTGGACTGAGTGATGAATAGAGGTTAGTTTATACTGAGGGACATTATTTGTGCAGACACTGGAAGCTTGTCTCTGTCCTTCAGGAAATCATGAGAGATGGATGAAGGAACAAAATCCAGTTCTCAACACAAAGTTCCTATAACAGTGAAAAGGTCACTTTTCCTCCACTCACTACCTTTTTTCTGTATTCACTACAGTCCTTAAGATTACAGTTTAAAAGTATCGTTTTCCTCGTAATTTTTTACTTCCAAAAGTTCAAATTGCTATATTCCCATAAGTAGTGCTTCCAATTTGATCTCATCTCTTGCTGTCATTAGAAAGGACTTCCAGTTTGCTGTCACGTCTTAGCAGAGGCCAAATCTAGGGGTTTGGCCAGTAAAAGGCTTTTTTATTACTGTTTTCTAGCACAAGGTGCACTTCAGGTCAAAACCACAAACCTGTTTTAGCTTGTCATCTCTTCAAGGTGTCTTCTGGTGAAGTAAAATTTTGAAGTCAGTAATAAAACTTACGCTTGCTCTAATGGGACTCTGATGTCACTGATAACAACTGCTGAAAGTATCAGATGTAAATACTCTCTTCTAAGGTTTCCCATCAACTCATCAGCACAGGAGGCTTAATAAGCTCAGATAAGTATCCAAATGGAACTGGCTGCCTAGCTGGATGAAATTTGATTGTTAATTCTCTGCAGGGAAAAAAAAAAAAAGGTTAAATTCATACACTTGTCTCTAGATTGAATTAGGTAAAATATTATGAGGAGGTGTTCATAGTAATTGAAACTCCACTCCTATGGGGTACAAGGATAACAAAGATTGGTGAACTAGCATGTTATTAAGTGTTAATCAAGGATATTAAAACTGATTCCACTGTACGGATACAAATGATAAAGAAATTTAGGAGAAATATATTTTTTTCCTTATTAGAGCATACATTAATCTCTGCATTTTGGGGGGAAAAGTACTGAGATGAGGATGTTGAGAAACTAACTAAATAAAAATGAACTAAAAGCAACAGCTCAATGAATTTTCAAAGCCTGCTTTGCACAGTATTTATGTTTGGCAGATCACCAGACAGCTACAGCCATCAACAAACACTGAGAAACTGCCAACCTCAAGCTTAAAGAATTAAACAGCCCAAATGCACTAAACTCTGTTCTTTGAAGGTTTATTAAACTTTAAATAAGTTCACTGGAAATTAGAAATCCCATTTGTTCTGAGCCTTTCTGTGCCATGTTCCCAGGCAAATGCAACACTCCATCGTTTAAAGGCAGGTTTATTCAACAGTCCTGCTCCACAAAGTTAGTTGCACAAATGTCACTCTATCAAGTGTTCTTGCAGCAATCGTTGACTGCATTTGATCCTGAAGGGCCCACATATTCTTAAATGCAACTGCATGTCACAGGGAGGTTGAACATGCTCTGTGTCTCACAGCATCAGTCTTTTGCTCTCTCCTTCTCAATAACTTGACCTTCTCTAGAGCTACATAAGCTCCTCAGTGAAGTGGACAATCTCAAACAAGAGTTAATATCTTCTGTTTGTGTACATTTATGATGTGTTGCAGCATGTTGCTCCTCAAGAGAAAAACAACAACTCTGAAAACCTAACTGGTGCTTGAATCTAATATGCTGAAATGAAAGTCTGACATAACAGGACTTATGAAGAAACACTGGTCCCACTGAAATCAGTAGAACGTGCCCTGCACTGCAACAGGATAATAAGGGGTTTTTTAGGTTCATGCAGAAAACATTACTTTCTGCTGAGTTAAGGCTGGGTTTACCTTAAGGCAGGGGTGCTCTCTGTATGTACTGTACTCAGCCTGATAAAGCACCAGCAATACTAAAGGCTTTTGCATTGTTGAAGAGCCTTCTGTGCTTCTGTTTTTTTCCTGTGAACTGTCAGACTGCAGTTGCAGGGCAATCGTGCTGCATTTCATGGATGAAAAGAGTGCATACAGAACTAAAGCTGGCAATGCTGGAGGTGGCATCTTGCTTCCTACTGATCAGACTTCAGTAAAATTATCAGATCTCCATCAAATCACTCTGTGCCCTCAGTCAAAGTTTATTGCAAACTGTTGTGAAAGAATGCAGGTTATACCCCTATGCTGGACTTGTACCAGTGCCTAAAATTAATGATAATATATCATGTTCTGTGCTAGAAAAAAATAATATTACTGTGGTAACTGCTAAAGGCCATCTCAGAAGCACTAATTGCTTTATCTACATGGTTTATTAGTTTTTCACTTGATTTTTTTTCAGCATCTTGTAAACAGATCCTGAGAAGTGATTGAAGTGCAAAATATTCTTTTCTGCTTGTTCAG
Organism: Sclerurus mexicanus; assembly: GCA_013396755.1. Taxonomy (NCBI): domain Eukaryota; kingdom Metazoa; phylum Chordata; class Aves; order Passeriformes; family Furnariidae; genus Sclerurus; species Sclerurus mexicanus. The sequence continues at coordinate 331,857 of VWZF01000477.1, read as the reverse complement.
TCATTGAGAAGTCCCTCCTTTTGCTCCAGATGAAATCTTGTCTCTGTTTGAGTGTCAAAATTAATGTTGAGTACATTGTGACTTTGAATTTCAGTGCTGCTCTAATTATGCACAGAATGCTGACATTCATGAAATATAGCGTAAACTGCAGAGCTAAAAGTGGTGACTGACAAGGCTTTGCATGGGGGAAAAAGCAAATGTAAAATATCAGAAAGCAAATAACAGTGCTTTGGTAGTTTATTTATTTGGTCATTATAACCCAGAATTTATTTAATCACTTGTACCTTTATATTTGGTTGGTTATGCTAAAAAAAAAATGAAAAATTTTGGCTGCTTCTCAAAAGAAGAAGTAATGTTCCAACATTCATTTTCAGCCAATTTGGTCTGAGTCTCTTGGTACAGAGGTTATCCAGGACTGTAAAATCTTTTTGCACTGAAGTAATATTCATGTTAATGAGAATCAGTCAAATCTGACTGGAGAAAATTACCTTAAAATGGTGCTCAGTTTGGTACTATGAATTTCAGTAATGGCAAAGTAATAATGAAATACTTTCTTTGAGAAAAAATGGATCTCATTAGAAAAGTTAAGTCTCTGTATAGAAGCATCTACATAGCATAAGCATTGTTTAATCTGTACTACTAGATTTGCAAATAATTTCACCTAAGAAAATTACTCTGTAAGATGCTGCTCCTCCAAGCAGTTCAGATGTATGAGTGTATTAGAAAATTTAGACTTGTTGGCTTTAAGCCAACTATTGTTTTCAACACATTGGATAGAAATAGAAGGTAGTTTCATCTTTCACTAACCTTCTACAAGTGTTTCTTGTCCTCTTGCAAACTCAGTGAGCCTTTGGCTGGCTACTGTAAATCATCCAACTGCCTGCATTCATTTTCAGAACTCTTAAAGATCATACCCTTCATAAACTACTGCATCATCACACATGTTATTTCAGTGATTAAGCACAGTTATGAGCAGGACATGTTACTAAAGGCCACTAGAGCATTAAAAAAATTGAGTAATTTGAAAGAAATCAATAATAAGATACCAAATAAAAGACTTTATTAATTTAATAATGAAATTCTCTTATTTTGCATGTTATTGGGGTACAGAAACCAGATTCAGTTTGAAAACAAGTTATAATATAAGTGAAGTGATAAAGTAGTAATAAAAACAAAGCATTTCAAGTCACAATATATACTAGCATTTTATCAGGTTGTTAGATAGACCTATGGTTTTTATTACACATTATATTCCTAACTAACACTTGCCTTTAGAAGTGAGATGGGCTTGTTCCACTGTTCTATACTCTTGCTATAATGGTTTGCTCTTTTCCTTTTTAATGCATTCTCAGATTTTATCAACATATGCAATGAATACAGTGGCTCTCTTGATCTTGTATCTAGCACTACCTTTTTTTTTTTTTATAAGAACTTCCAGGAAAGTCGTATATTGTTTTATACGAACCTCAGACTTCTTAATTAGACTCACACTTAGAAAACAGTATTTTTCTTTTTCACCTTTACAACAGTGTTGTGATTTGATAAAAATAGTGTATGCTGATATAGAAATAAGAAGTTATCCAATTACCTGCTGATAATGGAAAAAAGAAGATACCTTTTATAGATATCAAATATTTAGCTTCTCCTCTCATTCTCATTAGATGGTCAACATCTTCTTATGCTAAATTTTTTATAAGTAAAATGTCAAATATGTAACTTACATGTTTTATAGCTGTGTATTACTACAAATGAATAATTTTATGTACTATTTAATCAATTAAGTATTAATAAAAATAGCTGAAATAGGTGAAATGGTGTGGCTACTTGAACAGATGAGATGGCAACTGAGAGGACATATAAAATTAAATGAAACACATGAAGCATCCCTTGGAGTACACGTGGAATCAAAGAGCATGATAGATAAAGCTGTGTGAGAAAATTAAAAGCATTCAAGGTAGTCACCCAAAGCTAAGAACACACACTGTGTTGGACATATGAAAATAACACGGACAGTAAGTAGAATTAAAGAAAGAGAAACAGTTTCTGAAGAGACTGGCTTTGATTTCTAGAAGATGCTGCTGAAGAACTAGTACTTTTCTATGACTGAAAATATGTTTGAGAAACTACAATTTGTCATTTCCCACCCCACTCCATCTCATATATTTCTGCCTGGTTTTTTTCATATACCTGTAGCAGATTTCCTTTTGGCCTTGGAAACACTAATAAATGCAAATGTTTCAAAAAGGAGCACCTAGTACTAGACACTTCAGTAAGATCACCCCATTATAGAAGTAGTTCCTTAATTTTTCTCCCTTCAAAATCATACTCAGCATCCTGGCCGTTCAGCAATCTAGTCCACCTTAATAGTGTTCACAGAGATATGAATATATATTTAATTTGATGCATAAAAATCACAAAATGTAATTACTAAGTTGACTTTTGTCAAGCACCAGCATAACCAGTGAGTTTTGCCTGTCTTCTCTCTGGTGGTAGACTAGGTCTCTTCCATTTGGTTCACAAATTTACACAGAGTTGTAAGATTTCTACCTTTCCTTCAAATTTGATAAAAACTAGCAAATGGGTCCCAAAGATTTTGGAAAGACAGGGAAAGTTCATGAAACAGGTTAATGAACATCTTGCCAGCATTACCACAATAAATATTACTCCCTTAGGAAATCAGGTGAAAAGTACAAAAGGACACAAAATTTCAGAGGGAGAAATTCTTCTAGTTTTTCCCTGCACCTGGTTTAAGGCTGTATTGCCAACTTTGTTCAGTGGGTGGGGAATGTGGAGCTGAAGAGACATACTCTTCACACACAGTTATCAGTCAGAATAACCTTAATGCTGAGTATGGCAATTTTTTTCTTTAGAGCTGCAATTTCTATTCCTGCTGGGTTAATTTGTTGTTTGAAAATGTCTTTTACATGAATGAACATTTTGCTAGTAGAGAATGATTGTGCCCCAGAGCTCTGCCTCTCTGCATTTCATCATATTATGTAAGTACTTCATGTCTATAAAAGCTATCTTCCCGTGTGGTGTGTACAAACCTCTTCCTCCCTGAGGACACAACTCCCTCCTTTGCTGACAGCTTTTTACCATTTGCATGATGCTTTCTTCCCTCTTTTCCATTTAAACTGGACCTACCTTGTCCTTCTAGTCTTTTCATGCCTTCAGAACATCAGCAGGCCTACCTAGAAAATTTCATCACGTTCATTTAGTAGTTCTATTGTTTCTGCTGCCTTATTAAGGCAAAGAGATTTTCTTGGCAAGACAAGTGTTTTGAGGACTAAAGATGAGTCACGAAGTTAATGAGCAAAGACAGTATTAAGTCCAGCACTTACTATAAGGCATTACAAATAAAAGAATATTCATCCTTCAAAAATTCTAGAAAACCTAGAAAAATCTTATTTTTCTTTCTCTCAAATTTAGAAGCCATGAAGCGGGAAAAGTGGATGCAAGAAGCTCATAAAATCTACCATTCCAAAGCAAGTGGAGATGTATATTCATTAAGAAAACATCACTGTCTGAAACTAGTCTGATTCATCATAGTCTGATTCTAGTAACTGAACCATGATTCACTTGACATTGCTGTCTCACAAATACATAAAGACAGTTAATGAATTGATTTAGCTGTCTAGCTTCAGAACATTTTTAACCACTAACTATTTGGTAATAACTCAGTGCTGGAAGGGATAACATTGCCAGTGGCATAAACCAAAGTCTAGTTATGAAGTATATTTCCAATATGCTACCCTTTATTTGAAATAAAAATTACTACTCTGCTTTCCTAAGACTAAACCTTGATATTCAGACATAAAATAGAAACACAACTCAAAAGTAGATATTAAATGTATTGGACAACCAACTCCTTATTTATGAGGACAACATTGACTGACAGAATGAGAGGGAAGAGCACCCGGGGCTTTTGTCAAAGTTAGATTTCTTGTCAGCCAAGGGGGAAGAACATGGAAGAGAAAACAATGTTCCATGAGTTTAATTCCTATGAACTGGTTTTTCTTTGTTTGTTTATGTTTTCACAAACAGGGGTGGTGTTTGGATGAGAAAGGTAGTTTGCAGTAGCAGACTGGTAATACATGGCTGATACAGTATCTCCTTTGGGATGCTGGAGGCAGAAGTGCAATTTTAAGAGATTCTCAGAGGTGGACATAGGAAGAAAGCTGCTCTTAGCTCCTAGGATCTTAGACACAAACCTGAGTCCTCCATTTGAGCTCCTTTCAGGGGACAGAGCAGATAGATGTTTTTTCCATGCCTCTTATAGTTGATCTTTAAGTCAGAAGTTTTACTTATTTCCCTCCTTCCCATCCACAGTCATATGTGGGTCACAGTCTGAGGGAAATGTTCCAGGGTATGAAGATAGACACTTATACAAGATTTTATCTACGAAGGGCAAAACTCTGAGCCTTATGTAATTAATATAGGGAGTAAAAATCTGTCACTTAATGAATAATATCTGTGAAGAACTCCAAAATCTGCTGGATTAACTGGCACTCTTTTAACAATGTGTCTCTGCAGAAAAGCTTAATAATTAAAATCCTGAAAACACAATCTATGTGAAAACCCAAGCTGAGAGGGAAGGGATTAATTGAAATGAAGACAGGAACACCTCAGCAGTCAAACTAGATTCGGACTGTAGCTAGTCCACTAACATTCCCGCAGGAATAAGCAACATCAGTGTCCTCCCATAACTTTCCCTGCAACTATCCCTAGAAGATACCTCTTGGCAATGTGCATCAGTTCATGTTTGTCCTAGAATCCAACTGTCATTATTTTTGAAGATGCTCGCTTGCAAAGAATCCAACAGGCTCCTTGTGTCCTGCTGGCACTGCAGCCCATGTGCTGGCCTCCAGCATCAAGGTCCCTCCCAGCTGCATGGTTAAAAGTTCTTTTCAAGATTACACAATAAAAAAACTGAAAGACAAGAAAACAAGAAAAAAAGAGTTATCGTGTTTTCCGCTAATGTGGCACTTTGGTGACTGCATCTTGATTCCTCTGTCCCATCCCAGTCTCCCCAGTCCAGGAAGCACACTGAGAGATGAGGTGTGGACCCAGTCCAGTGCCTTGGGGGTGGTGAAGGGCTGGGGCACACAATTACCAGAGGGCAGGCTGAGGGAGCTGCCTCTGGTCATGAGGAGAGTGAGACAGGGGAACAGGTTGCCCAAAAAAGATGTGGTTGCTCATCCTTGGAAGCGCTCAAGGCCAGCTTAGATGGGGCCCTGAGCAGTCCATTCTAGTGAAAGGCGCCCCTGCCTGTGGCTGGGGGTTGGAATTACGTGACCTTTAGGGTCTCTTCTGACCCTAACTACTCCACAATTCTATAATATTTATGTCAGGAATTTTTTTTTCCAACCCAGTTTATAATTTCAGGAAGTGACTTCTGATGCTAATAGTCATGTAATACTGATTTGTGCCTTGTTACAACATTTGTAGATGAAGCTAAAGAAGGTCATTAGCCCTTTTCCAATGCTCGCCTGTGAAAATGAGCTTTTGAGGCAATAGATTTGGACTGGTGCATAACCTAATGCGATTAATGCGCTGCACGATGGATGCATTAGTGAACGTGGCACAAAGGGCAACCCAGGCTGAAATTTTGTGAACTATCAGTCAGATTTGTTCAAGTTTCTCACTTTTGTTGCACTGCCTGAAATTGTCATGCTTCACTCAGGCATGGTAAAGGCTAAGAGAGTTGTGCTGTAATGTTTTGAATAGCTGACATGAGTAATGGCCTTCAATATAATGGCATGAGGTAAAGTACTTGCAGTTCTTTGTGATGTTATGGTATTGCTCTGCATCTCATTTATTTACAGCAAGCCAGGCTACTTAAGGGGAGCATTGCACTGCTGGCTCTTGACAAGAGCACCTCATAAGGACCAATTTGCATGCCTATACATTATACATTTTGCCATACATTAACATGAAATACGCAAAGCATTGTTCAGAGGTTTGCACACAGAGAGCCTTTGTATTGAAAGCCCTGGAATTGCGTTGCTGTTTTTATTTTATTAAATGAAACAAACAGAAGCACCTCTTCATGAGGTCAAATGAACCCAAACCATATTTTTCTCAATTCACAAAAAAATAAACAGTGTCCTTAAAACTTGCCACCAAACAAGCAATGATTAGCACACCTGACCATTGTATTTCACAAGGATGATTCAAAATACAAGAGTCTCAGTGGAAAACTCCCATTTTAGAAACTCTGTATTTTTAATCAACTTTCAGTGTAAGTTTGAATCTCTGGTAAAATCAGTGATTTTGAGAAAGATTTAACAGTGGAGTCAGATTAGAGTTCTGGAAAACTAAAATCCAGGTTTGAGTATAAATGTTATCATGAAACTAGGATTTTGATACTAGAGTTAAAAGTCATATAGCCTTGTTTTGAACTGTTATGGCTCATGTCTGAAACCGGTATTACTGAGTAGCTGGTCAGAATGTTGCAAGCAGTAACAGCATGCTTCTGATGTATATTTGTCTTTTTTGTTCCTAATTGTAATTCACATCTTAAATTTGATTCCTCTTCTCTTTAGCCAACCCCTCTGCAGTCTGTAATCACAGTTTTCCATACAGTTTATACTTAAATGTTTTCTTTGATTTGTTCACCAATGGTCTTTATGCACTTAGTTATGTAGAATAGAATAGAACAGAATAAAAGTAATTTCTTGTATTAATTGTTCATGCTTACATCATGTTGCTTTCATTTTTGCATTTCTAAAGGTATAATACAGTGAATAAATATCCTTTTCATTGTTATTAATTTCTTACGCATTTAAATACCCATATTCTTAATAAGGCACATTATTTAATATAGTAATAACATCTTTTGTCCAAAACTATCACTGACCCATTGGTGTTGTGCTAGAATTTTGTAGTTTTAAAGAATTCATAGCAAAATTAAATCATTAACCTAATCCAGCAATGCTCTTGAAATATTTACTGTCATAAAAGAGCTGATAAAAGCTGAATATGATAAGAATGTGATAAATAAACTTGAGAATATACCTCAAGGTTTTTTGGAAGAGGGAATTTTGGGTTTTTGAAGCTTTATGAAATTTCTTCTTTCATTTTGCATTATGATCAAATCAACCCTTTAAGAAAAATATTTCTACCCTATCCCCATTTCACAACTATCCTTTTCCGAAGATTAATATTAATGATTAATACTTAAATTGCTAAATATCTAATAAGAAAGAGCAACAGCTTCAACTATGATACTTACTGAACATATAAGAGGCCCAGTCTTAATTCCTTCCTCTACTGAGAGCAGATAACAGATGCTCAAACTTGAGTATTCCATATGCCAAGTAACTGTACATGTCATTCAACTATTTTCCTCCTTAAATCTTGACCACAGGCAGCATCCTAGATCCTAGAAACATTTTTCCATCAAATGGCTTTGTTCCTGCAGAGTAAGTTTCAACTGCAATAATTCAACATTCAATGGAAAAAATGGCTAAAATTTCCAAATAGAGGATTTTTAGTACTGTAAGTGGATCAGTTTGTTTGGGTTAGGTACAGGGGTTTTATTTTTAAAATGTTCCTTGATCTAATTATGTAGTCATATGCATACTGTCCCAGAATGATATGTTGAGTTTTGTTCTCAATAATGCCCCCCAAAAAATGTTGTCTAATGCATAGTTGCTCTGACTTTTTGTTGTACTCTGGATCTATTTTGGAAACCTTTCATTCCTGGGGTGAATGTATTACATCAGACATAGATTTCAGTTTCTGAAATGCAATATAACCATACTTAGGGCAGTCACAGGAGTTTTAAACCATTCTCTGAAGGTGAAAGGGTTTTCCAGCTCGTGGATGGAGCAGATAATTTTTTAACAAAGTTGAAATAGAAGACCACCTTCTTTTGATTGGTTTGGCTGCTATTATCAAAGCCTACCTCTTGAAATGCTACAGCACATGCCTCATGACATGCCTGTCACCCGGGCCCAAGAAATTTTAATAAAGGATTTAATTTACAAACACACATGCACATCTTTAAAAATATGAAGGTAAAAAATGTTTTCTGAATCGTTATTCAAATTCTAGCTAGTAGGATTTCTCTGAAGGAAGTTTTTTGAGGCATGTTTGCTCATTTTTTTAAAAGAAATTACTGTCTCAGACAGAATTTATTTTGCTGAATTTATATCACACTGTTTCTTCATCTGGAGAGCGAAATTACTAGTCAAATGAGAGGACAGTGCTTGTTGTTCAGTATCATAGTAAAAAATCGAGCTCAGTTCCCAAAAATCCCAGAAAGGACATGTGGACAAAGTGCTGTAGAACTGGCTTTGTACTTAATTCTCTGATGGAATAGCTCCTCTTTATGCTAACAAGTAATTAAGCATTGATAGGAGCATGAGTTTTAGACAGAAAACTTGGCTTGATTCTCATTCAACATACAAAAGCACCCTAATTTTTTGGTTCTTAGTCATTCCATAGTTTGGAAGAGGCTCTGTCTGTGAAGTTTCGTGGGGGAGAAGAATTGGAAAACTCTCATTTACACATTAATCGGGAAACAAAACTAACACAGAAGCACTAAGAACCTTGCAAGTGGAATTTGGGGAACTATTTGGGTTTTTTTTGCTTTTATACACTAGAAAAAAAATGATAACAGAAAGCAAAGCAAGCAAACAAACAAAACCAACCCAGCTTTTCCTCTGGCAGATGGAAAGAGAACCTCTAGCCTAAGTGTGCTTCAAATTCCAGCCCTCCATTTTTCATGTTCTCACACAAAGACTACTTTATACATTAAAAAATACCTCCCTAACAGTTACATACTGTTGAATTTTTGCTGTTGTTAATATTGTCAAAACAATGTAAACACATATAAATATTCTTTCCCTGCAGCTTTTATTTCTACATGTCATTTGTTGATGATTTAGTTTACTAAATCTTTCTGAGAAGATATAAAAGCATCCCAGGAACCATGTGGTTCATCAACATGATTTTTAGACATGTTATTTTCAAATGCCACAAAATTCCCCTGTAGTCAGTATTCAGCTCTCCTTGCCTCTGTTAACATTTCCTAATCTGCCTTGGCACCCTGACCTTGCAATGTTTTATCTGATAATTTTCAGCTTTTCTCTCTTTCAATCTTAATTGTCTCTGCTCTGTGAGTTTTCTTGCACACCACTTCTCATAGCACTCGAGGCAGAACTGGCAGAGATGTCACTGCTACACAATAGGGGTTTCAGCTGCTTCTAATTTGCCCCCTCATATTCAGAAGTGTTTTCCAGAGGCACTATTTCTCACAATTATGTAAAAATATGACTTGTCTAATGGAAAAAAGAGAATGAGAGACATTACCATCCAACACTAGAATAGGTAACTTTTAAGAGTGAAATAATTAATCCCTTTATACTGTGTAGCATTTGATTTCTACATTCCAATTATAATGTTAAAAGCAATTAAGAATCAGCAGTTATTTTACATTTAAAATGGAATTATGAAGTAATACTTATGTTCTCTAGAGCCAAACTTTAGAATGTAAGGACCCTGTTTGATAGATATTTTATCTTGCAGCTATTATTCTTACAGATCCAAACGAAATAATTGGCCCACTGAACGAAAAAAAAAAAAAAAGACAATTTTTTCAGGAAATGCGGCATCTGCTGAGAAAAAAAATCTTGGAAAACTCTTAAATTAGATTCAAGTTTAGTTTTTAGTTCATGTCTTTTAAGAGTAGAATGTCTTTTTTTATTTTTTGAATATTAAATATATGCTTTTTGTAGTTTTCTGCAACAATTTGAAAATCAGCAGAAATCATTGTTTTTTCCTCTTGTTTGTATTTGCATGACAGAAGTGGGAGGTTTTTTCCACACACACAGTTATTAATTCTAAAAAAGAAAAGGTACGTTCCTTGTTGCAAAGTTGTGTATCAAATATAGCAATATGTCCTTCCACTGTTATTATTTGCATGTTTAATTTTTACATCAAAACAATCAAAACTGCCATTGCCATCAATAATAATACTGTTATTTACAACACAGTGGATTTAAGAACACTGTTGAAATCTCATAAATAAATCAGACTGCCAGGAAAGGTCAAAACAGAAAATTAGAACACATTGCATTGCATAAGAATAGCTGCCAGTTTAATACTAAAATGTGGATGGGGCAAGAAAACCTTAAGCCAGAGAGAGATGAGATTAGGACAGGCCAGAACCCTTAGTAGGAATATTGAGTATTCCAGCAAACAAGGGATTTGTTAGGGATGTAATCAGATCTGAGCTCTGGGAAAACTGAGAGAGTCTACATGAACTACTGAGAGGATTAGTTGAAGGCAAATGTCATGTCAGGCTAAAGGTTGAAGAGCCAGAGAAACTAAGTAGTAGAGAATATTTTTCAGAGGAAAATTAAGGCTAAAGACTAACGCCAGTGCAGGGCCCTGGACAGGTGCAAGGAATTGTAATAAGGTCAGAGCTGGCATCCAAGTTAAGTCTGGAGCAAAGAAACCACAAGGAACACGAATCTCACAAAACTGCAGCATTTGAACTACATCATGAAATAGGTAGAATTCCTTAAGTTCTAATTAAGAAATTAAGGGAGTGATCCCTTTATTAAAGAACACTGTGGAAAGAGACTGGAAGATGGTTGCAGAGGTGTGTCTGAAACAGGCTGACAATCATGGTTCTGAAGTATTTACTTTCAAAAAACTAAGGAGCAGCCATTCTGTTTTATTTTGAAATTGTAACCTGCTGCTCCACTTCATGTAAAGGGATTGAGATATATTCCTTACTACTCAGTCAGAAAATAACTTCTAATTACATCTAGTTACTAACACAGATAAAATTACTTCCATGCACAGGCATTCCCTATGATGAAAAAAGATCTCGTATTTTTCATAGCAAATAAAATACCTCCAACTTTCACAGTCTGAAGATGGGCAGAGATATTCTCAGCCTTACTCAGATGAAGTAAGGACCTTTCTAGCCCAGCTTCTCCTAAGTTCTGAAAAGAGTACTAAACAACAGAAAGTAATGAGCAAGAAAACAACTGATGTTTGGCTGCATACTGATTTTAAGTTTTTTGCTTCATCCATGAGCATTCCTGTGACAATTTCACATGTCCAACCACTTTCTAAGCCCTTCCATATTATTAGCCTCTTCTTGGAGGCGGCATGTGCCTAAGTCATGTAGTAACCAGCTGAGAAGAGGTGACATGTCTTGTGATCATGCCAGAGGATTGCAACGATGCTAGTCTCTCTCCTTTATCCACCACCAATTTTCAACAATCTTAAGAAATTCAGTGTCTTTGATCCTTGTTGAACATGGCCAGCAGGCATAAACATCCCTGCAGGAGAAGTGGGAGACTGAAAATCTGGCAGATGGACAGTACAATTCCATATGTCACATTTTCTTAGAAAAGCAGGCAAAAAAATATTCCAAATCCACAACTTAGATGTTAATTTTACAAACAAAATCTGCTGTTAAGAGGCTGAGTGTAGCTTGCCATATTATTAAAAAAAAAAAAAGGCAAAACATAACAAACAAAACCAACAAACAACGAAACAAAACAAAACAAAAAAAACGCCCAAACTGTTACTGTTTGCCTATTTCCCTTTATTCCTCTTTAGCTCTTATAACCCACTCTCTCACATTTCATACGGATCAAAAGAAAAGCTGAGAGTTTTACTTCAGTTACAACTTGGGCCAGCAACTGTATCAGGTCTATCAGTAACTACACAGTAATGCACTGGAAGAAAACTACAATTGGAGAATACTTATGTACCGGTTTTCAATATTTTATGTGAGGCTCATGCAATATACAGAACCATTTGCCTACATAGCCTCTTATTTTCAGCCTCCTGATGATGAACTCCTTGACATTCCTTGGTCTAACTGTCCTATTTGTCCTATTCTATGACTATTCATGGAGCTATGCACATCCATTTTTAGGCAGAGGTGGGCAGAAAAGATTTGTTACACACATGCAAAAAGCCATATTTTTTTATAAATAATAATGGCATATTTTTTTATCCTATTCATAGTGATAGCTCCTTTCTAAACTAAGAAGACAGTGAAAGGGAAATATTTGAGAGTTCATTTCTCATGTTAGCAGAAAGTTTGCATTATTCTGTTAATCAATCTAAGCGGTATTCTAAATTACTATCTATTTGCAGCATTCAATGATTTCTCTAACCATTAAAAGAGACCTGCAGTGAAAATGTCATCAGAAGCAGACAGATTTTATTTGCCCTGATACTTTCCTCATCTGTTATTTGCTCAAATGTTGCTGCAGCTAAGGGAATATGGGCTAACCTACCAGATTTCATTGCCACAAACAATGTCAAAGATTATATTTTTTCCAACTGTCAAATTCAATAATTTCCTTAAGAGAATAAATAATATTTTGTTAATAATGGAGAAAAAAAGTTAAGCATATAGGCACTGAATATGCTGAAAATGAAGTACAAAGGGAGTTGTTAAAAAACCCAAATTAACAAAAAGTCCTCCTTTTCTAAAAAAGGGTTCAAGCACTCCTTTTTCTAGTGGCAGATAGATTTTTCTAGAAGTCATGATCAGGTAAAACACAGATGTCTAGTAGAGCAATCTATAGAAATGCAGCTGTAATATCATTCCAAGCTGCTGCTATAACTTGCTCACTTCTAGCTTTAGGAGTTCAGAGTCAACAGGACTCTTGTCTTGTTTATGCCTCCTATACATGGGAGCTATGGCCTACTAAAAGCAGAGCACAAACATGACATACAAACTGCTCTCTCCCTTCTGCAAGACGAGCCTGCACACTCTGTGGGCAAAATACACATCTATGCTAAGTAGCACCAATATGCTTTGGGAAGTAGAACCACCATTTATTGGTGTGCTATAAAGTTGCCCTACCTGCTAACTGAGTCATAACCTCCTTGGGAGGAAAGGGGCATATGCAGATGGTGCTTTGCAAACAGCACATGGTAGGGAGGTCATGCAACCACATTTTATCAAGGCATGAGGGAACTATATCTAAAGGGGTTAGTGGGAAAAAAGCAAAGGAGTAAAGTGGGCTACAGTCTCTTTTGTGCCGCTCAGTAATTTCCATACCTGCAGGTACAAGCTCATTAAATCTGTCTTTAGGTACTTATTGTAAAGGTATTTATCTATCACTTGCCACTTGTATCCCAGTCAGACTCTATTATTTCATAAACCACGAAGGCAGCAGCAGGATTTTAGAGAGTTTTCACATGTGTGCATTATATATTTATATATGAAGAATGGCAGACTGGGTAGTGTGCTGGCTGGGATTTAGCCCATGCCAGGGATAATTCTGTCAGCATGCAAGTAACCCTCCCCTGTAGTCTGTGCATTCCAGAGAATTAGCTTTCCAATCTGTGACAGGAATTCATTCTCTTTTCTTGGACATAGGACAGCTGACTAAAGCTGGGTCTGTCCAAAGGTGTGTTACCATCTATTAAGCGATAATAAAAAGTCAGTTTAATGGCCAGTGACATCCTGGCACCTTCAGGAAAGGTTTAAATAAGGCTGTTATAGTCATATATGTATTGATCATTTCCTCACAACATGAATCCTGATTTGGCTTTCAAAATCTTACCCCCTCATGGCCAAAACTTGTTCTTTTATCAAATAGTTCTCCATAGGCTTCATGCCATTTTGTATCTCATTACTTTGCTCCACTTCAGGGCAGATGATCCCATACTCTTTTTGGAAATACCAGTGTTTAGAATCTTTTGGATCACTGCTTGCTTTAAAATACTTGAGGGTATATGATAATGTTGTATATGATACTGATAAAGACTTTTTATGATGATTACCTCTGCTCTAAATTTTCAGGAAGTGACTGCACATTCACTCAAAAGCAAAGAAGTCAACCTGAAAAGAAGCCAGCCTGTCTTCATACAGCATTTAATCTGAAGTTAAAAAAGGTAGAGTTAGTCCTGCAATGTCTCAGAATTCATTATATGCCTGGATAAGCTTATACAAGTCACGTTGTTAAATTATCAGTATTACTCTCTCTTATTCAAAGTGATTAAATGTCAATAATGTAGACACAGAATACTGTAAGGGAGCAGACTGAAAGGGCTTCTAATAGGACAGGGACTGTCACAGTTATCATACAAAATCAGTTGTTCAGTTGAAGTAGTTTTCCATCTAGCAATTTTCTCTGTAATTAGTGATGACTTCTGTCAACTAGGATAAACCTCATAACACTGAGATGTATCTTTATTTCTTGTTCTGCTCATACTCTCATCTCTTATTAAAATTCCTCCAGGTTCCAGATAAAATAGATATAATAGTAAACTTTAAAAATAAACTGTCCCTTCATACTGTCAATGCTTCCATGTTTGAACTTTCAAGCTTTTTCCTCACTACTGTCACTCTTCATCTGCCTACTCTTTCCCTTGCAGTTCCTTGCAGATGTTACCTCCTAGCTGACAGATGCTTCACTCCTGTCCCAGAAGAAATAGAAGGAAAACAGGAAGCATTTATAAAGAACTGGGCTGAACGCATTGTTTTAGCCATGGAAAAACAAACAAACAAACAAACAAACAAACAAACACAAACAACAAAAACAAAACAAACAAAAAACAAAAAAAAAACAAACAAAAAAACCCCAAAACAACAAAAACCAAACCCACAACCAAACAACCCACACATCACAGGGAAAAAAACCCAAACCAAACCAAACCAAACCAAAACCGTTCAGTGAAGTTTTCTGAAGTGGAAAGGAGAGGTGCTAAAACAGGCAGTCCCATAACTTTGGGAAATCTATTCCCAAACAAGGTTACAAAGTCACTTTTCCCCTACACTGTCCAAAGAGCTCAAAATTAAATGGAATTAATAACTACTGAACATCAAGACTGTTAAGCAATGTAGAGCCCAGGCTGTATTACGGATTTGATTATCATCTATCACATCTATAATGTGCAAATGTCATCACATAATGTAGATTGATGAAAAGTCAAAATCATACTAAGAAAACAGTTTTGTAACAGCAGTAGGTTGCTGGAAATTTGCTTCTATTAAGCACATGCTAATGGGGAACTGTAGACACTGGTTCCTTGAAAATAGATGTATTTATTTGCAAGTATCTAAAAGGCATGCACCAAAATTAGGCTTTGGTAACTGCTAGTAACAAATGGCATTAACTTCTCAGATTCCTGCAGGACTCCTGAGAAACTAATAATCACAAGACTGAGCTTTTGGAAAGTGCCTGAATACTTTGGGACCAAACTGGCTTATCCATGTTAATAATTGTAGTAGGAGTTTACCCCCTCTCCTGAGGGCACTTTTTAAGAACAACCAAGACTGGTTTCAGTTTTCCCAAAGAAACCAACTTCAGCCCTTTTGTCTACCTGCAAAGAGGCAAACTAGCACCTCCTTCAGCCCAGCAGGGTGAAATAATAATCCGGAACTGAAAACTCTGAACTGGGAAGGCAATGCAACAGAGGATGTAACTCAGCTGAGACAGAGAAATCCTCCTCTTAAAACACAGTTTCTTCAGTTTACCTCATAATCATATTTGTTCATATTGTCTTCATGCAGAAGAAGAATGAAAAATTTTTTACTTCAGTGTTGCAACTTGTAGACTACAGAAACGGAGATAACCTTCCTGTTCCAATGGCCCTTCTTCCTACTCCAGTGGTCAATCCAATGCACTGAAAATAAAAAGGAAACAGCTGCCTTCAGGAGAGAGTTCAGGGCCATGGTAGGAATGATACTACTTGCCTATATGAGTTTTCATAGGATGAATATTCAAAGATAATTCCTAAGCCTGGGGTGTTTATCTCATAACATAGACCTCTATATATCACTATACACGAAGTGAGCAGACCATGTGATGCTGTATTGAATATGTTGTCTTTTGGGGATCCCACTAGAGGTATCCAATCTTCCATTATATAAGAGGCTTAGAGCATAACTTGGATTCTTCTACTTGAGTCAGACATTTGAAAGAGTAGTGGTGTTTTATCCAACTTTTACATTTAGCAATGCCCTCCAAAGGCCATAGGGTATTCCTTCTCTCAGCAGCTCAAGTTCCAGGTAATTCCCAATGAAATCATTGAGTGAAAAGACAATAGAGTAATGCTCTAATTTTTCTACACCTTATAAAATCTTCCCAGAATTCAGTCAATCTACGAGCATCCAGAGCTGTCAGTCAAGGAAATAAAATCAATCACTGTTTTTGAGACACACAAGCTTGTAAAATGATTCTGATTCCATTTGGACATGAGAGGGAAAGGAAATGGCTGTTTAAAAGCATTCAGCTACTATTTATCCCATTATATGGAAAACAAAAGGTCTAACAACTTCTTTTGAGTTGCAATCTTTACATTGATTATTAATTTCTGGACAGGTTATTGAATGCCACTGACATTACACTGGGCAGATCATCATATACAACATATCTTAGATTCATCTATTAAAAAAGAACCAATCATTGACATATTGAGAGTTCAGAAATTATGATTCATGAATGTTAGAAACTGTTCTAGCATAACTCATCATGCTTCTAGCAAATACACTTTTACACATACTTGGAGAGATCCTGATAATCCTTTTCTCTTGGTAGTCTTTAATGAAATTCAGGGCAGGCCCTCAAAAAGACAGAATTATCTGTCTAAAGGAAAAAGAAAAGTTTCCTATCAAGTTGCTTTGATGAACATTTCTGAGCTGCTCTAACTTTGAAGAGATCACCAGAAATGAGAAATTAGGCTGCCAAACACAACTCTTTGAGAGTTCAGGAAGGCAAAAGAGCAAAATTTAATCACAATGACTAAATATGCAAGTATATCCAAAAGGCACCATTTTGACAGTGCCATCTGAATTAGTAAACAAAAGTGACTGAAAGTGGAACAAACAGATAAACAAGCTCCCATTTTTCTGTGTCTGTGTATCCTTCTGGTCACATTAATAGGACCATTAATTCTAACACTCATCAAGCTATTTCCTTTTTCAAGAAAATGGTAGTCAGGACATAGCATTAAACTGGTGGCTGGAACTTGTGTTTTCAACAGCTTCTACCTAGTTAGAGAGAGGCTTCATACTTCCTAAAGTGAACCTAAGACTTTTTCTTTACCAGCAACCTCATAGATTCTGGGCCCCCATGGAAGATAGAGGTGAATAAAAATTGGAAGCCTTTCCATTCAAATCCCAAAGGTAACCTTAGCTAAATCCAGAGGATTAAGAGAACAGCTCTCTGCTTCTGCAATATCTTTTTCCCCATAAGGAGAAATAATAGAGACCATCTGAAGGTTTGAAAATGCTAGACTGAATATGCATAATAGAAAATCCCACAAGGATACCAGCTGTGCATTTATGGATTGATGAAAAGTATAAGCTGTGAGTTGTGCAGTCATTTTCTTAGAAATCCTAAGATCTGCTGCTAAAGAGCAGGAAAACACAGTCACAGAGCCCACAGCTGACAAGCTTTATTGATTAAGAGCTTGTGTTTTCACAGAGGCTTGTTTTCTAGACATATGAAGAAGCAGAAAGGAGAGAAGGGACTGACATGATGGGTCAGTTAGATTAAAACAAATTCATATCACAGGGGGGTCTTTTTGGAAGGGGTGATGGTGAGAAAATAACCAAGTTTGTGATCATGAGGCAAGCATGAGTGGAGGTGTGGGGGTCACAACAGGCTGCATGTCAGGAAGCGAAGGGATCTACAGAGAGCTTGGAGTTTTAACTGTTACAAGATAAAATTGTGATAGATATGTAAATGGTGATAAAATGATATAATTCTAGTTGTGTTTTGAGCCAAGACAGAGAAAGGTGGCAAAAATTTCAGTGGAGTCCCTCCTTGCATTCACCCAAACTCTGCATGGCAATCGCATCCCCCATAGCTGCTGGCACAGCCGATCCCTCTGTTGGCTGAGACACCTTGGTATAGTACAGTAGCATGTTCTCTGGTAAACACAATGTCAAAAATAAGGCCTAGGAAAAATGACAGAAAGTTTCACTAGTCTGTTGGATCTCTTCTCCTCCTGTTAAAATATTGTTTCCTTTGATATTTCAAAAGCCGCATAGGAGAGTAAATACCAGGTGATTAGATACCAGCCAAGGGCAACTGTATATACTTGTGCAAGGACAGGAGGAAGCCCTAAACTGGGAGGGCATCACATCTCCCTGACAAAGAGCTCCTCATTCTGTGCCTCCTATATAGTCCCCTCCAAAGTGAACTCACTTTGCTCTTCTGCTCAGTGTCTGTCAGAACTTTAGATTTAATTTAGCCTATAATAGGTCAAGGAAGGCTTCAAAATATTTGTGAAGCATTCATTGATTAACCAGAAACAAAAATGTCACACTTTTTAATTAACAATTCTAGGACAGAGCTGTCTGTTACTAGTGTAATTTAAATTTTTATTTAGTGTGACAGCACTTGGTCATATTCCTGTTTAATTTATCTTTTATTAGGATGTTATTATAATTAAATACCACCAGAAGTATTGGATTATATCTCAGCTGAATACAGTGAGGGGTTTATACAGCCTTATTTTTCCAAAAGCAGAAGGAAAAAAAATGTAAATAATTCACTTCACCTCTTTGCTTAAAAAAAAAAGAGTAAGTAAATAGCTTTGGCACAGGAACATATCACATCTTCTGGGGAAGTGCATGTACAGACAGAAATCATCATTGACTAAGGCTTCTGACAGCTCAGAGAGTGCTGGCTGAATCTTGTTTGATGTCTTCTCATCCACCTTTGCTTCCTTCTCAGATTTAACCACCTGGGGCAGCTTTTCATCAGAAAGGTAAGCTGAGAAGGCTAGCTAATATACTACTGGCTCCCCAGGTCTCTTTTGCCTGGTGAACAATTTGTTAGATAACTGAAATGTGCCTGAGTGGGGGATCACTCAGGTACAAAATTATTACTAGGGTTTTTTTACTCTTTCATTTTTATTATGACATTCTATCTGTGTAAATTTTTTTAATCATTAGTGGTCTGCTAAAGCACATTCTTCTCATTAATACCTATGAAGTTCTGGAATGACTATAATCAGACAGCTCTTGCAGAGACAGGTGATCTGATTAGCTGGAGAGGATCTTACCGCTGCAGAATCATCAGAGATTATAAAGTTCTTGTTAATTTAGCATGGATTTCGGATTAGTCTCTCATATTGTTAACTATATTCAATGAATACAGGTAATTTTCCTTCTATGGGATTCAAACAAAGATGTCTTTAAGTACCAGGATATGCAATCAAAGTAAATTGAACCCTGCTTTACATGTTATAGCTTGCTAAAGCTGAGAAAAAGAAAAAAACCCTCTAATTTTAAGGTAAACACCAGAATTTCAGTACAGTGTTCCCTTATGTCCATGCACAAGACCCATACCTTATTCACATACATGTATCTTCCAGGAATATGAGGGACTGATTTCTAAAGGTGTAATTGAAACACTACTGTGAAATGAATAGCAACCTTTTTTTTTTTTTTTTGTGCTACGATGTGCTATCAGGAGAGAACACAAGTGCATTGCAACTGCAGAGCTGTGTCTCTAGCAAAACAGTCGTTTTAACAGGACTGATGAATAAGACTGTGCAGTTGTTCATCAAATGAATTTCCAACTCATTACAGGATGAATCACTAAAGATCTTTTCAGATCATATAAATTATATGTATATGATATCTATGGCATCTCTAAATTGATTAATTTGGAAAAAAAAAAACAACAGAAGTAAGGAACGGCAAGGTAAGTCACGGAGCAACTAGCTAGTGCTAATGATATATAGCCTTCCTTTAATCTGAATGGTAAGTATTTTCATTACATAGTGGAAACTCTCAGGGTTAAATTTTTATGTGAAAGAAGTATTTTTCCCTCAATCACATCCTGATAAGTTCAATAATTTACTACATTTTGTGAATTTGTCCAGCATTTTTTATGCCAAAATTATTCCCAATGAATTGACCAAGAAATACAGTTGAACTGGATGGTGGGTCTAATACGGTGTGTAAGCTATTCTATTAGTAAAAAACTTTATATTGCTCTTTTTACTGGGTAGAATGCAAAGACACAATGTTTTTGTTAATAGAATATTTTTGTTGGTTGCCAGAATTATTTTATTAGCTATCCCTCTATAACACTAAGTTTTAATAAAATTATTACTCTATTGTTGTGGTAGATAAATGCTTGTATAAGTTCTACCTAATATCAATATTTATTTCATAGGATATGAATAATTCTTTGGAGTTTTTCCTAGGGAGAGAGAAACTGCCTCAACAATGCTTCGGTCACCAAGACAAAACAAAAAGTATATCATATCAGGTAACAGACAAAAAGACAAAGGTTTTTCTTCTTATTTTTTTTTCCCCTCTAATAACTAAGAACTCAAAACTGATTTTTATTTTACAAATAACTGGTATTGGTGTCAGATCAGAGAATAATGGAATAAAATACTAGAGCATCTTTGCTAGGTCCTATTCAAATCAAGCTCCCCTGGTAGATGTGAGTCTATGTGAGCTGCATGTGCCAGTCAGAAATCTCAAGTCTTTTGGGTAGTCCTCACTTTTGCATGCTACCTGAAAATGCAGACCACTTTCAGAATCATCTAAATGCCACAGTGCCTAAGATCTCATTCCCACACAAGTTTTGAAATCAACAGGGACCAATTTAATAGAGGAAAGAAGCCACACTATGGTCATAAGTAATTTACTTTTTCCTATTTCAGGTCTTTGTTTGTAGTTCTAATATGATATATCAGAATATGGTTGTATAAGAATAGTGGCATATTTATTTATTACATTAATATTAGCATTTAGGGGCTACAAATATACATTTTTCTATTGAATATCAATCATTATATACTCTGATGTTGCTTCTTTAATGTAAAAGAGAAAAGTATTTTGGTCTATTTTGTAGTATGGACTTCTCTAGAGGCTAGCTCTAAGTAATAGCAGATTTAGCAAGTTCTTTTAATTACTTGTAGAAAAATGTGGATGTTTGATCAGATGAAAATGCTTCTCTTTCTGAATCCAAAGAATTTGTATTGGGACTTACAATGTGCCAAAGATAATTTGATACCATTCATATTTGATTGCTTTGTTAGTTTGAGTTTGAAAGGAAAACATCTGCCTGTTGCCAAAGTCCATTCCCTTTCAACCATGGTTGGATAAAGCTCACAGCTGAAGCAATTTACATAATGAAAAAAAATCATTATCATCTTCCTTATAGAACAGTTTTTTATACCTTTTCTAGTTTGTACTAGAATTTTTTAAAATTTAAAATTGTAAAAAATGTCAGATTTGTGTCTGAATATCAAGCTCTTGTTTTAAAAATAACTTTATAATTGTAAGTTAATATTCAATATACTTGAACACTAGTATCATGGGAAGCCAACATTAGTGCCTGAGCACTGTGTATGGCCCAACAACACAAGAAGGTCACAGAATCACAAATTCACAGAACATGCTGAGTTGGAAGGGATCTACAGGGATCCTCGAGTCCAAATCTTAGCCCTGCACAGGACCATCACCAGGAGTCACAACATGCGCCTGAGAGTATCATCCAAATGCTTCTCGTACTCTGTCAGGTTTGGTGCTGTGACCACTTCCCTGGGAAGCCTATTGTGGTACCTGACCACCACTCTCCAAATAGGAAAAAAACCCAATCACAGTGCAATCTATCTGGGGGACAACCTTTCAGTAAGCATGGAAGATCATGGAAGCTTGGAATGATTTGTTAATCTTCTTGATTACCAAATTCACGACCTTCATTGTTGTGCAGTGGATGCATCACGTTATGACTGCTATTTCCCTCTCTCAATCCTGTCTGCACTCGGACTTCACCTGCCTGACCCAAACCTCAATGACTATAATACCTTGAAAGATCAGCCCATGGCTCAGGAGTACTTCAGAGTGAAACAACACAGACGACCATAGTATTAGTAATTCTAAACAAGAGGGACTAGAAATAATAAGTGATCAAGAAGTCACATCAAATGAGAAAATTAGATTCCGGGATTCAAGATGTGAGATCTCGTGAACCAATATCAAAGAACACTATTTTTTTCAAATTAAGCATTGTGAATTAAACATATTTTGATTCTATTGTGTTTGAAATTTCAATCTATGAATAAAAAAGATGTGTGTCTTGATATTGAATTTGGACTCACATAAACTGCTTGTGGTCTCACAACTGTGATGAACATAGGTCATAGTAACATTGTTATAAGTCAAAAATATTTGGTTTTTTTTTTAAATTAACTGAAAAGTTAAAACAAATCATTAGCTAGATTAAAAAAAGTGTAACTTCCTATAAAAACTCTTAGTGGAATTTTTTAATGTATTTCTCATAAGAAATTACAAATATTTATGCCATTTATTTATGAATTATGACTCCAACACTTCTTAAAGTTCACTACAGTTATTTATGCTAGGTCCAGGCAAAGTGGGACAACAACAGGAAAGTGTACACCCACTCTTGCAGTCTTGTCCCAGCTTGTCCATTAGTTTTGTTCCAATTCATCAGCACTGCAACAGAAATAATTTCTGGACTACTCACTTCATCTTTTATACAACAGTGTTTCTTACATGGAAGGAGATAGTAAGAGATTCTTACATAGGACTGGAGATAAAGGCAAGGGCTGAACCTACTGTTAGAAAAGTGTCATTGCTGCCATTTCCCCTTCCCCTCCCTCCCCAAAATGCAGTTCTCATTCATAAACTGGAAAAACAAATGCCTTCCTACAAGAGATGGAAAAGGAAAATAAATGTATGCATTTCCAATTGATTTCTTTGGGGCTTTGTCTTCACAACTTTAGACATGGGTGAAGCACAGTGTCCTAGATTTTGACACTGGGCATTGGTTTCTTAGATGGGGGCAGGATAGATGAATTTATTACCTTCCCCTTCGTATGGTTTTTCTTTCATGGAGAAGCAAGTGACCTTCTGATAGTTACTGTTGGTAAATGCTGGAATCACATTTGTTTTTTATTGGAGGCATTACTCTGCTATTACAGGTCAGGTCTCCTACACTCTGCTCCTGATGTGGAGTCATCTTTAGAATTCCCACTTACAAAGAGTCATTTCTTTGAAAAATATCTCATTGTTTTTTCTCCAAAAAGATAGACACCAGGGCAGAGGGCTTATGTTTTCCAGCTGCCTTCTTGCAAGAAAATTAAGAAAGTGAGGCCTTAGGTTTATACTTCTAAAAACATCCTCTCAAAATCAATTCCTGCTAATATAAACAAATTAATTTCCCTAGACCTACCTTTGCATTTATTTTCCTCATAAATAGGAAATTATTTATTGGTTATCTGTGGTAATATTTTATGTTTTCAGTCAGAAATATTTACTCTGCTCCCTGAAGCACCAATAGCACTTAGTGATTTTCAATTTGATATTATTTTCATGTTTCATCAAATAGGGGTTTAAGACTATGTGGTTTTGCCTATTTCCTACTGCCATGTTTTCTTCCATTATGTTGCCAATAAAGAAGGCTACAGAAAGCAGAAAAATTATACTAAAGAGAGCCATAGTACAATATAGAGCTTCTTACATTTAAACATTTCAGGTACTGCTGACTGTGAGCAAAATTCATAGCCATCTGTCAGTTTGTAGATTTAATTTAGTTAAATATGGCAATCCTTTCCTACTGGACAGCTGGCCACATAAACCATGTCACTACGGTGGAAAACCTCAGCAGAAAGACCAGGAAGTGAATGAACATGGAGTTTTATCCCTATCCAGAACCAAACAAGAATACATATATTTCAATTTTTATGTATATATATATATATATTTACATATATATATTTAATATATATACATACTGAACAAAACCTTTTCTCATATTTTTAGGAACGTGTACTTCATGGAAAATATAGTTTAATAATTACAACATAGTTTTTTATTATACTAATATCTCAAATTGCAGACTTCACACATATGTAGATTAATAAAAATCTCAAAACCCAATGTTCCTCCAAAATTACCAGAACAAGACACTATAATATCACATTAAGTTCATGCTTCCTATTGGCAGTTTAACATAGCACAAATGAGGATGCCCTTCATTCTGCAGGGAGAGGAATTTGTCAGTTACAAGGATCTGATCAGAACCTTTAGAACCTATGTAAGTTTGACTGGATGAACACAAGACAGATATTGACTAAAATAAAAATATATTGATTCTAACAACCTTTCAAAATATCTTTTACATTTACATCAAGTTTGTTATCACTCTTGTGCATTGAAATCACAGATCTGCAGAAGCAGAACAATCCATAGTCAATATATAAAACAAGGTATTTACTGAATGCGTAAAAGCACACATTTAGCTTTGAGCAAAGAGCAGAAAATCTCTTGTTGCTGGTAGTCAAAGAGTAGAGAGATTCATGTCACTACTGTAAATCACCATGATCACCTGAGCAATCTCTTTAACAATATCAGCTTCATATTCATACTTAGGTATTTGTTAAGTACCCATGCTTAACTTGAAAAAAATGCCTTCCTTTAGCAGCTAAAAATAACAAAGTTCATAGAATCAAGGGACCTTAAAGATCATCTAGCTCCAATTGTCTTGCCACGGGCAGGGACACCTTCCAGTAGACCAAGTTGCTCAATGCATCATCCAGTCTGGCCTTGAACACTTCTGACAATGCTTACAGGGATGGGGCAAAACTTTAAAGTTCTTGTCATTAATTCAAATTCTGTTTTCACACACAGCCTGACAAATTATATTATTCATACCATTTGCTTTGATGGAATCCATAAAGTATTCAATGAAGACAATGGCGTAAGTTTTAACTAGATTATTCTTTATAAGGTGCCGTTAAAAGATGACACAGACAGATCAGCCTGACTTTTACATGAAAGTAACAAAAGAGGGAATAAAAGACCACACTGAAATGGAAATTCTTTCTGAACTGAATGGCAGCATAAAACAAGAGATCAGTGTCCTTAGGAAGTGTTTTAAGATGAAAAAATTTAAGTTGGTAATGCTGACAGATAACAGATTATTGCATGTGTAAGTGAATGCACATAAATAGCATGTGTATGAAAGAGAAGTGGCATGATCCTAGCCTGCCAGTTGATAAGAGACAAGAACTGCCAACCAGGAGGCTGGTCACACATTGTCCTTCTGCACAGGGACTATGTAGATTGGGAAACCAGGGGTTTGAATTCTGGAAGGATGAGCAGGTGTAAGAAGGGCTTCCAAAAAGAGGAAGCACTCTTGGAAAGATGAAGGTGCAGGTCAGGAAGATCCTGGAGTTCAGATCATTGGGTAGAAATCAGTGCCAATTGAGCACCCAGGGACCTTGCCCACTAACACCCAAAACTGGTGACTGAGAAGTGGAGAGTATGAACTGGCATGACTTTCTGCCCATCCTTCCTGGAGTGACCTCTCTGCGGGGAAGGAAACTCAAGACCTCGGAATAAAGCCCAGGGTAAAGCAAGGGAATCAACGCGTGGGATGAACAATCAGGGTAAAAGATCTAGTCCCACTAGTTTCTAAATAAAACAACAGCATCCAGATCCAGTATGGGTTTAATTTGCTTTTCTTCATCTGCAACAGAAGAAAAATCATTTCCATCATTTCTTTCTGGAAAAGCTTTTTTTTTATTTTACCAAGATGGCATAATTTTGGTTTAGGGTGGAAAAAATCAATTGCAGACATAACTTGTTAGAAAATGTGATGCTTCAAGACTGACCCTCTCCTTCCTCACTCCTAAATGGCAAATTAATTAAATTAACAGGAAATGACCTTGGAATAGAATTACAGAATGTCTCAAAAAAAACTTGCAGTGAGCTACTTTTTTTTAAATTGCTGTTACACATCTTTATACTTAATGGGAAATTGGTTTGGCTGGCTGTGCTTCAATTGCTTTGGGGAACAAGATGGATTGCTCAGCAGAAAAAAAATCACACACTGCACCACAATGTTACTTGGTAGCAACTGAAATTTGCATTGCTTATGGAGCAACCCCAGGAGCCCCCATAACCCAGAACAGCTCTCTGAGCAGGGTATACATTGCCTGCATCAGCCATCTAAGGTAGGGCTCCGAGCCATCTGTGCTCTCCATTTGCTCTATAGGTAATTAATACGCCAGGGTTAGGTACTTGATAAACCTGACATGATAGTTTGGAAAGCTCTGTGCTTCCATCCTGTCCCTTAGAAACAGTAAGACATGGCTCACTTTTCCTCACAGACTTACTGCTGTACACAGTGGCCAAAGTCCAAACCATAGGTACCTCAGCAAAACAAGGAAGGGAGCCTTTCTTCTCCAATCTGACTCCTATGCACATCTGCCAATTCAAGAACCAACCCCATCCACAGAAACAGTAAAGGATTTATTTAGCCATCTTGGCCCATCTGTGCTGATTTTTGAGCTTGTGACATCAGCAGTGTGCCCCATAGAAGTATTTTGGCTATAGAAATGCAGCAAGTGGAGATACTTTGTAACTTTACACCTCCTAGCACATGCAGGACGTGTAATAAAATTAAGATATATAAATGTAACTACTATATGACCAAACCCAGCAAAATTAAATAAGGAAAGAAACGATGTTTTTCTCTGCATTTATCTCTTTGAAGAGGAGAGAACATGCTCTGAATTACTTTGTGAGAATACACAATCTTGACAGTCAAGTTTTACCAAAGATAATTCTTTTTGTTGTTGAAATAACATGAATTCTTTCATGGATAAATAAAAAAGAACAATGGTTCCTTTGTTAAATTATTTTGATCAAGTTTTTCATTCAGTCAATTCCTTGTGTTTTGCAAACATAAGAAGGCAATTGTTACACATGAACTGTAGCTTGAGAGGCAAAAATTCCTGTGTCCTTCTGCCAGCTATTGGAGTAGCTCAGGGCAGTCTTACACACACCAACATAATGTACTCACCTGCCCATAGTCTGTAAAACTAGGCCATAGACTCTTGGAGTCAAGAAAGGTGATTATAGTTTAGAAATGCTGCATACATATACAGAGAGCAGAGGAGGTTCAGTGCTTTGTGGAAATTCCACTAGGATAAGAGTATCACATCACAAAATCCTAGGTAACCTTTTGGAGTTTGCTGTATCTCCTTACACTGTTGGGCAGATGCGGACCTGGCTGTTTGCTGGGGACATTGCTGAAGCCCTTCCAGAAGGAGCAACGTGGGCAAGGAAATCAGCCAGTGCTCACACAGAGCCTGGCGATCCCTGAAGTGATTATATGGTATAAGAGGGTATGGAATAAGAGAGTATTAATTTCTCAAAGACCTGTTTAATCATCATAGCTATAAAAAAAAATTTAAAAGGGGGTAGTGAAAGATAAAACGGTACTTATAATTAACATCCAGGCATATCTGAGACCACTGCTTCCCTGCTGTGCTACTGAATTATTCCCACTCAGGCAGTATGGTATAGTTTGATTTAACATAGGCAATGTGTACTACTTCCAGGTAAGTCTGCTTGATCTTTTCTCTAAAGTAGTGAGGGTAAGCTCATAGGACATAAACAGAAAATCAGTGTGTTCAACCTTCAGTGTAAGACAGAAAATATTCTTCACCGACGACAGAATTCCAGCCAGGCCCTCATGTTTTCACTTAGGTTTTCTTTAGAAGAAAAGGAGACTGTCAAAATATTTATTAAAAACAATCTCAACAAACACATAACATTTTGGTGCTTTTAAAAATAAATAAAGTAGTAATTCCTGTCAGCCTTTTATCTTAAACTCTTTCAGGTCTCAGTATGTAAAGCCAGTCAGACTTGGAACACAAATTTCCCTGTGTATGCAAGCTCTTTGTATAAAATGCAGATAAGTATTGTTGCAGCTGTATGCCTATGCTTGTTTAAAAAAAAATCTTCAAACTGCTTTAGCATTCACTAGTCAACTCACATATTAATGTAAGTATACATCAGACTCTGTGTATACTTTTAAAAAAGATTACTTATAATGTTGGTACTGAAATAGACATAGAAAAACTGTATTAGACTGATGAGACAGTAAATTAAGACTCTTAAATGTGTTTTTCATTTAGCATCAGAGATGGAAAAATTAATATTCTGAAAGTTATTACAGGTTTATTTTATAACAGTTATGAATAAATTACCTCTGTAGCATTGCCTACCAAGATGAGTAGTCTTCCACAAAACTAAAACAAAATCCTCCCCTCCATTTTGATTAACCTAAGCAACAAGAAAAGCATTTATGTAGCTGCGCTGATCTTGAACAGAGCTTGTCTGAGCTGGGACTTTAATAAATTTCAAAACACAATGCTTAACTTTTAACAAATAAAAAAAATTCATAATGACATGGCTTACCAAAAGCTTGATGAGCAAGTCATGCCTACTTCTCCTCTGGCCATTGGAGCAATGGCCAGTCTTGGGAAACAACAGAGGAGAGAGGTAGGTCACACATTTTTTTAGGCTTTCTGAAGCAATTCATGAAAGTTTCATATCACTGGACATTTCTGTTTTTTTAAGTTGTAAAACTGAAAGTAAATCAATGTGAGTGAAAATTTCCCTACAGGATAAGAACAAAGAGGATGTCTGCTAAGCAGAGCACATAGTAGTTTCAAAGAGATTATGAAGAGTGAAAGGACCTCAGGCCTTGCTCCTCTAGAAAAGTGTTGCCAATGTTTCCTCGTCGTGCAAGGTTAGAAATGCATAATACATTAATCTCTTACTCCTAACATTGGATGACTTATGCAGCAAGTCAGACCTATCATATTTTTTTGGAAACCAGTCATCTTGAATGTATTCTTCTTTTTCATAGATTCATCAATGCAGAGGTTACTTGCTGAAAAAATCTAAACTCCTTAAAATAAAATAAAAAAACCTGCAAACCAACAAACGCTAAAACCAAACCAAACCAAAAACCTGCTCCTTCACACTGGAATGCAATGACTGTAAGGTGTACAACTTTGAGTCGAATCAAGGTGTAGGTCAAGCAAACAATTCTTCAGTAAAAATCCCCATCCACAGCACTAACGATTTCTATAGAAAAAAAGTAAATTTTTGGCTATTGCCCCAGATTCTATTGAGTAACGTGTGCTGGATACTGTAACATGAGGCACTATTATTAAGAAAATATGGCTATTGCTTTCACAGGTTGAAGATCCCCTGAGAGAAGAAGTTAAATAAAGGCCACAAAGGGCAGAGAGGTAGAAAAATGAAAAAAGAAAGAAACATCTTGCTTTTAGAACTTCACCACTGTGAATGGCAGGCAACTGACTGGAATAAATTTACAAAAGTCTGCTTGTGATGCTGGACTTGACATCAGCTGAGAATCAAAGTTGTGACGAGGAAAGTTTTCCCCCCTTATCATGGACTACTGAAATAGTATTCCCACTGTGTCTATCTGGTTTTGTGACACTATAATGTCCATGTCATGTCCATGCTGCAGCATAAAAATTGAATGGTTTTTAGCTACAAAATTAATTGGACTTTCACCTCACATAGTATAACCTCATTAATACTAAATAGGTTAATTATGATAAAAATATTACCATAAATAATACAGGGATTAATAATTTAACACCTCTAAAAGTATTTCCCTTTTTTAATAAAATCTTATGTACAAAGCTTACCTAATCACCATTTGGATTGTCCAGAAAATTCCATGCAAGGTAACCTGAGGTCTGCACTGCCCTTGTTTTGCTCATTGAAAGCTCCTGTTCCACTAATTTAGCTCCTAGGAATGTGACCAGCTCTGCCTGGCACCTGTACCTGGAGATTGCAGAAGCATTGAGGGGTTCCTGCTTTAGGAACTGACTTTATGATAGGTACCTTGCCTTTAAGTAAATGCTTCCTCTCCAAGTCACAATACAGGTTTCAATCCTAAATCTAGTCTAACTGTATGAGTGACTTTATGCACACGACAAGACTTTGTCACGTGAACATCAGATATTCTCTGACACTGATATCTTACTGCTTATTAGGAAAGGCCTAAGAGAAATTACTTTAGTTATTGGTTTGGATGCCTGAGTGAAACTGTCTATCCATTTATTCCTCATCCTGTCATTGCCTGTGAAAAACTAATGACAATTAATTTTTCTTCCAGTCATCATCCATCTTCACTATTTAGAACGTAAAGTGAAAGCTGAGAAGGTAATTGGGGATATCTAGACATGCCCTGCTGTTATTCTCTTCCCTAAGCATTCTCTTCTGTCTGCTGTCATAGGGAGCAGGGTCCTGTGTAGCTTTGCTCTACCGAGTTTCGCTTTAAACTGAGTGTGGGTTTAGATTAGATATTAGTAAAAAATTCTTTACTGTGATGGTAGTGAAGCACTGGAACCGGTTGCCCAGAGAAGCTGTGGAAGTCCCATCCCTGGAAATATTCAAGAGCAGTTTGCATGGGGCTTTGAGCAACCTGGCCTAGTGGAGGTTGTCCCTGCTAACTGCAGGCGAGTTGGAACTAGATAATCTTTAAGATCACTTCCAACCCAAATCATTCTATGGTTTTATAACTCTAGTACAAAGCTGCATGGCTGAAAAACATAAAATAAATATTGTCCTTACATGGTAAGAAGGAACCGAAAGAAAAAAAGGACTTGGAAAATGGAGACCTGGACTTTGTGCCACCTGGAATGAAAGCAAAACAAACCTGATGGAAATAAATAAATTTTCCTCCCAATCGTACAGATGACATAGAGCTATTAGTTATAACAACATAGTTTTCCAGAAGTACATTCTCACAAAACCAGCAGGACTGGAGCTCGAGATAACACATGCACAAAATCCATTAACAATTTGTAAGAGCTGAACCATGCTGACAGACTAATTTCTCTAAACAACAGTTCTAGGTTGAGCTGTACAGAATTTGCCACAGCACTTCACTGTGCAGCACCGGCAGGCTTGGCACCACCTGCGACAAACACCTCCAGAAATGTCCGTAAATAACACCCTTTTTTCTGCTGCTGCTGACAGAGTGCCCAAAGAGGTCAGGTGGGAACACATCCTATGTGTATTACGCAGACATACATCAACATTTAACATGCCAAAGGGCAAGGGAGGTGCTGACACACTCAAGTCACTGCCTCTCTCTTTCCTTCTGTCTGGAGGGAATAATACTATGCACTCAGTGGCTTTGCCCCCTCTGCAGGAAACAACAAAGGCTGGAGACAGGTGTCCTCCTCACCCTATAGCTGGGCCAGAAGTGCTGCTCTCCCTGCTCCACAGCATGCTAGAGAAAGGAATAACAGCAAGGCTGAGGGGTCAGTGAGCCAAAAATCATTTTAATGCTTTTGACAGAAATGCAACATAATTTTCTGACAAAAAATAACATGCACTCTAGCCAGTTGAAATACACTGGTAATATCTCTGTAGGCATATATTACAAAAATAGCATAAATGTTCTGTAGATATCTGACAGGCCATTTAGCTGAACTACACCAGATCCTGGTAATAAGTCTGAAGGAAGACTCCCAAATCCCAAAAAACTGGGGAAATTGACATAGTGGGCAACAGTTTCAAAATCAAGGCACACTTTTTGTGCCATGCTATCAGGCAGCCAAGCTGTGACAAGAGAGTTTGATTTCATGATGTGCCAAGCATGTCTGAAAATCAAACTCCTTCATGGTACTTCAAGCTGAGCAGTAAGAATCAGAGGGCCCTAACGTCAGCCTAGCCACAATTCATGTCAAAATTTCAACTTTTTATCCTAGCTCCTACCTAATTCATACAGCTACCACTAGCAGTATATTCACTGAGAGACAAGAAAAAGGAACTTAAAATACAGCAGTACAGTCTTTCTTCCTTGCTTTATTAGCCTCATAAAGTAACACTAATTTTTTACTATTCTCATATAAAAATCCAAAGGCTTTCTGTTACAAAGAGAACTGGCTTTTGAAATCATAGATTATACTCCAATTAATATGGAATTACTATGCTCTGCTAAAATATGTGATGTGAAATGTGTAATAAAAGAGGATTATTTCAAGGATAATAGTAATAACCATACAACATGTCATAGTATTTTTCATTATTCTAAAAGAGTTGTTTTAGCTATTTTTTCAATAGTTAAAGTAAATCTTCAGACAGGCAACTAGAATGTGACTGCAGTTACACTGTTCTTGTTTGTGCAGGCACATTAATTCATTAGTACAGAGCTGTTGGTGACCAATAAGTTTGTAACCTATTCACTTTCAACAAAGGAAAATTGGATCATTTTGTTTAAGCACCCTATATACCCAAATAATTATTCAAATGTTGTGCCAAGACATAGGCCCCAGATAGAGAGTCTAAGAAACAATGCATTAAATGTAAAAAAACTTATAAAATTTACTGTAACCTTAATATCACTGTAGCTAAATTTTCAATGAATTACACAGCCACAGTGTAAGACAAACAGTAAAATAAAGAATTCATCTTCAACTGCATGACAGAAAAAAAAAGAAAAAAAGAAAAAATGTGCTCACCTGCTTTACAAAGGGATATCCACCTCCTTAATGAAATTTCTATCAAATCTTTGAACTTTTTTCACAGAATCATCTGGATTGGAAAAGTCCTCTGAGATCAACGAGCCCAACCTATGACCAAACATCACTTTGTCAACAAGACCATGGCACTGAGTACCACATGCATTTTTTTCTTTAACATCCCCCAGGGACAGTGACTCCACCACCTCCCTGGACAACCCATTCCAATATCCAATCACTCTCTCTGTGAATACATTCTTCCTAATGTCCAAATTAAACGTCTCCTGGTGCTGCTCAGGACTGTGCCCCCTTGTCCTGCTGCTGGTTGCCTGGGAGAAGAGGCTGACCCCCATCTGACTACAATCTCCTTTCAGGCAGTTGTAGAGTGATAAGGTGTCCCCTGAGCTTCCTTGTCTCCAGGCTGAACAACCTCAGCTCTCTTAGCCGCACCTCGCAGGACTTCAGAAAATCTAAAATCTAAATGTAGGTATGTTTTGTGCAGCTGGGGTACAAAGAAGGAATAGAAGATAGATTTCAGGAGCAGATAGATGAGATGGCCCTTCTATAACAAGCAACATAGGACTTGGAAGCAAATGTTTCTAACAGCACCAACAGAAAAAAAGCCATATTAAAAGAAAAAGGCAGATACCATTATATTTCTCATTTTAAATTTGTTTTTCAGAAAGATTTCCTGTGATTGTTGAATTGCCTGTTTTGAATATTAGTAAAATGAACTTGGAGGGTCAAAAAGATCTCTCATTAAGGGGTTATTTTTTGTTCTTTTACTTTGTTAGAGACCTCTAAGGAAATTAATTCTTCACAAAATGTCCTAAATAACTTTTCAACTTCATGGTACATTCATGTCATTATGTATTTTTGTTTCAGCTTTGATTTAATTTTGTTTCTGTAGTTTCTTTCACTTCTCTTCCCCTCTTTTTTGAGTAAGATTTTACTTTTATCTGTCAAACATTCATCCAGATTAGGAAAAAGCTTCTCAAGTTTACTCTATTTGCTAATGAAAATGTTTGTTTCACCTTTTATCTCAGGGTGCACAGAAAAAGTGGGAAATAGACCCCTATGAAAAAGACATTTCTCCACATTTTCTTACTAAATCCTAAAACAATGTTGTGTAAAAAGAGTGTCTGTGCTTAGACAAGAACTTTTTAGCTTTTTCTCATCATTCTGTAACTTAGAACTGAGAAGAATACTACCACATACATGGCAGAGAAGACGACCTGGAGTTTTTGTCTAGCAATTCAAGGATATCTATTTTGATTATAGAGAATACAGATAATATTTTGAAGACCCCAGAATTCAGGGTATAATAATGGAACTGCAAGTAGCAGGCACGTGTCCACTACACAGGTTTTGGAGCACATGACCATAAACAGACATGATGTTTACCTGTGTACAGTTTCAGAAGCAGGTATAGAAAGGGGACTTTTTTGCCAAGGACTGTATTGGGTTTGTGTAGCAAGGATTTGGTAAGGGGAAACCCAGACCAGAGATTCCCCTGCAGCCTGTGGTGCAGGCCATAGTGAGGCAGCTGTCCCCCTGCAGCCAATGGAGGTCCACAGGGGTGCAGAGATCCACCTGCAGCCCTTGGAGAACCCCAAACCAGAGTGGATGGATGCCTTAAGGAGCCTGTGACCTCATCGGAAGCCCACACTGAAGTGGGGTCCTGTGGGCTCATGGAGAGCGATCACACTGGAGCAAGTTTCCTGGCAGCACTTAGGACCCTGCAGGGGACCCACACTGGAGCAGCCTGCACCCCATGGAAGGGACCCATGCTGGAGGAGTTCATCAGGAACCGCAGCCTGTGGGAGGGACTCAGGTTGGAGAAGGTCATGAAGGACTGTCTCCCTTTGGAGGGACCCCATACTGGAGTAGGGGAAGACTGTGAGGAGTCCTCCCCCTGAGGAGGAAGGAGCAGCAGAGACAACACGTGATGAACTGACCACAGCCCCCGTTCCCCATTCCCCTACTCTGTAGAAGGGAGAGGAATCGTGACTGAAGTTCAGCCCAGGAAGAAGAGAGGTGCAGAGGGAAAGTGTAACTGGTTAGTGATCTCTCCCTGCCCTTATCTCATTCCATGAGCCTGTCATTATCTTTTCTCTCCCCTGTCCTGCTGATGAGGGGAATGACAGAGTGGCTTTGATGGGCACATGGCATTCAGCCAGGGTCAACCCACTACAAGGGCTCTTTTTGAGATATCAAAGGCTAGTTCAACTCAGGAAAACAGGGTAAGTGCTGGGCTACAATGCAAGGCTGGAAAATGACATGATCCTGCCCAGAAACAGTGGGCCTGGGGAACATTTATTTTCACAGCTTCATTTAGCATCTCTATGTCCAGAATTATTTTGTTTCAGTGACATGTTTATGTCCTGATAAACTAACCTTTAATAATTAGAAAGCATTTTGGTGGATTTGGTTGTCTTGCTTTAGAAAAGAAAAGCATTAATTTCAACTCAATACCAGAGCTGACTCCTGGCCCCTTTAAACAAACAGACAACCCCAGTCTACCTCCAGGGACACACATATATACTAAAGATGGACTTGTGGTTGTTTTAGAACAAAAGTAAAAATGAATGGAATATGTTACCTAGGCAACAAAACATCTGAGCAGAGGTAAATGATAGAAAAAGCTGGCCAGCAGGGAATGAGTCTGGTGACAATGTCAGAGAACGAGGCAAGACTTCCCCTGTTATAGAAAGAGAATAAAACAGAATAATCCAGAATTCAGCAGACATTTCAGAAAAAAACCCTGCTAATTTTGTCCAGAGGTAAAAAGGTATAAAACTTATTTCGCCACATTGTTTTAAGCTTGGTCTATAGTAATGTGAGGCTTCTTTTGAAGGACACCCTTCCCCATTTTGGTTTTCATCAACTCACAGTCCTTTCAGGATGCTCACCAGTGTTATACAAAGTTTCTGATCATGAGGGAGGCGTGTGCAGAAATAGTACAATACTTTGTTCCTGATAAAGTCAATATTGAAGTTCAACTGACTTTAGTTAGATGAAGATATCAGTGTTTTAAGACCAAATTCAAAGTCACTAAGCGCTGGGGAAGGCTTACATTTAGGAAGGCTGACTTTCCCAGTATTGATTTAGGCCATAGCTGAGAATAAGTTCCTTCCTGTAATACCCTTTTACAATATTAATAGGGGTTAAATTAACACTACTTTCAACTTTTGAATATTTTCTAACTTCATACTTTTCAAATGAGTACAGAAAAGCAGTTTTAAAACAACAACAACAAAGCATCTCATTATCGAGGGAAAAAGGAGTTTCTATGACTAAGAAATGAAAAGATTTCATACATCAAGTCACTCGCAAATATAATGAGACTGGAGAAAATAAAAAGGCAAAATTTATTTTATCTTGGCATTGAAGCTAAAGAACTATTTGAATAGAGGAGTGATGACAGTGTCACATCTGTTTATCTGTATGTGGTAATCTAAGGGGCTTGTCAGTGTTGCGTGTCAAGACTGTACATGTGTGTTCGTGGGTATGCAGGTGAGATATGTGTATATAATAAGATATAATAAGAATGATAAGAGGAACAGAAGGGAATCAAAGGGCTTCAGATATATAATGTGGATAATGTGATTGACAAAGAATAAGATAAACAATGGATAGAGAAATCAAATTGACATAATTTTTGTATTTACCACATTCAAAAATAACCCATTTTCATGTGAGAATGAGATTGTAGAAATGGAGACAGATAAAAAACAGCCTGTCAGTTGATTGCATAGCCAGGTAAGTTAAGACCTTATGAATTTTAATAAGTGTGTTGGCCCTGTACAAATTCTATTTAAGATAGTGACAAACTTTCTGAAAGGAAATAAGATGACATTTTTCATACTGATTATATTGCTTAGAATTAGGTATATGCCAAGCCTCCTTTTCTTCACATCCCCCCTCCCCAAACCCCAATCAAAACAAACTGAAATCTGGCATTATTCTGCATATACAGAATATTCATCATTAGCAGGTAGGCAGAGATTACAGATGACTGTTTTGTCCTTTATGTCCACTTATGTTACTTGTTGTTAGGATAGAGAGACCATTTTGAGGTGGTGTACAATGAGGCAGCTGAGAGGCTGTTAGTCATACTGAGCTATTCAGTTGAATTTTTTTGCAATAGCAGTATGGAAGCAAAATTGGTGCTGTGTCAGCTCACTGAATGTTAATCATATTGCAAGAAGGAAAATGTTGTTATAACGCAACCCTTGGGAACAGAGAAGGTCAGAGATGAGGCAAGAAAAAATTATAACAAGTATAGAACAAGCAAACTTTCCAATCTTACGCAATCTAAACTGGCCTCCTTAATAAGTAACTTCTGTACTGTGTCATTCTTGGAGAAATCCATCTGACCTGACTCTGAAGGCAGCAATGACATTTAGCTGTTGGGGACCCTCTTTTTCTTCCCGTCTCTCGCTTTTCTGAGAGAGGAATTTAGTTTGGGAAAGGTGAAGAAGAAGGGGTTGATGGATAAGAGCAAAACCATAAAGGTCTGCCTTTCTTTTTTATTTATTTCTTTTCATTGGGCTGGTGGTGTCTTCCTGAAAGTATTTACCTGTTACTTTTTGACCCATTAACAGAAAACTAAATGCATTCCTTAGCCATTTTCAGTTCTACCCTATTCAGCAAAGCAAACAAGTGACAAAATACGGATACTAAACTCAGCTCAAAGCTTGTTGACTACAGAGTAGGACTTTCTACTAAATCAGACCTCTCCATATCTGCCCCAACATGACATAAGTAAATGAGTACTAAAAACTAGATGCAATAATTATTCCTAAAAAAAGCAGTTGCCTAAATATCTACTTTATTGTTTATAAATGCTATATTTCTTACACAAGGTCCTGACCTCATTGGGAAACCTGTTTTCAAGATGTGTGCACACAACAAAAGATATTGAATGAAGTGATTGTAAATACATTATTCATTTCTAGTCATTACTGATGACCTTATGTGTAACTTGTGAGTAAGAGAGCATAGCACAGCTATGAATGATTGTTGTGAGGTCATCAATCAAGGGTAGAAATTAATTCTGCATCTACAAGTGCCTCATTGCAAATCTTGTCTAGTATAACCACACTCTTTCAATATTTATGACTTTTGTAATTCAGTATTTTTCTAAATTTAAGTACACTGCCTTGAGCAATGTGAGACTGAAAATATATCAACAGGTTTTCATCTAAACATGTCCTTTTTACCCAGGTTCTGAGACATCAGACCATTGTTGGGCTTCATATTCTGGGAAGGGACAGACTATGCCTATAGCAAGCTGTATTTATATTAATAGGAGCTGTGTCATTGAATTTTCAATAAGGACAGTATCTCTGAATTTAGAGTCATCCATGTATTTGGAAGCAGATTTTAAAAACAAGTTTATGAAAAAAAATACCTTAATTTATACCTTAATACCTCTTTAATTTCTATGGTAAACATTATTAGAGAATTAAAATTATTATAGTATTTGAAAATTTTAAATTTACTAACATGTAACTTAAATACTTTCTTAGTGCACGACACAGTAAATTAATTCAATATTAAGAAGTAATATCTTGTGTATTAAGAAAAAACTGCTCTAACATTAGTACTGAATTTCTGATGGAAGAAACACTTTTGCGCATGAAAACTGCCTTGACCACAGTCAAGGATTTGTCTGTATTCAAAAAAAAAGAAAGCTCAATTGATTAGATAGGTAGATAGACAGACAGATAGAAAGAAACATTCAAAATTAATGAAATTAATTATCACTATGGAAGCAAGTTGAATCCCCTGCAAATAGAATTAATTCAAAAACTTAATTTAGACTACCTAAACCAAGACATAGTGCTAAGCAAGTAGAAGTAGATTATTTCAACCCAGTTGTACAAATATGAATACTCTAGATAAGAACTAGTGTAGCTTATGGCAACATATTGAAGCCTTGTTCTGATTGCAGATGTTTATGGAGAAACTCAATACAAACTCAGTAATCAAGTAAAAGTACTTTCAATATATTTTACTGAGAGTCCTACTAAAGACAAGCTTCCATCTAAACTGTATTGTGGTTAAATTTTCCTTAAAATGCAATTAATGTCCTCTATAATCTTATCTAGATAGTATGTGCAAGGCTCGATATGCAAGCAGGTAACCCCAGCCACCAGGCTGTGGCTTAAATTTTAAAGAAAATTTATTTTAACAGTCGAGAAAGCCACAATATATATCTAAGTGATCAATACAGCTGGCTGAAAAGGCAAAAGCGGAAACCTGTTTTGGTGCTTTTAAACAACACCTTTCGCATGCGCAATAACCCCAGTTTGAGTTCTCCCCCTGTGCTTTATGGCCTGTCTGGCCCCCTACGGGAGCCTCCAGGCATGTCTGTGAGAATTCTATGGCTTGTAGCAAGGGACTTACCTCTCGGCAGACAAAGAGAATATACACAGCATCCTGCATGAGAACGAATTCCTTCCCACATTAAAGCTTTTCCCTCGCAGCAAAAGTCTCCTTGAACAGGAGCTAAACTCTCCCTCCTTGCCTTTTCTTCTGAAGGTCTTCTGCTCTTACAGTATGTAAGAAGGCTTTAATACCCAGCTTGTTGAAAGTCTGGCTTCCAGACTGAGGCGTTGTGCAGTTCTCTCTTCTATAGTTGTTCCTCTAATGCCCTAGTGGAACTCATACACATCTCAAGAAGTCTTTCAACTGAAGCTACAGATTTAAATGGCTCATAATATCCTGCACAGATTTCAGGTTACAAAATCCTCTGTCAAGCAAAACTCAGATCCTCTGAGGCTTTATTAGGAAACTTGCAATTGAGAACAGTTTACCAAAAGAAGTTTCAAATGAAGTTAAGCTAAATAATGTAGAGACATGAAAGCATTTGGCTTTCATACTAATAGCTGTGCAAAGCAAGACTCATCTGAAATGAGAGCTTGCTTGGAAACAAACATTCCAAAAATCATACCTAGAGACAATACTCACCCATGCACTGGTTGAAAGAAGCTACTGTACACCAAGACCCTTGACTTGGCAGCTGTAGGGGTGGTCATCTGCACTTTAGTGCCAATAGCAAACTACCCTTAGCTTCTACAGGACCAGGGTTAGACACATAATGACTCGTTATTGTGATTATAAACAAAATATAAAAGTTTGGCTTTATATCTCAGCATTTTTATTGATAAACCAAAACACATCAAGCAATAAATAGGGAAACAAAACCTTAAGAAAACTCATCACAGCATTCTAGTACTTAAAGGGCAGTTATAAAGAGAACAGAAGCACTCCTTTCCTTCACAGGGAGCAGACAAGGGGTAATGTGGACAAGTTCCATGAGGAAAGATTTCATCTTGGTACAAGAAAGAAAATGTTTACAATGAGAACAATCACCCACTGGAACAACATCTCCAGAGACATAGTGGGTCCCCATCACTGGAGGCTTTCAAGATGTGATTGGACAAAGCACCAGACAATCTCATCTAGGCTGCCTTTCCCACAAAATATTGAACCAAATGATTTTCTGAAGTCCTTTGAACCTGGGCTATTCTATCATTTTATGATTCCATCACTATCTCAACTCATCAGACAAAACTGTTTCAACCAATTTGCATTAATATTTGAAAACCCAACATAATTCCTCAATTTCTTTAGTTTTTCAGGAAACTATCTAATAAATATTATTTAAATGTAATTGGTTTTGTTTGTTGTAATGTTTGGAGTTTAAGGAAAATAAAGTTGTAAGTAGTATTCGCCATGAAACAGTCAATGAATAGAACTGCCAAGATTTTGACTTTTCAAGTCATTTTCATTTTTGGACTTTTGCTCTTTAGTTGTTCTTTGTTGGCTATTTCGGTTGAAATGGAAACCAAAGAGTAGAAAAATACTTCGATTGGACTATTCAGAAGGTGGGAAATAACTGCAGTAGCAGCATTTAAAACTGATTCTCTTGCCACAGAACTTTAAGCAAGATTCTATCCAAAATCAGATTTAAATGTATTTTTTTAATTAATTTAAACTTTTTTTAACCTGATTCCTGCACAATTTCCCTGTATCATGATTGGGATCTCCCTTCTCTACCCTGCTTCAAGTAGCTAGAATGATTTAGGTAGCTCAGTTTCCCAGTTAGGATTGTGATTAGGCTTTTAGTGATCAAAGCTGTCTGGAAATCTTTCATTAGCATATGGTTATATATATATATATATATAAAACAGAGGAAAAACAATCAACAGTGCCAAAAAGTCATATTTCAAAGTAGAGAAAAAAACCCACCCTGAAATAGCAAAATTCCCTGTAAAACAAAAAGCAAAGCTGTTACAGTTAGCAAGAATGTTTACTGAAACACCCTTCTCATTGGTAGCTTTTCAAAATCTCCTTCTCTTTAATGCTTTCTTTATTTTTTATTATTTTTTCCTAAGAATATGTATAGTGATTTCTATACCTTTCACATTTCATTTGGAAAATTGGTTTTGTTTCTCTATGTTGACAGAGAACAGAGCATCCATCCAAATTCAAAGCTTGGCATAACTTATTAACAACTAGCAAATGTATCGCACCTCTCAATAGACAGACTTTTTAGTGTCAATTCAAAGCGAAGACTGTGGCCTTTCCTTACTGGAACCCTAGTGGGAAAAATCTTTTCTTTATATGCAGCTGTAGTAGCTGCAGCAACAACAGTGGTGAAGATGTGCATACATTCAAACCCTACCTATGAAACTTTGGGATTTCAATTGTTCAAAATCTTAAAAAAATGTCCTTGTATTTGGATTAATCTGTGGAGGCCACCTCTGTGGATAAAGAGCAATCTCATCTTGAAATCCAATGGGTGTCACAGCAAAAAGGGTAAACAAACTTACAAATTGAAAACAGAATAAAGACATGAAAATATATGAACTTCTGGAGATAAATCTGGCATTACACCAAAGGACTAAGAGATTCAATATGAAATAGATTCAAATGGTGAAGCAAAGATTGCTTCTTTTAGCTACTTCCTCCCCTTTTCAGGTTGAATATATTTCCTGGGGAAAAAAAAACAACAAAACAAAACAAAAAAAACCCCAACAAACGTTCCCACGTTGCTTCACTGAGGAATTGTATGTTGTCCAAGTAGGATTTAAATCAAAAGTGGGTCAGGCCAATACATAGCAAACTATGTCTCAATATACATTGCACATATGCTCAAAATATGCATATACAGTTTTCTCATAGCCTTAACAAATGTAAATGAGGGCATAGAACAAAATATACATGGTCAGATATTCAAACTGAATAACAAGTATACCTCCACCAAAGTCAATATGAGACAAGACGAGGAACTGGTCTGTTTTTCTAGAGTTCAGTAAGAACAGAAGCCAGGTGTAGTGAGGGTATTCACAACAGCTGTTGCTATGATTGCATTTTGGTTATGGATATTATGTACAATATTAAATAGCTCTTAATATTTTCTCTTTTTAAAGAACCCCAACCAAACAAAAAAACCCCAAACAGACAATCAAACAAAACAAAAAACCAAAACAAGACAAAACCAATACTGCAAAAAAACTCAAGCCCATAATCAAACCCAACCACCCCCATCTGTTCCAGGGAGAACAGGGAGTCCGACAGTCTGTTGAAATTGAAACTAGGACACTGTTGAAAGCTTAACCAAACAGTAGCTTTATTATTGTCTTAATTCAAGGGGAGAACTAAGATATCTATGTTAACCAAGAAAAAAATTAATCCATCGNCCCCCGGCCACTTCCCACGCCTCCCTGAGCTGTTCTCCCTCCCCCTCCTGGCCTGGAGAGAGAGCAGAACAAAAGGTCCTAGCCAAGCGATTAGCATAAGGATATGAATATTCATTTAACCCTTTGTTAACTATTTTGCATACTAAGGCATTGCCTCCAACCTTTTAGGAAGGAATTCCAACGGAGTATTGAAACTATAATAATTCTCAAAAGGGTGGCCAAGTAAACAGGAAAGAAAGCCCTCCTGCCCCGAGAGGAAGAAAGAGAGAGAGAGACTAGGGAAAAAGCCCCCAGGTCTGACAAACCCAACTCCCCCAAGGTGTCTTCCCACAGGGTTGTCTCACTGACCCCAGAATGTCCAACTGCCTCAGGGCAGTGGCTGCATCCTCAAGGGTAGGCCGGCTTCTTGCGAAGGCAGCCGTGCCCTCCAAAAGGCAATGTTGTCCTAGTCACGTGAAGCGAGCAAAAAGCACCTGAGACATGAGCCATCTGCCTTTTATCTAATTGGCCAAATGGCGTTTACCTGAGCGATGTGGCCAGGGCCGCCCAAGCAGAAGTTTTTGGCACATCCCCCCTGTTATATAACTGATACTTCTCTGCGCCTGCACAAGCCTCTCTGCACTTGCGCAGTCAATTTCAGAGGGTCTTTCTTAATTGAGTCCGGGGATTTATTTCATCCTCCTCCTCTCGTTCTCCTTCAAGTGCCCTTGGAGGGCCATCAGCCAATCATGAGAGACCAATTAATTTTCGTTTACACAGAAATGACTCCCTCANTTTTAGGAAGGAATTCCAACGGAGTATTGAAACTATAATAATTCTCAAAAGGGTGGCCAAGTAAACAGGAAAGAAAGCCCTCCTGCCCCGAGAGGAAGAAA
The DNA here is from genome assembly GCA_013396755.1 of Sclerurus mexicanus. Taxonomy (NCBI): domain Eukaryota; kingdom Metazoa; phylum Chordata; class Aves; order Passeriformes; family Furnariidae; genus Sclerurus; species Sclerurus mexicanus. The sequence continues at coordinate 288,959 of VWZF01000477.1, read as the reverse complement.
GAGAGAGAGAGACTAGGGAAAAAGCCCCCAGGTCTGACAAACCCAACTCCCCCAAGGTGTCTTCCCACAGGGTTGTCTCACTGACCCCAGAATGTCCAACTGCCTCAGGGCAGTGGCTGCATCCTCAAGGGTAGGCCGGCTTCTTGCGAAGGCAGCCGTGCCCTCCAAAAGGCAATGTTGTCCTAGTCACGTGAAGCGAGCAAAAAGCACCTGAGACATGAGCCATCTGCCTTTTATCTAATTGGCCAAATGGCGTTTACCTGAGCGATGTGGCCAGGGCCGCCCAAGCAGAAGTTTTTGGCACATCCCCCCTGTTATATAACTGATACTTCTCTGCGCCTGCACAAGCCTCTCTGCACTTGCGCAGTCAATTTCAGAGGGTCTTTCTTAATTGAGTCCGGGGATTTATTTCATCCTCCTCCTCTCGTTCTCCTTCAAGTGCCCTTGGAGGGCCATCAGCCAATCATGAGAGACCAATTAATTTTCGTTTACACAGAAATGACTCCCTCAAGGCCAGAGACTGTCTTTATCAGCCTGTTTTCCCATAACTTGGCAGGAGAAGCACAACTCCTCACAGGTGGCTAGACCAAACACAGACCAAAAAATACCAGCATTGAATTCCACCCGAATACACCATCCCACCTCCAAACAACAAAAACAAGAAAATGTGTTTTGTTCTAGTACAGAAGCATCTAAAGTTTCATGAATTATAAAGTTCTTCTCTCTATAAAATCTTTGTCTAGTATCCTTATGTGAGGAAAATATCATACCACCTCCTTTGGATGCAAATATCTTATGAACTTGAGGTTTTTTAATTTTCTGCAGTCAAAATTGCAGTCAGCAAGGGTAGAAAGCCCAGCTAACCTGGGGGACTCACATACATCCTTTCTCAGATTTGTAACTGCCTTTCCAGATGTAAACTGTGGGAAGTAGAAGACTTCTTTGGCTTATTTGGAACAGTGAACAAATTGCTCAGAGTGCAAGTTTGACTTGGAAGTCAGTTGTCTGTGGAAGAACGCAGTAGCCATGACTTTAGACAGCTACTGAATAAGTCAAGATACACAACTGAGACAATAAAGTTCAAGACTAATGCCTTTTACCCGCTATATTCTGTCTAGCATTCTAGAATATTAACTTCTTTTTGAGGCTTTAAATGATACTTTAACAATGGTTCCAGACATTCATGCTTTTGAGCAAATTTTTCAGTTTTGTGTTGTACATGCATAGGAGTGCTGTCGATACTTAGTAAAATGGCAAGTATTAAAGCACCTTGATACCTTCTAAGCTATATATTTACTATATATTTACTTATTTGACAGAGGCAAAGGTAGAAAAACAAACATCACTCTCACAAAAGATGGTACAGTGATTACAGATCAAGACATGTGATTAGAACCCAGGTATTCTGTTCAGTGTTTCATTCTTAACCAAAAGTCCCCTCTTTCACCCTCTACTATCCACTACATTAGTATAATGTAATCATTCCAAAGTACTCATACAATTAGAGATTTTTAACTTCATTATTACTGATGGAATTTGGACTAATTAATAATTCTCAAAAGGCCACTTAGCATAATCTACATTTTGACAATAGACCATGAAAATTAAAAGAACAAATGTATGCATATTTCCAGCTGTCTCAGAATTATGATGGTGACATTAATAATTTGTTATATTCATTGCTCAGCATTTATTGAAACTGCTCATAGAGCAAGATAAACATGATTAAAATTAATGAAACCTAAAGAATCCACAGAGGATCAAAAGTCAATGTCAATTGCGTTTGCTGCTTACAGAGAACTCTGAAGTTGAAGGTTTGCTTTTGAGATTTATGTGACTGATAGTTGACTGGTGTATGATTAATTGATACAGCTTTCTTATTTTACTGCTACTGAAATGCTACTAAGAGGTTACCAAAATTAAAACAATTATTTATGAAACAATTCTGTAGTAACTTTTGCATGCACTCCAAAGTAGTTCTTGTAGTGATGGAACTTATAAAACTTTAATATCTTACAATGAAATCCTTCTGACTGTTCTGACAATACTGTGGCTTCAATTTTAATTAGAAGCAGAAAACTTGGCATGTATATAATACATGATCATTTTAGCTGCATGTTTATTATGCAGACTCTAAAATCAACTTTGGATGGCCGTCTTAGATATTTCAAAGGGTTTTTTTTTTAAACTACATTCTGTAACTTTAGTAAATTCTTTGGATAAAGGCTTTGAATTCTGAGCTTAGAACAATACGCTTGTGGTTTAAAGCTTTTGCCTTGCCTATAACTGAAAAGCAGAAGACCATTGTCCAAGAGTGCAGCGCACTAGTATTTCCTCAGGCTATAAAACGTACCATTTGGCTTTGACTTCACTTGAATCAATCATTTCCAAGGACGGGCTTGTCAGGTGCTATGTAAACCTTATACTTTTTACAGGCAAGGCTTAAACATGAAAAATGTTAGTTGCAAATAATGCATAAGATTTAAACAGGATTATGCAGTAGAACTATGTCAAATCACTTCAGCTGAGGTTATAGCCTGAATTCATCACTGGAGGCAAGGAATCAGGGCTGCTAGTGTTTCACTACCAAGTTTAAACTTGCCAGTTCTAATACTGACCTTTGTCCTTTGCTTTATAACTACCTACTGTCTGGAGACGCAATTGAACTGTTACATAAAACACACCTCAGTGAGCAGAAGAAATATCTGGCCGATGTTAAATCTGACCTCTTTTTTAATTGTGTTGTTCTTAACCAACATCATAGGGCTGGATACAGATGAATAGGGACCTATAGAGCATCTAGGCCATGAAATGTTTAATTGTACATACTTCTGCACAAAGTGAGTCCAGGTAACTTTTCAGTTTGTATGAACAGTTATGGCTGCTCAATGATATTTCAGAGGGTGTTACCCTATGTCCCTTGATTCCACGGCAAGAGCTTTATCTACAATCCTTTTTCCTCATTCAATTTTTTTTTACAACTTCAAGGAGCTAATGATGTTGCAATAAACAGACAGCATATTCATAACTTTAACTGCCAACAGAGGCTTCTAAAACATTGTATCTTGAATAGTTTCATCTTATTTTCCACTCATTCTTCTGGTTTCTTCATATGAAATTTTTTTTTTCACTCAACTGACCTCAGAAACAAAGCAACATACTAATAGTGTTACATATCACATTTCTTTGCTGATAAAACTCACCAAACTGTAGTATACCATATTAGTTGGCAATGTGAGATGAGATGCTCATCCTCCCAACCCTGTTCATTGGTAGTGGAGGACAAAAAAACACGCCATCTAGTCTACTTTGCACTGTTTTCTGGGATCGGAAACTTACTTTTGGACATCCTTTAGCCTGTGGTTCAAATGCATCACACTGAGCCTAACTCCTGCTTGACTTTAGCTAGGGCAGCCCTACATGATGCCAAGCCAACATATCTTTTTCTGTTTTCAGCACAACACTATGCAGCAGAAACTGCAAAGAAAATGTAGACTATCTCCATGGGGCACTTTGGAAGTCTAGCTGATCTGGATGTGAATGATCACATTCTGAATGGAAGGGGCTTAAAGTACCTAAAACTATTTGATATTAACTTGGATTCAGTTCATATACTGCTTATGAAGAATTCAGAGAGAGACAGAGAATTGTTGTAGCATTGTTTTGAAAGGTAAATATACATACATATATATACATGAAAAAACAACTAACCACTGATAAGCAATGCTTTGAAAGACAGAAAACGAGGATGAAGAGAAGGAATTATTTTACCTCATCAGAGCTTTTCTTTTTATCTCCTGTTTTTCAAAGTTCTCATCTGGGATGTCCTTTTCAGACTGTTTTGTCTCTTAGCATATATGTATGACAGAATTTTATATAGCTGTGCAAAAGAAATTATGTAGTCAGAAAAAGTGGCTCCAAAAATAATCCACAAGTGGCTCCAAAAAAAGATTATCTTCCCATTTAGGAAATGAGTACATTAAGAATCATTTAAACTATGGCCTATTATTAAATTCAACTTTCATCTGAAGGGCTTGATTACTCTCATTGGCAACTTCTGAAATCACAATCCTGTATACAAAATTACATTTGCAGAGGACTTGTTCTTTTATTTTTGAACACTTCCTTCCCCATGGCTGAGTGCAAATCAAACATGTTTTTCACCCAAATTCTTTTTTTTTTTTTTGAGTAAGCAACAAAAACAGTGTATGCAGATAAACCCAGAAGCTGCACGCATTACCTTCTAAAATTTGGCTCACCAGTATAGGCAAGTAACATATATTGATCTACATCAACATTGTGTTTCTCTGGGTTGTTAGCTGCTATTGCCTTCTTGAACTGCCACAGATTTATCACATCAAACTGTACAAGAAAGAAACTTACTCATATTGAACAATGACTGAAAACCAGCTGACGTGCAGTCCTATGAGACCTTTGATGTTCATGGCAAGTATCATTCTCAACATAAATGGAAATGAAAGTATATGGCACATAACATCAATCGACAGTGCACCAAGATGTGATGCAGATTTAATAAAGAGATCACCACAGTTCGTATCACTGAATAAATGGAGGTAATTTCTGTGATTCTACAGTTCTATGTAATTCACTTATTGCCTGCAAATTTATGTGGCCTTGACTTAAATTGTCAATTATTGTTTTGCTCAATTGTCCAGTGTAAAGAACTGTCTTCATTTTGCTACCAGAGCTTTCATTAATAATGCCATGATGGGGTTTTTTTTCCTAATGAATGGTGAAGCTATGCAAGTCTAGATTTCAGTGAAATTGAAATTATCTTCTGGAAACTACTTTGCCTCATTTCCTCAAGCCAGTGAAGAAACTAATTACTCCATCTAATTAATTGTATACTGTCACAAATGATTTTGCAAACCCTCACGTTGACAAGCTTGCTTTTCAAACTGGTTTCCCTGCAGTACTAACCACCCTGAACAACATCAGCTGCTTTACCCCTACCTGAGATCCTATGATTCTGAGTACAGCTCCTGATTGATTTATAGCTTCTGCTGGAAAAACACAGCAAAACAAAAAACTTAACAAAGAGGAAGCACTGAAAGTCCTCTAGATTCATAAATATTTAACAAACTTATAAAGAAAAGAAAAAGTGGATGCTGTCATTGTTTCTCAAAAGGTTTTGAAATAAAAAGAAATACCAGAAAGAAGAGGAGGGGGAGCAGAGGACAGGGTGCAGATGGGGGATGGGGACAATGGATGGGAAGAGACAGGCAAAAAGAGAAAGAAAAGTTCTGCAGATCAAACTTGAGCCAATGCTCTCCTTCTTGAGCTAGGGTTCTGTGATCCTTTATTTGTTTTTAAATGCTTTATCAGAACCAATACTATTGTGCTCATTAGAAGTGCATTTTGTTCGTTAGTGATTTAGATGTAGTCCCAAAATGCCAAGATACTCTTAGACAGCAGCTATACAGATAGTGCTTCTTTTGACAAAGTGGTCACAGATAGATGCTTTTCTTGATGTTTTGCTGTCAATCAAAATAATGAATGAGCTAACCATCAGTGGTTTCTGGAGCATGCATGAATACGCATAAAGCCACTTACACAGGTACAAAGAGGATTCTTAGTGCTGAATTAGGTCATTCATTTGTCTTGTTTTTAGAAGAATTGTGGGGGAAAATAGTAATTTCATTGCCTATGGGTACAGAGATGCTTGAAACAGAATACCTGTTGTTATGACTGCATGTATAAATTAGGAGCAATCTGCTCTGAAGATGTTACTGGGTTACTAAGAAAAATCCTAGCTGCTGCCAGAGGCAATGCATTGCCCATAAGAGAGCTGAATACAGGATTCTGTTCTTTGCTAAGCTCCTTTCCTCTAACGATTCATCCTATGCAGACTACCTCTCAGACCTTACACCATAAAATATGTCGTTTCTCAACATGTTTTGAACCTCATGCAGCAGCAGAGTGGCCAGCAATTTTTGTGGTCTTCAGAGTAGAAAAATACTTCAATGAAGAAGTATACTTTTGTAACCAAGACACTGAACATTTCCAAATTGCTTTTGTTAAAGGACTCCTAGTTATTTCCCCAAGTCAAGTCTGTTTTGCTCATGGCAGTAATGGGTGAGTGATCTCTCCCTGTCTGAATGTCAACCCATCAGCCTTTTGTTATATTTTCCTCCTGCTGTCCAGCTGGGGAGGGGAGAGACAGAGCAGCTTTGGTGAGCACCTGGCATACAGCCAGGGTCAACCCACCACAAGGGCATAAAACTGACATTAAAAAACTGCTATAAGTGCTTTTTACTTACTAAATTTTGATTCACAGGTCACACAATGAGATATTTGTAGGGGAAAATGGGTGACATTACTCAGGGTTTAGTCAACATGAAGAGAAAAATCAGCCAAGACTTAAAAATTGTTCTGCATGCTGATGCTGTTTCTTTTCTGTGGGGTTTTGGTTTGGGGTTTTTTTCAAGAAAAAGTGCAGTTTCCCATGACAATCCAATACTTCCAAGAAGAAAATAACTGCTTAATTTAAAAATCAAAATCTGAGAGAGAACAGTCCTGAGACATCTGCTCTAGTTGACTCTGCCTGAATAGAGAAGGCAAACTGGACTAGATGATATCCAGGGGCCATTTCAAACCCAAATGATTCTGTGAGTCTATGAGTCTATTTTCTACTTTTCAAACAATTTCTGCAGAACCAATCTAATAAACGTGCACCAGCCTCTCACTAATAGCCAAAGGAGAGTGTCATTAGATCTTCTTTCAGGCATTTAGACTCCGTGTTCTTTAAAGAGAAACCAGGAATAACTAGCAACATTTTGGCTGCAGGCTATAACACCAATGATTCTCAAACATACAACTATGACAGCAAGAAAAAACAATGTACATATCAGATAGTTTACAGCTCTGATGTGTCCATGTGCAAATTTCAAGAATTAGTTTAAAACCTCAAACTTCCTCCCGAAATGCTCTTTCAAGTTTGAAGGGATTTTCCTTTTCTGGGTGTTGCAAAGGGCTGGAAAGAAATGAAGAACTTTCAAAAAAACACAGTTTTCTTTCAAAGGGGATTATGTGGTCTCTAAATGCTTTCACTTAGGAAAAACATTCTTGCAACTGTTGTTGGCAAAAGAAGACTCGTCTTTTCTGTATCATTTCAACCTAAGCAGTGAGAAGCAAGACCCCATAATGATGCAAGTTCAGTAGTAACAAGGGAACTAGCTATGTAAGATATGATGTAAGATCAGGGCTCAATATGAAAAACTTTGCCTTTGTCAGGCTGTCAACAGAATCTAAAATTTTTCGTATAAACCCTTTTCCCCACCTTTATAAGCTATAAAGGACTTGAAATAATATTTTTTAATCTGCATCATGTGATAACAGTAATAAAATCAATTTTTCCTTAGGAGACGTATATACTCCAACAGTAAATACAGAATGTGACAGAGCATTAACAGGAGAATATCTATTCTTCTTTAACTAATGGCATTTTTCTCCAATTTTATGCTACGTGCTTATCATTGCAGTATGCAATATCATTACAGTAATGAACTTGAGAGCCAAAAAAAAAAGAGTACAAATTAATTACTAGGTATTAAGGTTATTAAGAATTCAAAAGCTGGTTTATATTTAACTAATCTATATATTTTTATTTATTTAAATGTCACAGGCTACATATTATATAATAACTTAAAAAGACTCATAATTTAGGAAAAAAATCCTGTTTGGTGGAAGTGGGAAACTAAACACTCAGCAAAAATAATATGACCATGTGGAATGGTTAAAATAATATTGCTTGCCAAAGTTGTTGGGGTTTTTTAACTCTGATGATATTCACAAGAGAAGTTTATTAAAAAGTGAATCTATGTGAATGTGTGTGCACATACATAAGAGAGGAATATTTACTAAAATAATCACTACCTCAGGAAAGGCTTTTGATTAATTAACATACAAGCAATTAAAATAAATAGCTTGAATTATTTCATATTTCTGATTTAAGAGCTAGTGTTTGATTAGACTGTCATGGAAACTGTCATATGTGATCTGATTTGTATTTAATAAGGAGTTGCTTTAAGAATATATAGTCCCTATACAATAACAAAATCATAGCACCAGAGGAGAGAATTAAATACAATTATCTCATATTTTGATGAAAGTGAATTGAATTATTAGGCATTAAGCCTTCCTGAAAAGAAGTCATACTACTTGATTTTAAATTCATACAGGTAACACTGTTATTATTGGCATCCAGTCTCACACTGATTACTCTAATAGAATGAATGATTTCCAAAGTTAATTTCTGGAAGTTCTGCTAAGCCTTGAAGTTTGGCTCATTTTGTGCTGCAAACTGCACAAAACTTAAATATTTGACCTTTTGCCCTCCCATCACATACCTGTTACAGACATAATGGTCTCTCAAAACTAGATTATCTGCTGTGCACGATACTAATTCTGGAGTCAGTGTGTGACAAGAGAGGCAAAATGTGCAAATGGATACTGAAAGAAGGGCAGTCTACCTGCAGCCATAATAATTCCAAAAAAGGTCTTACCAAATCCATGCAAAGTACTTTGAGCTCAGTCCTGCTGCTATTCGTTTAGTATTGGAAGGCTAAATGGGGAGGCAGAGCCAGGACAGTTTTATTGTTCTAAGTTCAGAAGCAGCATCCAAGGATTGAGTGGGTGGGACTGGTAGGTCTCAGACAACCCTGGCAGCTCCTCTCCAGTTTGACACAGACAAGCCAATTAAGAGAATAATTCTCACTCTCAGGCAGCTGCAGAAAGAGAATTAGCAACTCTCATGCCTATTACGTAGTGCTGACTACCACAGCATGGCTCAACTGCAGCAGTGTCAGAAAAAAAGGGTGCTAGACCCTAAGGAGGAACTAGGCAGCCAGTCCTCCAGCATGGAATCCTTTGCTAGTGATCAGTGATCCCAGTCCAGGCCAATTAAAGCCTAATCTGCAAGCTGGACAAACTCTGGCCTGGCTTGATCGAGACAGAATACATTGTGTAGAAGGCAAGCACACCTAAATTCAGCAGAGAAGATCATGGTCACCTTATTGGCACAACAATGCTCCCATAGGTGCAACTGCACAGTGCCATAACCACCTACTGCAGTTTTCCAGGAAGTGAGGAAGAGAGAAAAGGAGTCTTAGAGGGTGATAGGCTTATAGGAATGGGATGAATTCCTTCAAGCTAGCATATGTTTACTGACAGATTTCAAGTGCTCAAGTCCACTTCCATGCTGTGTTCTGTAAAGGTGGATACAATGGTCTATTTAGCAGGGAAAAAATAATGCCACAGGGTGAATGAGTGTCAGCACAAGCAACAGGGCCTGATGCTCCAAGCACAGGAGAATGTTGATCAGCAGCAAAATCAGGAAACAAAACAGGAATCCCTAGACTTGAATATTCTTCACAAAACCAGTTTCTCTGTATAACTTTATTGTCTCACAATTGACTCTGTCTCAATTGTGAGATGCATGAAAAACTCAAAATCAGGCAAGTTTTGTCACTGCCCTGCTGAGTGAAAATGAACAAGTCATTTCTGTTATGTTCTTCCTTAGTTTTATGGCCCCCAGTATTGGCAAAATGATGCCTACCCTCTGTTTTGAGCATATTGAGTCCAACAGAAATCTACATTATTCATGTTTCCCATGTTTGAAGGTCTTCTTGTACCGATGGATGTTCTTATCTCTATTTTTATAGAGTTCCATTTTTAATGTACACATTTCTCTCTCTTCTTCTTTGCCTGGGTGATCCTGATTTATAAGCACTGTAGGTCAACTATAAAAAAAATGTTTCGATTTCCTGAGATCTCTCTTTGAAAATGAAATGGCTGTTTTGAGAAGTGAAATTTGGCATAGAGCAGAGAAAAAAATGGAGCACATATAAATAAACACATACTCGTAGCCATAGAAGGATGATGATGAGGGCTATGAAAACTATAAATGACCTTTATTCCCTCTGCTTCTGGCAATTTCTGAAAACCAGAAAACTTTGCTGCAGTTACAGCAGAAAACCCAAAGGCATATATATAACTATTATAGTGTTTCCATACTGAGATGTTCCAAAGCTAGGGAAGTTTTCATTGAGTTGACATTTTAGTATTAAAACTAAGAAAAAATAATGCCCACACACTGAAGAAAACCTTAAAGAAACATAACAGGTATTGACAATCAAATTAAAGATGAGGCAATTTGGGCAGATCTCATCCTTATCTGCTTGTGTGCATGGCTCAGTAAAGCAACAATTCTGACTGCAAGATGTCTCAATATATATAATGATTATGGTGTAATCATTGCACATGATTACATGAAAGCATGCAATGATCATTTCAATATCATGCTGAGCCAGTAGGATATTGTCTGAGCCTCTTTAACCTTCTTAAATATTTCACAATTCCTCTAGCAATTTCCTCTAAATTTCTTACAAGTTTTACTTTCATCTTCAATTAGGCCATTCTAATCAAAAGTAAAATTAAAACACTGAGTCTAAACAGCTTCTGAAATACTTGAAACATTTCTTTAGTGAAAAAATTAAAGACAGAATAAGTACAATGGTCTTCATCAGACTTTGTTTTCTGCATCATTACAAAAATGAATGTTATCTTAGATAACCTGGAAATGATCTTTACCGGAACTTCTTATTTTAAAAGACTATATTCCTTGTTATGAATTATTGATCTATTAATTGTAGATGTCTTTCTTTAATGTTGAGCTGCAGGCATATTCTGGGACATAAACCTTATTAAATGTAACTGAGAGTGCTCAGAGTCATTTACTTTTCTTGCTGCAGTACTAAGTCAGTTATTTTCTCAACAGTGATTTTATGTTTGAATTTCCTATGCACAGCAGAAAAGTTGTGAGTAGATAAGGAAGTGCTCCCTCCCACTTTTGCTCTCCATTCCACAGGGACACTATGACTAGCAAGGGAAAAGGAGAGGAAAAGCCACCGTTTCAATGGCTGCACATTTCAGCTGGGAAAGTCTCATTCCTGCTCTTTCCTCTAAGAAGAGTTAAAAATGCAGTATATAAAAAAAGTCTTGTGACCTGCATTGTTGTGTGGCTCAGTTACTGTCTTCTGAGAGGAGAAATGGAAAATTAGTCAGAAATAATTTTTCTACAATTAGATGGAATTACATAAACTAGATAGAGATATAGCAACAAATATTTTAATAAGGAATTATTGAAAAACTACCTCAGCCTAACCCAAGCAGTAACCTTTATGAATTGAAGTATACCAAAATGTTAGATGCTGCTGCAATCTTTGACTATATTATTCCAATTGATGATAAATTCTTGTCATTAGCTCAAAAACTTTTGATGGTTTCACTTAAGCTGTTTCTACACAAAATTATTATCACCTCTAGGCACCAAATGATTTCACACCATGTTAGGATTTCTCATTTTCTTGTAATGATTTGAAACAAAAATATAATTATACAGGCAGCATGCTACATTTAACCAAAAATTAAAGTAAAAAATAAATACATAAAATGTCTGCCTGGATCAAATTAGTACTGCTTCATGTTTTAGCATAGATTTAATATTAATAGTCCTGGCATTACAACATCAGGAAAAATACTGATAAATGCTACAAGCAAGTATAAGCAAGGTGTATTTTTTCTGTGTAAGGACTGCTAGATCTGTGATATTCCATATACTATCTGGGTACAATACCTGTTGAATGTTGTTTGTTTTCTTGTTTACACAAAACAGTAAGAAAGGGTTTGGAAGAAATCAAAATCAAAGAAACTACATTGCAAAATATAAAATAAAACAGCAAGAAATTAAGCAAAGAAAACCAAGAATGAAGATAAACCTAAATTGTATCAGGTAGAGCAGAAAGACAACACATACATGAACTGCAGAAAGAACACACCTTTCATAGTACAATAGAAGAAATTCAGAAGTTTCACAGATAACTCAAAAAAGTAACACAAACTTAGTAGCTAGTCGCTGAAGACTTAGATTGAACAAAGTCACAACAGGCCTATTCTAAATCCAACTGGTCACATTTTTACAGAAATAGGTGCAGAAAAACTACAGAAGTCTTGGTCTTTCAGATTGTGTACATATGCATCATCCCTGCAACAAATGAGAATTTTCACCATTGTTTTCCTGCATTTTCTCCCCATTGTGTTTGACCATTGTTACCAACAATTTTTCCAATTCCACAGGTCATTGTGCTGAACATATTCCCTCTTTGAAGCTGGTAGGATTTTATGAAGCATAATTTATACTTGTGAAAATTAAATTAATTTCCTTGATAAATGTAGAATGAAAAACCAAACCGCAATTCTTTGTTTTTTAATGTAAAAATCCAACAAAATATCTACATCTAATTTATCATTTTCCTTAAAGACAGAGCTATAACAACATCTTGCCCTGTGTCTGCAGTGTCAACGTCATGCCATTTTGGCAACATCTGAGCTCCACCTATTTTCACATCAGTCTTATATTGTTCTCTGGGAAAAAGATTCTTGCATTTCAATACAAAAGAGTGCAGCAAATAATAACTGGGAAAAAATTATATCCTTTAATGGTGGTTTCATTGTATAAAAAGAGGAGTATAGCATGCTGTTCACATCCTCCCATGCACTATATAAATTTTCCAAAATGACTTGTGACTTTCCCTTACTGAGCTGGAGGGAACATGGAGGCATAAGACACTTTGCATATTTGGAAGAAAATTCTTAAAAGAAAGCATGCTGGGAACTGCTCAGGGAAATTGGCTATAAGATAAGGGGGAAAAAAGGCAGTAAAAGGGGAGCCTTTTCCTTCAGATAGGGTTCAACATTCACAGTCTGCACAATCTGTCCCCTTGTGTACACAGCCAGCTTATTTCTCTGCTGGCAGAGAGAATCACTCTTGCTCTCTATTGCAGATCAAACACACACACACATGTATGGGCCATACTGAAGATGAAAAACAACCAGTCTTGAAAGGAAACAGAAGTAATTAGTCTATTAAAAATAATAATGCATAATAATTATACTCCTATAACTGGCTCTGTCTTTCAAGTTTGAGGGAGGCTTTTGCAATCTCAGTGGAATCTATCAATTTTTCTTTCCCAAATGTAAATAAGTCCAGAGATTTGTGGTGTTTGATTTTGCACTGTGTAGAACTGACCCTTTTCATTTGTCCAGTTTAAAGAGAACAAAATTGCATTTTTTCTTAATAATGCAGAGAAGTGTAATCAGTACTTATCTGCACAGTCTCAAATTCAGCTGAATGAAAGGAAGGTTCATCACCATTGGGAAAGAATCAGGGAGTACACTCAAATTATCAATGCCTTATTCCACAGTTACTCCTACTGAAGTCCTTTTCTAAGGATGCTAAACCAGCCAGATACCTGATTTGAGAACCCAAAACATTGCATCACACATATAATCAACATCAGTTTGCATCACACAGGGCTTTGTGGTTACACAGACACTGAAGATGTTATTTGTTTTCAACCTCATGAGAGTCAACTTTGTAAACAACAAAAAAAAAGTGATTAAAAATGCTTTTATTAATTTACACATTAAGGTAAAAAATAAAAAAAAAAAACCACAAAAGACACAGCTGCAGACGCTTTAGGACATGATTTTTTTTCCCCCTTGAAATAAGAAAAGGTAAAGAAACAAACTTGCTTCAAACAGAGCAGAATATAAACTTCATCTTCACTGCTGCATGCAATAGGTTCTCACAGAGGAGGTTGTAAGTATTCCAACATCAGCAGCTCTTTTCTGCTTTATAAACATAATCAAGAGGGAAGCAATCTGGTATCTACACTGGTCCTCATTAAGATCTTTGAAAGAATCAAACTGTTATACAAGGGATGAAAACACCACTTGTGAAAAAGCTCAATGAAAATCTTTTAGCCCAGTTTGGGTTCCTCTTTTTCCAGGTTAATATTTGGTTCTGCAAAACAGTTTCTCCCTTTCCTCTGCTCTACAGTTCCTGTTCTGCAACTCAGTTCTACAGCATGACACAAATTTATCATATGCCATGCATGGTCTTTGCGGTATTGCTGAAACTTGACTCTATCACTCATCTGTAGATGGAGACAGGTCCACAAAAGTAGTTCAGATATGAAGACTAAATGCTTTTCATCAGGAGCCACTTTCTCCCCTTTGACTAGAAAGAGCACCTACAGTGACCACACACCTAACTGTGGCACTTCATCTGAGGAGGGTTGATGCAGACTGCCTATTTGCATACTTAAAATAAAAGGTTCCTTTCCCTGCATTTAGAGTATATATATATATATATACATATATATATACACAATTTTTTAGTAATTATTTTTCGAGTTGGAACGATAACTTGGGATGCGTATTTTGGGGTGCTAAATTTGGGTAGGAAATAAAGCATGACTTTGGGAAATCAGTTTGTAAAGGAGAAAATGCCACCAGAGGAGGCCTCATTAACTTCTTTTGTTTTATCCAAATCTGCAGTGCAAAGTTTTCTGTTTGGTACAAGCTAGCTAAAACACCTCAATATTTAAGCAAATAAAATTAAAAGCCACTAAACTTCAGTTCTATTTGCTCTCATGCAACGGCTACAGAGCTCAATTTAATACAAACAAAACTGATGCTGCCTCTTTATGAGGGCACAACCTACAGATACCTTTGTATCTCCAGCTACCCCTTTACCTGTAACATGGCTTCACAAACATCAAAGCTATAGCAAAATGCAATTTCCTCTGAACAGCAGCGTATGAAACAAGAAAAGGATTTGATTAGGGAAGACAAAGAGATGAACTGTCAGTTCCCATTTTGAAATGAGTTATCAAGAGACACCACTTGAGGAGAGAGATTGAATAAGTACCTTTCAGTTCCAACAGGTTTACTTCCTGTGACACCACTAAACAATAATTATAATGTATAGTAAATGATCCAGGGAGGGCTTGCACAAATAGAAAAAACCCACAACTTAAAAGGGGCAGGAGCTAACGCCTTCTTTAGTTACTGTAATTTATGTTAGCAGAGGGCTTCCTAACTTTTTTGTTATGTAGCTCAGACATCTGGATATTAAACACTATGCAAACACGATTAGACTGTGCCAGGTTTACTTTACGAAAGATCGGCCCTTGCTTTGTGTTATTTTTGCAATTTAAAAAAAATCATATTATATACTGGTTTTCTTTTGTATCTTCACAGTACAGCTTTTATAGTGATAGAGGTGCCATATTGACAAGTTTCAAACATGGCTCAGCATTTTCATCGCTGAGACCCATTTAAAGGGGTTTGTAACACAACTTGGAATTAAAACTTTTTCTGTATAAAGGAGTCAAGCTCAAACATAGAAGGAAAACAAACAAAAAATCCCCAACACAATCCCTAGAGAAGACAAAAAAATTTTTTCCCAAGCTTTCAGAACTACATGATATAGAACTGAGTGGATGGTACTCATCTCTGAAAGATTTCAAATCATGTCTTTGTTTCCTCATGTAATCAAAGCCTTCTGATCAGGGGAGAAACATCCCATTGTGACCCTTGTCAAGTAACTCAACAACTGGATTAGACAGTCAAGTTTCTTCTGCCTTTCACTTTCTTGCTGAGGATAGTACCTTTTTCATCTATAATTTGTGGGGGCGTGCAAAACCCAATTAACTCATGATTGGAATAATTTTTTGTTAAATATGCACAACTTTTTTTTAGTGAAAAACAGATGAGAATTGCTTCACTGTAGTATTATAAGAAGGGATACTCCAGGACCTCAAATTGCAGTCACTTTACTGTGATATCTTGCAATTTTCCTGTTATGCACAAAGCAATCCAAGTGATGAGATTACTCACACTTAGAAATACCTTATGTGATCAAACAACTAATGAACAGTACAATGGAAGCTAACAGTCCAGCAGAAATTAATCTTCTAGCTAAAACCTTTTTGAATAATTGGAGAATTACAGATTATTATATAGCATGTTCAAATTTTGAAACAAAAAAATTATATTAAGATTGCCTGGAAAATAAAAATAATAAAATTACTGAAATTTGTTACAATAATAATGTCAATGAAGGAAGGGAATGTAAAACCCTGAGCTTGGTCTGATCTCACAAGTGCCCCTGCTTTGAACAACTTGTATGTGAGACCATCTGAAGTCCCTTCCAATCTGAGTTTTCCTATGGCTCTATGGAGGAAGGTGCCATCACTTAAAATTCCAACCAGAGTTTCACTTAGACAAGGCAGAAGGCATGGCATCAAAAATTAAAAACTGAATATCCAAGCAAGAGAACGAGTCTTCACAGAATTAAAAATCACACCATAATACAACTTATGCCAGTCAAAAACACTAAGGGAGAAACCTCTGTGGTCACACAGTTGCACTGTACTGAAATATTGGCACAACTGGTATCAGAAAAAGTTGCAAGAATAGTAACAGTGAAGATGATGGGCAAATCTAAAATGACAGTGCACTGAATAAATTCCAATGTAATATAGCCTTTAGCAAAAGGAAAGGAGAAATGTCAGAGAAAGACAGATATATTTGAAAACTAATGTTCAGTTTTGTAGAAATGTTTTTGGCAATGATATTCATTTTCAGATAGTTCAGACAATTTCTTTTTTTAAAGTAAGCACAAGACTTTCTTAGAGAAATGACACGGTACTCTTATTGGTATTTTAAAAAATATTTTGTATTCTTTTTCGCAAACTGGCAACAATAATGGATCTTTATATGAGAAGCACAAATAATGACTGTGCAGCCACATGCTCCTCATCAGAACAATTTTTTTTTTTTTTGCCTAATCAGAAAGATATGCCCCTCCTCCCAAAAATATACCCAAAACAAGACAGAATTTCTGAGAAGGCAACAATCCTGTCCACTTTTCTACACCCAGCCCCAGACAGTAGTTTTCAGAGGACCACAAGTTCATTAAATTGCTGTGGATTTAAGCATTCACAGATTGATTTCTGTTGATTTCTATTACAATTGATTTCCATTTTCTTCTTGAACTCCTGAGATGTTTGTAGTTTCTTATGCTGACCTGTTGGCTTGTCTTCAGTTAATTTTATCACATCAACTCACACTAAGTTTTCTTCAGTCCCACATGGAATTTTTGCACAACTAAATATGACATAAACAATACTGTTCCAGCATTATAAAAGGAACCAGAATTTTATTACTTGAAACATTA
This sequence comes from Sclerurus mexicanus, assembly GCA_013396755.1. NCBI lineage: Eukaryota > Metazoa > Chordata > Aves > Passeriformes > Furnariidae > Sclerurus > Sclerurus mexicanus. The sequence continues at coordinate 271,852 of VWZF01000477.1, read as the reverse complement.
TCACTGCTGTTTTCAAAGCATTTTCTAAAAATTACTTGTAATTGAACAAAGATAAAGGATTGAAAACATCATGGCATCTGAGTCTTGATTTCTTTCTTTAGACTCCAGACTAGAAGAAAATCTCAGTAACATTATAGTCTTTTGTATAATGCTTACAAATAATGATCAGCATGAATTTTTCTACTTTTCCCTTGTGTTTCTTTTTGCTTTGAGACTCTCATCAAATGCACTGAATGGCTTTATTTTGAGAAATGGAACAAAAGCAATGTATCTATAAAAATTTCATGCATGTATTCCCCCTTTATAAGATGGATTTTTCCATCTTAGGATATTACAGTTTAGCATTTGTGAGATCATTTTTCACTCCCTTTTTTTATTCAGTGGTTTGTTTGCACCCATTCCCCTTAATATGGAAAACAAGCTGTTTAAGTAAAGAGAATAGTGTCAGTCTGGTATTCAGACAATGATTTTGTTCCTCTGTTTAAAACACAGGACAATCATCTCCAGCATTGCCTTATTCCAGCTTTACATCTGTTATGGGAAAGTTATTTTCAAACCAGCAGATGTGTAATGGAGTGACAACTGAGACCAAGGGCATAGGGATGCTTCTGAATAGGTACATCCTTGCTCCTGAGAAAGGAAAAAAGTGGGAATTTGCTGATTACTACCAGTGAATGAGGTCTTTTCTTTCTGTCCTCATCTCTGTGATGACACTCAACTACAGTCTGAGCTACCCAGATCTGCTGAAATTGCAATACGCTTAGAACAAGTTCTGCTGAAGAATGATCCTGTATTTCCACCAGGAAAACAGTACTAAATCTACACCCTTGCATGCACCTAACTTTCTCCTTATGTAGACAAGCTGAGACCAGTAGGCAAATCAAAAAAATACCCCAGATTAATTTCCTAGCAATGATGAGACATTTATATGTGTCCTCATCTATAATTTTGGGGCAATTAACTAAACCCATAAATATATCATTATTGGATGGAATAAAAGTTATCCAATTTGATAAATCTGTGACAATTTTGGAGCAATTTGTTACCATTTGGAAAAAAGAAAGATATGTGTGATAACTAACACAATAATGTAGCTTACTTGTCAAGCCAAACTATTTACTTCTTTTGCAGAGACAGTGGAGAAACCATAAACCTTGACTAAAGCTTTTGAAAATGCCTCAAAGTGGCTTTCTGAAAGATAATTTGGTTGATGAAATTTCTAGATTGTGGGAATAATAATTTCACAAAGCAGCTGAAGTGTAAGACAGACCAGACAAATGGCCTGAAGCAGAAATACAAAGAGGGAGTCATGGAGGGACCCTTCTGCTTTACTCAGCATTGCCATGGCTTCAAGCATGGAGACTTCGTTTCAGGCCAGGTATGAAGTGCTATGTTTGCATAACCAAAACAGAACTGAAAAAATAATCAGGAGAGGGGAAAGCATTGTATCAGTATTTTTGCAAAATAAAATAATCATACAAGTCTTAGTCCTGAAGGATTCGAACTACCAGACAAAAAAGGAAGAAAACTCTTGAAAACTACCATCCCTATCACAAATATAATAATCCATATCATAAATCAAATGCACAACACTTTTTCCATAAAAGTCTGCAGAAACAGGGGAAATAACATTAAACTAGTAGGAGATATTTAATATGACTAAAAATAAGTACTTTATAAAACAGATGGTGACTTTCTGGAACGTGATGCAACAGGAGGCTGAGGAGGCAGATGTCAGCTGCACATTCAGAAAAGGATGAGAGCCATAACCAGATAACAAAAGGACCAAATCCTTTAAGGGTTTGCAGAATTAGGCATGTAAACTCTGACAGGTCTGGGTGCTAGTAAAGTGCAAGGGCACAGAAAGCAGCTATGCTGATGTGTTCTCCCTGAACAGCATTTCTCTGATACAGTGAGGTACTTCTTATGTTCTCAGAGTGTGTGGGACAAGAAAAATTTACTGAAGCATCCTCTCTTTCCAATTATATGTTTTTACAATAAAATAAGGAAAGTATTAGAACACACACTTTGATAGTTAGGTAAGTAAATTATATTCATCAAATAACAGAGATATAGTTAATTCTGCTTTAGAACTCCACGACCTCTCAAAAGGTGTGTTTCAAGTCTACCATACAGAAACACCAATATCTTAGGTTGTATTTCACCAAACAGGGTGCCCAGGTTGACAATTTATACTCCTTACCAGTCAATTTAGCAAACATTTTACCAGTTCAAGATCTGGTTTCACTTTATAAATCTATGATCCTTTGCTTTTCCATTGTCTTCTTCTTTAGATTTCTGCTGTAAAATTAGCATTGGCTTAAATCACAACTTTGCAGGAATTGTAAACAGGAGTAGAGTTTTATTCTAAATTATATTTTAAGAAGACATTGAAGGTACAAGAAAGTTACAGAGGAATCCACAGATACATAACTTGAATTTGAACACCATTTTCCATTCACTCTCAAGAGTTTGCTCAAGTCTAGGAAAAGGTAGGTAAAGATATTTTAGAAAAAAATCTTTTATTTTTCTGTCTCTGAGATACTTTAACAAATACAATGGGATTAAGAGAAAATAAAGGTAATAAGCTGTTATTAAACAGCTAATCATTTTCCAGAAGGGAGTATATTCACTACTGGCATGGTAAAAGAATATTGCTTAAATAGTAAATGAGTGATGAGAAAGTTAATAGGATGGTGATCTATTTTTACAAGCTTTTCAGTTTTTGTCTGAAGTTTATTGTTACAGTCTGTACATTTATGACATATGATGAAAAACTTGTTAAAGAAGCAAGTCTATCAAGATAGTAAAAAACATTTGCGATGTTCAAGACATCATCTTGATGTCTTGAAGAAAACTGGGGACACTAGAGAAATATGATGCTAGTCAAGAGACTCTGGTGTGTTTCCAGACAAACCGTAACAGTTATTGGCAACTATTACAACTGTAAGGCAGAAGAACTTGTTGGTGCTATAACCCATTTATATATAGTAAAAAGAGGGAGGATTAACAGAGTTGATACATTCAGAATACTTAGTTCTAAGAAAATGTACAAAATAGTTTAATACACTGTAAGAGTAACATCTTTTTGATGTGCATATACAACATTACCAAAAATCTGAAAGTTTAGCAAGGAGTACCTAGTGTGACTCATGAATGATCTTGGAAATAAAGGGAAATGGAAGTTGTTGAATGCATACCATCCTTTTTCAGTGCAGAAATTCCAATCTGTTTAGAGAAATGGGCCTGATGACTCAATAATAGCATGTTTTCTACTTTAGCTGGCAATGAATATGTAACACATTGGTGTATCAGGTTCCCCAAAGAATTTTACATGTATTTTATTAGAAGTTTCTTAAGAAAGTAAAATGTCAACATCATTAGCTACTCTACTATTGATCATGAGTCTCCACTGACTCTATGCACCCTAGAAGATATTTTCACCATAGACTGAGTTAGGATAGAGGATAGTATTACTTTTTTACATTCTAAATCCTGAACATGTTTGGATGAACTCTCTGTCCCTTTGAAGCCAAGACTAGCCAGACAAAACTTACCATTTGGACTTTGAGATACCTTAAAACAGAGTATTGATTGCCAGCTTAACACAGGATATTCAAACAATTACCATGAGTCTGTATGTTTATTTTTAACTAATCTGTTCTAAAATTTACACTACTACCTGCAATTACAGTCAAATATGAAATAATGACTCCACTTCTGTTTTGCAGAAAACTCTATATGGAGTAATTTTAAAGAACAAGCTTTTTTAAATAATTAAAAAAATAATTTAAACGAAGAAAAAATTAAAACTCCATGTGTAGAACTACCACAGCAATGCTACAAAATGCTTGGGTTGTGTGCAATAAAAACCAGAAGGACTATGTCATTTACATTAAGTACCTGGGCTACTATATGGCAAATGCAATTTTACTACAGATAAATGTATACCTATTTCAGAATAGACACAGTATCTTAATAAATCTATCTGTAAAGATTCAAGAGAGAGAATATAAATTACATTAAATGGAAGAATGATACAGCATAATGACTTAAAAAGGGCCTCCAGTATCTCAATCAAGTATGTAATATGGAAGTATCATTTTCCTTGCCTGCAATTCCCCATGCAGTTTCAAATGCCTGTGAAATTTATGTTCACTTCTTCTTCTAAACACTTTCAACTAATATTTAGGAAATATGCATTTCACACATTTCTAAGGACTGAACACCTCATGGGTGAACAGAAATTACACCTGAAAATATTTCATTATTAATCAACTATAGTTTTCTGCAATTTAGGAAACATTTCAAAGTGTTAACACCAGTGGGGGAACTTGCAAGCTGTAGGGGATAAATTTTCCTGACTAATGCATTCTGTGCAAGACCTGAGAAAATAGTAGAATTCAGTTTTATCAAAGCTTTGTAAGGCAGAACACAGCAGAGACACAGATGGCTAAGAATTTCCCACTATACACTGAATGGCTACACTGGTAATTGTAGAGCAGAAATTCATTTCAGTCACAAGATAAAATATTTAGGAGAAAGGGAAGTGAACTAACATTGACTCTGTACCCTCAGGCACCCAAGCACAGTAAGTGACAATGTACACTCTCCTACATTGTCCACTGCAATGTCGAGCAGATTAGCCAGAAAAACAGTAACTTCTTGAGCTAAAATGCACTGGCTTCTGAAACTGCCCTCAGCTTAAATCTCTATGAAATAGGTTACAGTGAACACATTTTATCTCATGATTGTGATGGTAAATGAGAAGAAAACAAGGCCTTCCTCTAGTTTTCAGTCCAAACAGGAGGCTAGGGTAAAACTGTTGATTTATCATATTTTAACAGATATCACATGTGGCAGGTACACTCAAATCTTTCTATCAGACTTTTTATTTAATGAGAGATGAAAAATGCAAATACCTGCTGAGTGGCATTCCCATCATTCATCATTGGTGCTTCTTTCAGCAATGTGATTATACCTCTGATGCCCAGAGACAGGATGAAAAGTTGTTTATTGAGATAAAGAGTGTGCTAGAAAATAGAATTACAATGAAATATAACTTTAAAGAACATTCATTAGGCATTTGAAAATAGATGGCATTGCTAGTACAACAAAATGCCAAAGACTTTCACATACAAAATATTGTGACCTTATCATAACAGTACTTTTTATCCCCATGCAGTCACAGAAATGCAGAAAAAAATATTTTTAAGGTGTGCAAAATAGTATCCTGCATCTGAGTCTCTTGTCCATCATTATTATAGGGAGAATTGTAAATCAGTTGTTAGTCAGAAAGACATGATTACCAGGGACACAAAATAATTACAAAGGAGGAAAATCTAGAGAGAGCCAACCTGTATCCTACTTGGGAAAGCTAAAATTGTTTGTGTCTTCAATCAATTTGCATTCCAAGTAATCATTAGTGGTAATAAAGACAGACACCTAAATGACTTAAAGGAAGTAATAAGATAAAATACAAGGCCCAATGGTATTGTCTGTTTCCACATATATATTACCCCCAAAGTTTGCGCCTAATACATTTTATTATTCTTCCAAGAAGCACTATTATGAATAAAAGTAATTCATCTTTGGCTTTCCTGTGTTATTTGCCCTTTACAAAACATTTCATCACCAGAGTAGGAGGATCCTTAGCTTGACAGAACAAAATAAGTATTTTTTTCTTTCGTAAGTATTTGCTCAATTATTGAAACATTTTGCTTCATTTCCTATTCATCTGGATTTCTTCTACTTCTTCACTTTCGTTTTGTATCAGACCAAAACCGAAATTTCAACTGAAGTCCCAATGGCACTATTAGTTCATTAATAGGAACAGTGATTCAATATCATCTTGATTATGCCTATTGTCAAAGGAACATATCCATATCATATTATAATGACTTTCAAATAAAGAACCATAGGCAATATCCCTCTTCAGTGTCCTAGTTACAGCAGCCAGGACCAGCTTATCACTGTGTGGATGTAACCAACACTGTGTGTTCTTCACCTTCTGTGTAATTTCTGATGAACGATTAATAATGGATCATTTGCAGCAGCTGCCCAGGGCACACCTGACACCTCAAGCTGCAAGCTGGGTGTTAGAGAACCCTGTGAGACAGGGGAGTTATTCAGTCTTCAAACCAGTGAATCAGCCATGATAACTCCCCTCCAGGGAGGCATTAGCACCTTCACATCCAGCCTGAGTATTCATGTCTGCTCATGAGCCATCAAAGATTCCAAAAATATCCCATGACTCACAGAGTAAATCACGCATTGTGAAACTTCCCACTCTGGGGGAGGTACTGGGCATTCCCACCTGAACCTAAGCATGTATAATCTTGGGGTTTTGGGACTTCTGGTACCACTCATCGGATCCAGAGGAGGACCAGAACTTCAACAGGACTGTAACCATCATCCTCACCAACAGGTTTTCCTTTCCTTTTACTTTGTACTCAGGAGGACCACATGGCACTCAGCACAGGGGCTTACGTTCATGCCTGAGGATGCTGGATTATACATCTGTTTTTGCACGTTAAAACCAATTTTATCTCTGTATCATATTTATTGTAATCTTTTTAGTAAATTGTAACTCTGACTTGTAGTCTCTCTTGAGTTGGGTTCATTTCTCTGACCAGTTTGCCTTTAAACCAGCACATTCAGTTAAAAAATAGATTATCAGATGCAGAATCAAGAAGTTCTTTCTGGTTCTGTGCCAGACTTCTCAAGTGACCATGGAGAAATCAATTATGATGAATAGAGGTCTTTTCTCTCATGCCATTCCATGGTTATGCCAGTCCCTATGGTCTTTCTTTGATTTTTATGCAAGGGATTTCTTTGTTCTGACTTCACTTCTGTTAAACACAGGTATGGCTCACCTGCCTTTGAAAACTGCAGATCAACAATGCATTGTAAATGCTCAAGCAAATTATCATGGTGCTCAGTTTCTTGCAATATTTTCTTTTGATTCTCATTTTCTTGTAATATTTTCTTCACAAGAGTTTTACTAATGCTTTATCTACTTGGTTATCTACCATCCAGGGACAGCTGACACCCAGTTTCCTCAGAAATCAGCAAAAAACCTCAAGGATATCTGCTTTTTTAAGAGGTAAGATGTACATCCTGTACATTCTATAGCCCAGAGAAAACTTAGCTACATTGATAGAAAGACTGTTCATTATGACATAAGAAGGTTATTTGTTATGTAAATTCAGTTGAAGAAGTATAAAGGAAGAATACCTTCTTAAGCAGGAGTGGCTGTTTAAAACACATTTGAAGGTTTTCAATTTTAAAACTGTTCTATTGGAACAAACAGTGAGCCCATGAAGTATCTGAGATGCTGTGATGGTTTAGTTTTCTTGGTTTTGGTCTGGTCCTTCCCTTGTATCCAGGTTATAACTAAGGAGGTATTCCACAGCATTTCCTTCATGTAATCAGAGGTATATAAGACAAGGGAAAGGTTTTTTTCTCTCTCTCTTCCTTTCATGTGCTTGGAGGACATCAGGTCTCTGTGTCAGCTTAGCTCTATCTATGTGACCTGAGGCCTATCAGAGAAACTGTTGTCCCAGCTGCATGGAGGGGAAAGACCTGCTTCTCTTAAGAAGACTTTTGGTGAGATTTTATTGGATTAGTTACTTACTGAGCTTTTCCCTGAGTTTATGAGTGTGTGTATCTGTTGTTGGTTTTACGCATTTTTGTCCCATTTTCCTTTCCCCCTTTTCCCTTTTGAAGTTGTTTGGGGTTCTTATTCTGCAGATTCATAGTGTTTGATTGTATATAATTGTAATATATATATATATATATATATATACTTTTACTACAATTCTCTTTTGTTTTTTTTCTTTTCTCTCGGGAGGGGGGAATCTGTGTGGCCGGCCATTGGGTTTGGCAGGGAGCCAACCCAAACATCCACAGATGCGTGTTTGTTCTTAGGTTCTCATAAGGGGCTGTCCTTTGGTCACACTTGTATGGCATAAGGGAGCAGGACTCAGAGATACTAAGTTTGTGGTGATCAGTGTCACTACAGCACTTCATCCTTGACAATATACTTTAATTCTAAATAGATTTGTGATCTGGTAAATCTATTAACCTATTACTTATTTAAGAGAGTCTATATTAATGGAGTTTCCCTGTTAACGGGATCTGAACTGGTTTGCATTGTACAGACTTCACAGGCAGTGACTTCACTAGTAGTGAGCAGTTCCTTGAACACTTCCAAGCTACCTAGGCAAGGAGTTTTATCAGTTTTCTATTGACGGAAATCATTTTGCTCTGAGCAGAAACAAAGATCCTGTCTAATAACTCCCTTATTGAATTAAATGTCTGGTGCATCTCAATTTCTGGACCTACATTTTTTTCACTTCTTCATTCCAGCCCTTCCAAATCTCTTCATAATAAATCTTGATCTTTCATCTGTTCTTATTATGTAAGAAAAAGTCTCAAGCAGTTGTAAATACAACAGGACCTTGTTTATTGACTCTACTTCTAGAACTCAGATAACATATGACATCATATTGAAAACCCACAGATCATTAATTCCCACCCAAAAAATACTCTAGTCATAACTAGACTGAGAGTCTAACTCAAGAGCTATATTTTAAATCAGGTAATTTGCCACAGCATGTGAATACTTTTATTAAAGCCTAGCTCCCATTGTCAAAAGTCAGCGTTTCTTTAATCTAAAAGTATATTTTCCCACAAAAACTGCAAGACAAGTAATAAATCTGTATCTATATTGTTCTTGGGTTTAGATCTCACGAGCTTAAAGCAACAAACACAATTATTTTGTATACAGTTTATAGAATAACAGAAAATATAGTTATTATTTTTATTATTTCATCAAGCATGGACCTCTATGAAAGTGATGTTATCTACCATTAATAACATCTTAATTTACTTTGTAAAATTATATGCCTCTTCAAATATTACTGCAGAGAAACAACTGTAAATTGATTTGATAGCAAAAATAGTATTATAGCTGAACTAGCTCATCTTCTGTCATATAGTTACTGTATACCAAATCCAAGAGAAAATCATAAGGGAAATGAGTGAATAGTTCAGGGGAAGGGGAAATCTGTCTATTTTTTTAAGGAGAGAGATAAAATAATCAATCAAAATTACAATACTTTTCAATTATTATTACAGTCATTGAAAGAAGTATTGCAAGTTATGCCCCTTTGACCATGCATATAACAAGCAATATAATACACCTAAACTACAGAGATTTTTGAGGAATCATTCTACAAATTGCATACCTCTATAACAAAATGCAAAATGCAGCTTAATTCTATCAAAATAAATTAGAATGAAACAAAATATTTCATATTTTGGATTCTCAAATTCTCATTTGTTGTTTGGCAGTACTGAAGGGTAAGGCTGTGCTGCACGTTTTCCAAATATCAGATTTCACTGTTCTGAAAAAAACCCAAAACCAAACGAACATTGATAAGTAAGTTCCTTGAAAAACTTGGCAAGAACAGGATAAAAAGCTGGGGTCAAAAGAATTATCAAACTGGATAGAAATTCCATACACTTTATTATATATCAGTTTAGATACTATCTTTTTTTGTCTTTTTTAGAATTTACATGCAGGGTATATTGTACTTCACATTTGTAGTGTCATATTTATATTAGTTTCCCTAAGAGTATCAACATATGATGTAAAGAATGTTTAGACATGGTGTTAATTTTCATTTATACACTCACGTGATTTTATATTAATTCTTTTTTTAAAAGAAGCTGAAAGCATGTATTGTTTACATAGGAACAATCCTATAGATGCCTCAATAACCACTAGAACATACTGAGAAAAAGATTTTTCAGACAGGAGAAGATAATTTTTAGAGAGAAATTAGAATATAGTAAGATAACAAGATATTAGTGAATCATGTCTAAGACATGCAAAGATTATTTGTTTTCATTGTAATTCTATAAGATTTATAATTAAAGATTATCTAATTTTAATTGCAATCCTCCCTTGAAAAACAAAAAGAAATCCGTTATTGGTTTCCTTGTTTATTACCTCTCGGCAATTGATTTCCCTATTGAGAAGCACTCATTTCACATACAAAAGCATTCTTCTTCAGACACCCTTCACATCCGGTCATTTGGATTTTTTGTTGGTTGTTTTTTTGGGTTTTTATTGTCATTATTAGTGCAAATACAAACCAAAGGGCAATCAACAACAAAATCTCATAAAGCTCAACCACAGAAACTACTGTGAATGTGTGGTCATTGGCTTTATACTTCCAACATCAGCATTCATTTCAATGCCTCTGTAGACAAGGGAAGTAGCCTTAAGTGGGTAAGTCAGACAATGCTCAATTCCTAATCTAAGTCATAACCTACAAAAGATTTTTTTTTTCTCTCCATCATCTATGACCTCAAAAAACTAGTTTTCTGCTACTAATTTGGTTAAATAATGAAAATAATCCAATTAAAAATTCTGTTAAGGGGAAAGAAATGGTGAAACCTGATAGTTTCAGCTTTGTTGTTTCAGTTTTTTGGTTTTTTGTTTGTTTTGTTGGGTTTTTTTTTCCTGAGAGATGAAGATCCAATATATTTTTGTAAATTCATTAAACAAGGAAAAAACTGCTAGCAATGAAAAGGTGAGCACAGTATTTACTTGATACTTTCTGTACACTCTAACTCACTGTCAAAATGGGTGAGTGATTCCTAAGGTGACATTTCACTAGCTTTGATGCAAGATAGACTTCTTCCATAAAAAGAAAGCTATTGAGTAACAGTTCAGTGAAATTCTATTTCAATATTGCACAGACTGAATACAAATAAAATAGTTCTTCTTACAGTTAGTATATATATTTCTTCAAAAGGCAGAATTTTAGGTTTATCTAATATAATATTTGGATGTTTCATGAGAACAATACTATATTATGTATAATGAAAATGGCAATAAATACCACAGTGAATCTTTTTAACCCTCACATTCTTAAATACTTTTTGACAGAACTAAGGTTGCAATTGCCATGAGTCTTGATTTCACTGAAAAATTGTCACAACTGTTTTGTGAACTGGTTAGATAAAGGATAGGCTAATTTTCTTAATAAATTTTTAAATATTATGCAAAATATCTAAAAGGTAGTAACAACACTTTTTAAAGTAATATCAAAATTCTATTCTCTAATATAGCCTGCTTTTGGTTTAAATATGTTCAGAGTTTGTTTCATAAATAAATTTCTTACCAGAGGTTAACTGCGCATCACTGACTCAGATGGAATGCTTCCGGAGTAAAAGAAGGCCAAGAGAAAGGATTAATTTAATTTGAACTCTAACTGAACCAAACTGCTAGCCTTTAAAGAAGCTTGTTATTGAACTTTTAAACTGAAAGGTTGGGGAAAAGCTAAGATGTATAAGAAAGTCTCTTACAGAGAAAGCCATACAAGATGTCTAACTCATGAAGGATAAAAAATAGTCCTATAAGAAATAGGAGTGCCATCTAAATAGGATATAAAGAGGACTAAAAAGCATGCTGTAACACCAATGTAAAAAAATCTAAGAAATACAAAAGCAGAAAAACAAAAATGTAGCTGAGAATGAATAAGCATACAGTAAACTTGGTGGAATTAAAACACTACCACTCAAAAAATTATCAAGGCACAAGAAATACAAGCGAGCGTGGGCTGCACTAGTGATCATGGAATCAAAGATCCACAGAAGCATTAAGGTTGGAAAATACCTCCAAGATCATTGAGGCCAACCTTTGACCAAACACCACCATGTCAACTAAACCATAGCACTAAGTGCCACATCCAGTTGTTTCTTGAACATGTCCAGAGATGATGACACCCTGGGCAGCCCAGTCCGATATCTGACCACCCTTTCAGTGAAGAAATTCTTCCTGATGTTCAATCTGAAACATCCTTGGCATAGCTTGACACCATTTCCTCTTGTTCTGTCACTTGTTGCCTGGGAGAAGAGGCTGAACCTCACCTCACTACAACCTTCTTTCAGGGAGTTGTGTCGAGTGATAAGGTCTCCTCTGAGCTTCCTTTTTTTTCCAGGCTAAACACCGTGGAGCTCCTTCAACCACTCCGCATAGGACTTACTCTCTAAACCCTTCACTAGCTTCATTGCCCTCCGCCGATGAAACACTGTATCTTTAAAAGGCTGGTCCTATTATGACAGGAGCAGAGAAAATATGTTTATGCTACTCTGTACATCTGAAGTTAAAATGAAAATGTTCAGAGAAGGGCTACAAGATAGACAATGTCTCCTGGATGAGGAAGAAGGAATTTGGAACTCTTCAGCTTGGACAAGCGAAAACAGAGTTTTGTGTGATTAGAAGTGGCAGAAACCTCAGTGCTAGCATGGGCCAGCTACTTGTACCCTCTCCAAGAATTGAGAACAAGCCAGCAGCCATGTTCAAATCCAAAAGAAAGAGGAAATGCTTCATGAGAGACATGTTAGAGAGAGAATACACAGGCTCAAGTTCAAAGAAGTAAACTAGTGATAGGTACCATATAGATACAGATAACAATGAGGGAAGCAGTCTGAACAACTACTGAATAAAGAGTGACTGTCTAATCTTGCTTTTTCTCTATCAGATACTCATGACTACTGTTAGAAACAGGGTACAGAGGAACATGAGCCTTTGGTCCAATTTAGTAAAGTTGTTTTTCCAATTGTGATTTGAGGAACATTTTATTAACAATTAGATACTTGTTATGTGTTCTTGATCACTGTCGTCACAGAGTATTACCTCTGCTTTTCAGATCAACCTCAAACCTGAAGGAATGAAAAATTAATCCCCATGAAATCTGCTTCAAAGCTCAAGTTCAAGTATGCCTGCAAATAGACGTGCATACATTACCGTGAACAAAACACTAGCCCCAGCAGAAATAGACATGCCCACAGTAAGAAGGAAAGAAGTTTGTGCATCACTGGGACATGCAATTTTTTTTAAACAAAGTCTTATTCTGTCAAGATTTTGATCTGTTTCTATTCATCTGAATCTTACTGCCTGAGAGCAAAGAGGATGTAAATTACAATCAGTTAGAAATAAATGCCACTTCTACTTGTACCAAGATTATTTTATTATCACTATATACAACAAAACTAGAGTATAGAACAAACTGACTGTACTTGTCTTCACTCTTCCCGAGCCTATCTAACCTACACCTGATTTAGCAAAATCAGCATTTCATTACATTATTGTGCATTCCATACAAAAAATCAGATCTATGGAGGATGTAGAGCAAATTTGATCCTCTGAAGACTATATGAATCGAGAGAAAGTTGCCACAATTTACTCATTTTTGTTAAACATCATTGTAATATACTAGCTTTATGTGGCACTATTTGTCTCTTATTTTAGCATTAAGTACAGACAGCAGTGTTACAAGAATTATCCTGCAGAGATTAAAATTTTAATTCTACTATCATATTAGCAACTTCCATTAAGTCACCAAAAGAGATGTCAAACATGCTTTTTATCCTACAGATCCCATAATTAAGCAAACAGTATTAACTATACTTGCAAAAGCACTAAATGGTGACACCCAACATCATTATGTTCACCAGCTAGAACACTGTTGTGGTTTAACCCCAGCCAGAACCCAAGCACCACACAGCCTCTTGCCCACTCCTCCATCAGTACAATGGGGTACCATTGAGAACCATGAGGGTAAACCATGAGGGTAAAAGCTAGAAAATCATAGGTTGAGATAACAGTTTAACAGGGAAAGCAAAAGCCATGCAAGCAAGTAAAGCAAAACAAGGCATTAATTCACTGCTTCCCCTGGGCAGGCAGGTGTTCAGCCACCTCCAGAACAAGGCCCCATTACACATAATGGTTACTTGGGAAGGCAAATACCATCACTCTGAACGTCTCCACCTTCTTCTTTCTGCCAGCCCCCACCCCCCGCTCCCGACTTTATATACTGAGCATGATGCCATATGGTATGGAATATCCCTTTGGTGTATTTGGGTCTGCTCTTCCAGCTGTGTTTCCTCCCAGCTTTCCATGCAACCGCAATTTCTTTGCTGGTGTGGCAGTGCAAGAAGTAGAAAAGGCCTTGGCTCCATCCATGCAAGCACTGCTCAGCAATAACAAAAACATCTCTCTATTATCAACCCAATGTTCAGCACAAATCCGAAACAGCCCTATACCAGCCACTGCGAAGAACATTAATTCTGCTCCAGTCAAAACCAACACAAACGCAGTGATCAGGAGGATCAAAATGATCCAACTGGAAGACTGGCAGCTGAAGTTAGATCTCATTTGTTTCATCTGCTTTACATTACAAAATAGTCATTGATGTAAGACTTTCCTCACAACATGTTCCACTTCTTTGCATTTGCAGTACCAGCAAAGAATATTCATTACTCTCCCTGAGACACCTAAGAGATGTATTAGTGTCTTCTGAACAGCTGTCTTCAATATTCCAATTACTGAAGTGTAAAATAAATTAAAAAAAAAAAGGAAATTAAACCAAAACCTTCTCAAACCCAGCCTCAGCCAGGCCATTGGGTGTTCCACATCATGACTTCAGACAATTTGTGTCAAGTGTCTCATCTGCCTCAAACACAGAACCATACCCCCACCTTCTTTTTAGTTTGACTCCATCAGTATTTTTTTACTTGCTATTAGTTCTCCTAGATGGATATAAACTTCTATGACTGCAGGAAAGAAGAGAGGAGAACAACTCCTCCACTTATTATTTTCTCACATTTTCCCTGAGTCTTTCCTTATAAGCTTCCTCAAATCTCTCTTTCACCACTGGCGATGAACACCACAGATTCATAGTTACTGAGACTTTGATACAATAGTGGTGCCCCTCTGAATTTCAAAGAAAAATAACTACTGCATCACAGTAAGTGCTAAGCTTTCCATCACAGGACCACCTATCCATATGCCCCCATGTTTATATGTTTTGGTCATTATAAACCACTGCTAGCTTTGGTTTAACATCTATTCCCTTAAAACTGTCATTCGGATGACCATGCTGAAATCCCACACAAACTGGAAAAACACTATGAATGGAAGGATTAAGAGAGGGCACTGAAATTTAAACTGTGCTAATAATGCTATAAATCAAAATAATGCAATGCTGGCTTCTGGTGCTGAGGTATTAAAAGGAGTAAATTCCCTCTAAGTCACTATAATAGGGCAAATGCATCAACATAATCTTGCTGCTACTGTACAATCAGCCACAGAAATAACTCCAGACAAGTTACTTCTTCAACCTTCAGTACTACAAAAGCTGTGTGTTTTCACTCCTTTCACTTAGTTCTTGACTGCTGTTATACAGATGACTTATTCTCTCTCTTTCTGTAACATAATCTTTTATTTATATGCAAGAGACTCTATTACAACAGCTTGGAACAAAGCCTGATTTTGTCAAGTAGTTGATTTAAAGGATTTGCATTTCTAAACATTCTGTATGCATTTAAATGCACTTAAATAAGAAAACCATCTGTGCATTTCTTTCTTTATTTGAAACTATGCTTGGCAAACAATCATTACAATTATAAGTAGCATAACATTAAGCATATGGTTAAATGACAATGTATTTGCTTATTTTAAGATCAATTCACTTGAAAGCGCTGCTTTGTTTAATATTAAAATTCATAAATCAAAGTTTTATAGTAATAAAAGACATCCACCTGTAAAATAATGTTGCTTTGCCTCAGGAGAAAATACATGACCATTGTGTCTAGAGGTTTAGAGCTGTACATAAAGTTAGGTTCTTGGCACAGTTCAGCATCCCACTTGGCCTGTTGCTCAAGGAAACATTTGTTAAATTCTGACAATCTCAGACACTGTGCCTGGAAAATATTTACCACTTCTATATGAACTTAAGGAGACCTCATCTGAGCAGCAATATGTATTACTGCAGTTCTTGCCAGCCCATAATGAAATGTCACAGTCCTCAAATGAAAGACACTGTATGAATGTATGCAATATCCCACTTCCTCACAATCATCTTTTACTCCCAGGATGCAAGACAAATAACAGGCAGGAGATCAGGTCTTATATAAAAAAGGAACTCAAATACAAAATTAAGTAATTTAGAGGCTTAGGTACCCTTTAGCATTTATTCCTTCTCACTTTTTTTATGGAAGATGATTAAGTCTGCCTGTGAATGCCCACATAAAAAGCATAATTGTGCATTATCTCTCAAGTCTTAAAAAAAATGTGCTTTAATTTGAAATAAAATTATGATTCTATGAAGCTGTTTGACCTGTAAATTCAGCATGGGATCTGATATTTAGACTACATTCTTTCTTGCTCCAGTATCACTCCCAGGCTAATATTTTCTGTTAAAAAATTGGGTGAGTGATGCATGAGCTGAAAATTTACAACACATTGTCTCAACAACACAATTACTCAGCAGAACAAACAAGAAAACATATGGAAGTAAGAGAGGAAAATGGATTTTAAACTGTGTCGTCTCAATTACCTGTATAGGATAGTGTTGCATTTTCTTAATTACATTCTTCAGATGTAAAAATTAAAATAAATTAAGAGAAGTATATGCAGACACATTTCCTTTGGACAGAGCTGAACAAACTTCTCTGCAAAACAACTCATTCTGTTTTACCAGTGAGGGTGGGTATCAACAAACCACAAGCTGTCAGCTTCAACCTGTCAAGAAAATATGTATGTGAAAATAAAAACATTAAGAGGGCAAGGGGTGAGAGAAAGTGATATATCTGAAATTTTTGGCCCTGAAACTCCAATTATAAAGTACACACCTTCCACAGTCATGAAAGCTGGAGGAAGACTATGGAGTTGTTAGAGGGCCATCTGGAGATACCAAGTAACATGAGCAGTATGGGTACTTGTTTATTAGTTACTAGGAACAAAAATAGATCAGATCATGTTCTCCTTTTGTATAACTTGCCAGAGGAGACAAATGCACAGCTGATGTAAAGCAGAGGTAATACTTTACATATTTAGGATTTAAAATCTACTGTGGTGAAGGGCAGTTGCAGGTTTCCATCAATTCAGTGAACAGGGGGCACAGCTTGGGGCACAAGCAGCTCTTCCCTCATGAGGTGTTTTGTACATAAAGAGCAAGAGAATGCATTTTCCAAGGTCGATGCATGAGAGCTTCAGCGAATCAGCTCACTCAAGTAAATCGATGCAGCTTTTTTCATTTTACTTACTTTCTCTATGCTTTCCAATGGAAGAGTAAGCCTTTCAGTCTTCTTCACTCTTGCTCTGATCAATCTTTTAAACTTACTAAACCATATGGAAAATGGATTTTTATTTTATTATTATTGAAGTCAACGTATTGACTACATCAATTTTTTTCTCCTTTCCTGTTGTCTGAAAATGTATTTAATTTTATCAATGAAATAATCTCAGTAGAAGAACCTGAGAAACCACCTTCAGGCTTCACTATAGCTACCAGGTTAGAGTCTTACTCTTGCATGCAAGTCATGGGTTCAGACCCTTATCAAATTCACTAGACATCCTAACTCAAACAAAACTCTGCTATGATATTTGATTAGAGATCTACTGTATTGACACCTGCATGTGGACAGCAAAAGAAATTTACAATATTTGGCCTGTTTTTCCTGTAAACTTATTCTCTTAATTCACTGTATCCTAACAATTGTTCTATGCTGCTTTTCACTGCCCTACTTATTTTTTTCCATAGCCTCCTTCATAAAACCTTAGGAGAAACTCCATCTAGTTCTGGAGACTTAATAGTTTTCATTTGTTCTAAATTACTAAATGCTTCTGCCTCACTGGTCACAAAATCATTCAGAGTACTGCATACACAAATAGTGTCAGATGGCATATTTCTTCTGGTCCCTCAAGTAAATACACTGGAGAAGCATCCCTGTAATTGTATACTTTATCATTCCCTCTATCTTCTTTTCGAATCCCCTCCTCTGATATTTTAATTTCTTTATTCAGCAAATTCTGCTTTTTGTTTACCTAAACCCAAATCTTGTATATGTGTTTCTACAGGTCTGATTTTAGTTCTACTGGCATTTCTAATGCATTCTTCTTTTTATAGCATTCAGTATTTTACTTAAATTCTTTTCATGATTTATGTCTTCTTCTGTTGTTGCTTACACTTTTCGCATAGTTGTTGACTTTTACTCATCTAAATTGGTCTAGTGATTTTATACTATATTTAGTCTTATGCCAAATAGATATTTATATAAAATAGTATATTTATTACTGAGTCCTTCATACTTCACATACTTCAAGTTTATTTTAGTCCACTAGGAACTTTCAGATGTTTGTTTTGGTTAATATTACAAAAAATTATTCTGTAAAATTTTAAGTCAAAAGTAAAGGAATAATAGTAATGCCCTGAATCTAAGATGTGATCTCAATGTCCCATCTTTCCCACCGCAGTTCTGTTTCCTTAGTATTGACCATTTCACTTTCTATTATAAACTAATTTAAACTTTTATTCAGCATTTATTGTTTCATCATGTCCAAGAGAGATAACTAGCAATATTGTGCCCTTTGGATGAGCCAGGCAGGACAAGTAGCCTTTAGGACTGTCTCTGTCACAAACTCAACTTCCTAGTCTAGGATGCAAGAAGCAGGAGATTTGTAACATACAGCAGCAAGTCAGAAAATTCGATTTTGCCTTCTGTGCCACAAGCATCATTATGAGAACTCCGAGCCAACAAAGATGCTCTGTGTCCAGAATTAGCCTTCTCTGCACAGCTAGCATAAAAGGTTTATAAATGAACAATGGGTCAAGCCTTAAGGGAAGATTTTATGTAAACTGTAAATTATAACAGTTTAGACTCCTTCAGGCCAATCTCTGATGTTGGCCATTAGTCCTTTTCTGCTGTAATGTGAGCCATAATAGTTTCATTCACTTTGCTCTTTTAATTATACACATCTAATGAATATCACTAGGCTTTGTTTCCTTGTTGTATTCTGTCTTTTTGAAATATTGTGTGACCTGAATGTACAACCTCAATGATGGATCTTTAATGATCTGTAGGCAATGAGCCTCATAACTTCCTCTTGCCAAATAAGCTTTCATTTCAGACAATTTTATTACTCCTTAGCAATATAAACACAAGTATGCTTGTTTTGTTTATGAGACTTTCCATTCTTAGTGTTTTATCCATCCCTCATCCATTGCATTTCTGCAGTTATCATAGGTTTTTCAGTCTAAATATACAACTAGAATACCCTTTAGAAAGAACAATTGAACTGGCCAGCACACTGACTCACACAGGGTATCCAACAGCACATGGTATGTGAGATGAGACCCTTGTGAGGATAAGAAAGAAAGGCACACTCCAGGCAGGGGTTTGGTGGAATGGTGGAATGGCCCTTTTTTAAGATGGCTCTGTCTTATATAAGGGTGGCATGGAACTTTCTGAAAAAGGGGGTGGGGTTTTGAGAGGAGCATGCAAATCCTCTCACAGAAAAAAGAAAAAACAGGGAAGGACTACAACAACAAGGGGTAAACAAGGGTGGAGATAAAAGCTCCACTGTGGCAGAATCTATCCAATCGGAGCAGGGATAACATGAGGGAATTCATAAACTGGGAAACCCGTAACAACCTGATACATGGCAATAAACTTTCTCTTATGCAGGATAGCTTGTTCTTGCAGCTTTCCTTCTTGATCCCTTGGTCTTGTCAAGTCACTCTGTGGTCTCTCTTCCGTTCAGTGTAATCTTGTACTCCTACAGTATGTGGATGATATTTTACAATGTTTAAAATTATCTTGCATTGCAATGAGAACATCAGTATCTGGTCTTAGCTGATGTCGGGGTTTCTCTGCTCCCAAAGAAGCATAAAGGTCTTCATTTTCCTCTGGCATTGTGCACTTCTAAAGAACTTCCCTTTGCATGTCTCCTACCAGGAAAGGCTAGTACCCTACAAAGGCCTCCTCCTTACAGTTAATTTCCTTTCCCATCCGCAGCATATGCTGGGAACACAGGTCTTGGGATGTTTTCTTCACCATATCACCTGTTAACTGTGATTAGGATAGGCAAAGTTTAAAAAACAAACAGAAGTCTCCTGCTGACCCTAAGGCTGAACCAAGTAGAGAGGAGGAAACATTAAGCATTTCTGTTCTAAGGTGATAGACAATTTCTGTCAAGGTTGATAAGTATGTTGAATATATAGTAGGAAATCAGTGTTCTGGCCCCACTGCAAGTCATAGGGCTGGATATAATTCTGTTATACTTGCAACAGGACTCACTCAGGCTGTTAATGACGCCAGATATTGGATCCAGGTATCAGAGTAGAACATGCATGCTCCTAGAACCAACCATAGAACAGAATCACAGAATTGTCAAGGTTGGAAGACACCTTTAAGATCAAGCCTAACCTTCAAGCCAGTACTATCACTGTATCCCCTCAGCCACTAAATAGTATCACCCAGACCCAGACGCCTCTTAAACAGCTTTAGGGATGGTGACTCCACTTCTTGGGAAACCTACTCTAACATCTGACCATTCTAACACTGAATTTATTTTTCTGATATCTAATCTGAATCTTCCTGGTCTCAATTTAAGGCCATTTCCTGTTGTGCTTTCACTGTAGCCACAGTAGAAGAAATCAGTCCCCACCTCACTACAACCTCCTTTCATATAGTTGTAGAGTGACAAGGTCCCCCTTGAGCCTCCTCTTCTCAAGACTAAACAAACCCACCTCCCTCAGCCATTCCTAGTAAGACATGTTTAGTCCTTTCATGAGCTTGGTTGCCCCTTGCTAGACACTCTCCAGCACCTCAATGTGCTTTTTAAAGTGAGGAGCCCGGAACTGAACACAATACTTGAGGTGTGGCCTCATCAATTCTGAATACGGAGGGGAGGATGATCACTTCCTTAGCCCTGCTGGCCACACTATTCCTGATACAGGCCAAGATGCCATTGGTCTTCTTGGTCACCTGGGCACACTGCTGGCTTATATTGAGCTGGCTGTCAGACAGCACCCCCAATCCCTTTCTGCCAGACAGTTCTCGAGCCATTCCTCCTGAACCCTCCTCAAGCACTCCTCTTGAATGCTCTTAACTAGAAACTTTCCTCACATTTACTAGTATCCTTCAAAGGTGGAGATAAGGAAATGTCACTGATTATTCAAACCGGTAAGGTGGAGAGAGGGAAACACAAAGATAGGAAACCAGGCATCATTTAAGTTTTCAGAACAGATTTTGTCTTCTGGAGAGGATGATTTTCTCTGTCTTTTCAACATAAACTAAGGATACACATTCATATTCTGGTCTAAGCTGCAATATTCCATCTTGCCTGCTGAAGGGTGTTGTGTGGTTAACTTCTCCCATAGTCGGCTTGTACTACTGGCAAAATATAATATCAACACTAACAGAACTTACCTTAGAATTTTTCTTCAGAGCTATTTACTATGTTCCTATGTTATCATGCAGAAGAATTACAGGGTGTACCCACAGCTTCCTAGATACCATCAAAAGGACAGGGAACCTAATAACCAGATGCTCCTCTAAGCTCTATAAACAGAACTTTGAAAGCCATAGAAGTCTGCCACAGTTCAATTAGAGAAACAGATTTCACTGAATATATCTGTCCACAGAAACCTAAGAAAATACATAAGAATATTTGCAACAACCCCTGCTGTCTTTTCAACAGAAAATTGCAGTACTGACTTTGCTGAGCATCTATATATGAATAATACAGAAAAAGGAGTGATTCTACAAACGTAGAAATACTGCTGACTTGCTGTTGCCAGATGTCAGATTTGTTCTACTAGATAGGGAACAAAGAAAATAGGCAGGAAAATGTCTTTGATATGTCTTGATCATTTAACAATTTGTTTCTGTCAGCAACCTCTTAGATACTTCACTGCAATGAAGAAGCTGTTCCCCAGAGATAGTTAGTAATATGTTTATTTGGTTGGGAATCATAAAAACTTTTGTGCTGTAGATATGTAATATTATCCAGCAGAGGAACCTACTTTTTTGTTCTGATTACACCCCCAGCCCTGACTCCAGAACACTCTGCAGTCTCTCCAACACAGCCTTCTTTGTTCTGTGCGGCTGGAGGAAGGCATAGTAGTATGGCAAAAATTTTCAACAAAAAGCATGATTCATTCTGATACCAATACCCACGAATAGAACTGCTGCCTTTTTTTGTCAACAAATATCAGTTAGATTAAAGCTGCCCCTTGATTTACAGATGCTACATGAGAATGTTTTTTACAAAAGAAAACACTGACTGAAAATTTTAGAAAATCATGACAAAATTAAATCAAAGAGAAGAGAGGAAGACCACACATGGCTTTGAAGCACAATCATTAATCTAGTAACAAAATCAGTGAGAAATTTTGGTCATAAATAGAACTAGGACTTTTCATACCCTCATCATTGATGAATCCATCCAGTTTTACATATTTATCAGATAGCAATAAATCATGCATATACATTCAAGACTTTTAATTTAGCTACTCTTTTTAATATAAATAAAATGCATGCTTGTCTATTTAGATAGAAATATAATGGTAGATAGAAATAGATAGAAATATAATATAACTTTACCTGTGGGGGAAGAAGATCTACTTATTGTATTTTGTCTCCTTTTATAAAAAATGGAACAACACAGAACTATTAGACCCAAACAGCCAGAGACTAGGATGCACTATTACCTTCCTTTACAAGCTCTCTAGAGTTTAAACTACTATACTATCTCTTCTCTATACCCCTCTTTACTATCTACTGCTTAATATTACTGCTTAATAAACAAATTTAGTAAACGAGAAACTTATTCTTAGACATGAGGTAGGTGAACAAGTTCCTGGAGATATCATCAATCCAGTCAGACAACTACAAAAAAAATTCATGCATTCTTTTAGCTGATTGGATTGGAAGATATTTTTTTTTAAATCCAACATCAGTGTTATCACTCCATTCTACATGACTTCAGGAACACATACTGGAGACTGAAATGATAGATTCATATAATCATTGGAATTCAGAGTCACCTCTTCTAGCAGACTCCTATGATTCATATTGGTAGAAATCAGACGTCAGCAATCACAACTTCATGTTGCTCAAAAGCTTTGTAAAATAAACTTGAAATATTCACTGTGTCACTGATCCTCTACACAAGGTAAACACACAACTGAACATCACCATTGCACTGAAAACATTGTTATATTTTTATCATAGATTTCACATGGATTTTAATATAGCATATCAAACCCTGGAAGTGCTCCAGGCCAACCTGGATAAGGCTTTGTGCAACCTGCTCTAGAGGAAGTTGTCCCTGCCAACAGCAGAGAGGGTAGAACTAGATGATCTTTAAGGTCCCTTCCAACCTAAGCCATTCTATGATGCTATTCTATAAATATAATCAGATATTTATAGACAAATATTTAAGAGAGAGCAGTCATCATCTCCATCTCTCCTCATTTTGTACCTTATGTTAAGCTGGAACAACATGGGGCAAAAAAGGTCCTGATGCATTGCATTTCTTACAGCAAATACATGCATATATGTATTTCTTATCTTAAAATATGTAGGTATCCAGACTTCTTTTATTCAGTAATCTCGAGTCTGATTTCAAAGTGGTTACAGGGCTGTATGTTCTTTCCTATCACTTAGAGCAGGATTAGGACAGAAATACATCTCATCTTTTACACCCACTCAGCCCTCTGAAATCCCTTTTTACTGAATAATATTACTGGCACATTCTCATTCAAGGAGATTATTGTCAAACATCACTGTCAGATGTCAGTAAAAAAAAAATCAGATCAAAAACCTTTGCAATTTGTGGTACCATAAAATAGTATATTCTGATATATTTTTAGTGAAATAAATATTTTACAGATGGCAGAAAGAAAATAGTTTTTATTTAAAAGTTTAAAAAAAATTTTGTAATGCACACCCTGAAGGCTGGATCAATAGTGTCTTCAACAACATAAATCTAGAATTAACAATAATTTTATTTGAGATTTTGAGTTTAAAACATTTTTTCAAACCATCAACTAGTGGAGTACAACAACTAGTCTGAGATGTCATCTACTGAGAGGTGTAGTGATTTCAATTAATATTGTCTCATGGAAAAGAACATTCTTTTGACTGAATAGCCTCCTATGAAAATCTCATAAAAGACAACCCACTACAACAACTAATTATCTTGGATAGATAAAAAGCACTTAAATTGTCTAGCAGAACATTTTACAACTATTAGCTGAATCATTTCTTACAGGTAAGAATAAAGCCCTGGCTTGGATAATTTTGTAAATTCATAGAAGGTTAAGGGATTGGAAGGGACTTTAAAGATCATCCAGTCCCAACTACTCCTGCCATAGGCAGGGACATCTCCCACTAGACCAGGTTGCTCAAGGCCTTATCTAGCCTGGCTGTGTCAGGGTTGGGGCATCCACAACCTCCCTGGTTCAGACCTGTTCCAGTGTCTCACCACCCTCACAGCAAAGAGACCTTCATTCATTATATCTAACTCAAATTTCACCTATTTTTACCATTCCTACTTGTCCTATCCATACAGTTCCTTACGAAGGGTCCCTCTCTGCCTTCTGTAGCCTCCCTTCACATACATTTCTGCAGGCTGAACAACCCCAACTTTCTCAATCTGTCTTCACAGGGGAGGTGTTGCAGTCCTCCTATCAAATTTGTCGCTGTCTCTGGACTAGTTCCAACAGTTCCATGCCCTTCTCATGTTGGGGGCATTTTTCTCTACTGTCTTGACTTTGCATAGAAAACCTTTGTTAGACACCAGATCAATTATTATGGGATCAGAACCACCTTGTGGGGTGTGTGTGTGTGTGTGTTTGTGTGGAGGGGAAGGGATGGGTCAAACCTCACAGAGGTGGGGTGGCATTGTATGGATGCATTGCAGTCCGCGGAGACCACATGGGGAAACCCTGGAGCAGCTGCCAGTCACAAACAGCCTGGGAAAACTATAACACCCCACAGCTCCTGGAGCCCCTGACCCAGCTTGGATTGGCAGGGACAGTGAGGACACAGCCACTCACCATGGCCTGGGACTCCAGAGTGGCTGGTGGGTCAAAGACCATGCCTGTAGAGACCAGAACAGATAAAACCAGAGGTTTTGGGGTGCCATATGTTGCAGCCCTGCCATCTGGACATGTGAGAAGCCGACCTTCCACAAAGCCTCAGTGGTAGCTCTCTCTCCCTCTTTCTGCTTCTCTATTCTTCTTCTGTTTCCTTTTCTTTACTCCTTTTCTTGATGCTTTCAGTGGCTTGGGGCTGGAGGGATTGGATTTGACTGAAGTGTGGTCAATTGGTTGAATATTGCCTTGGGTGTTGTTGATTAATATGTGCTGAGTTGGTATCGGAGTGGAACATTTTGTCTAGCCTGTGCATTGCCCTTTTGAACTATTACCAATTTCCCTTATTTTGTCCCCTAAATTAATAAAGAGACTCTTTAGAAACAAGCCCATGGCTTATTTTCTGGATGTTTTCTTAAAGAACCCTATATATATAAATATTAAAGCAGTATTCTTAGCAGACCCCATGAGCAAACAACCCAGGGCCAGAGTGTTACAACCTTGCATTACAATACTATGCAATATTTTTCATAAACTGTGTTGTACAAATCACAAGGCACAATGACCATTTTAATATTTCTAATTTATCCCCAAAAATATATGGAAGAACTGTTCATTCATAGTTGCTGCTAATAACTCAATGTCCAGTATTGGTTTCTAGGCCACTGAAACCTGACATTACATCTGCTAAGGTACTTTAAGACAACATGACCACTCAAAGGATTAGGAACCAAGCAGGACAGTAGTTTAAGATGCAACTCTTCTGCCTTCAGTTGCAGTAAGCATTGAAAATGCAGTACTTCCCCATAACCTCTATGTGTTCTATATGACATCCCTCAGAGGTTGCCTATCTTAAATCAATCAGCAGTTCATAAAGTTGTCCAAAAGAAAGTTAGGCAGCCTAAGTGCTCACTCACTCCCATGAGAAACCAAAGAATCATCAGAGAAGCTTCCAAAATTCTCTTTTTAATCTGTAGCCACCTGCAGTCAGATCTGTAATGGAGGACAGAGAATATAATAAAACCCCTAGCAAATTCTCTATAAATTTAGAAATCTGCAGAAGTATAAAGTACTATTTCACCCGAGGATGCAAAAGAAAATCCTAGAGATATAGATTTGCTCAGTTGTGCATGAAGTGATATGTACTCACTGAAGACAAAACAATGGTGGGTAAAAAGGGATTAATAGTTACTGAAAGTTTTCAAGGCACTGAAGTCAAATCTATCTTGATGGAGTTGTCAGACTACACAATTGAAAGAGAAAGGCACAGGTCGAATACGGGAGCCGTATTCAGTTGTCACTTTTTAAGTTCCCTATGATAACATTGGAATTTTCTTTATGTGCCCCCAAGAACTTACTGATAGTTATCGAAGCACATGTTCTTGCCTATATAGCTCACTTACGAAGAAACACAGAATGTGAAAATGCTCTGAAAAAATCCTACTGCTTCACCAAGGCTTTTTAAGATTTAAAAGTGATGTTAACTTATCAAAGTTAACTGAGGATCTCCAAAGTCCAAATTGCCTTTCAAAATTCTGACTGAACATCAGTGATATTTGCTCCTGCTCAGAATAAGCTATCTGGAGCAACAATCTGTCTCGTGTCGGCTAAAGTCTACGTTAATAATGATCATAATTGGCAACAAGAAAGCACGGGGTTGTGCATTACTGACTTTCAGGCTTGAAATCCGATTTTATTTTATGGAAGATTAAGGTGATATTCAAACTGTGTAAAAACTAGAGAAACCTGCAATGAGGTGATGTATGTATAATCATTGCAATTTGTCAATGCCTTTTAACTACTTCATTGCAAGAAAGAAAAGTGGCATAAAAATGCAAATTTCCCCTTTCTTGTTACTTTTTAATACACTGGAACATCTGTATCTAAGGCATCAGTCTAGATTATCAAAGACACAATTTAATAAAAAAAATGTTAGTTCAGGAACATAAACCTGAGATTATTGAGAAGATTGTTTTGAACAGTCAGATCTGTACTGCATCTGAGTTCAAAGCTGTTTTGGCAGCAGTGTATATTGCCTTGAAATTGAACCAGGTGGTATCTTCAGACAGGGATAAAAATAAACAAAAAGTGTCAAAATCTACAAATTGGAAAACTTATTTGTCATATAACATCCTCTATTGTATGATCCTGAGAGACATGCAAGCTTTAAACTATTTCAGAGTGGTAATGGCATAAACCATCATTCTGAGAGATGGTTAATAAGAACATCTGATTTATGTTCTATATATCACTCATTACTCCTGATTTGATCACCCGTGGAGACACCCACGCCTTCTCTATAACTGCATAGACCTGAGACTTTCAATGTTTTAACACAGAGAATTTACTCTTGGGTTTTTTTGTTTGGTTGTTTGTGGGCTTTTTTAATGTCTGTTTTCCAAACCCCTGCCTTCCTAAAGTTTTTAAGAAATGTTGCAGAAGGCAGCATCTGCAGGAAGGCATACTACTGATTTATATAATGGCAACCTACTAGTTTGATTTTGATCTGTTGCTTTATGTTACAGGCACCAAAATTCTACAAGTTGAGTCCAATTGCCTTGTCTACAAGACAGTATATACCTACTAGGCTTTCCAAGGTAGGACTGCAGCTTGTGTGTATATAACATGTCTGAAGTATCTGTAGATGTACTATTTGGGTGAGGAAGGTAGAGTGGTTCAGCACAGGCTATAAAGCCCTCCTGAGAAGCTGTGCATATATATATTCAGGCAATTAGGCTGAGCTCTGTGTTGCTGTGACTACACTGCCTGGAGTATCTGAACCAGCTCTTTTAAAATGAGCTTGGGCAACACATGTGAGCTGGAGTTGTTGCAGCCCTGCCAGGTAGCCCAGTTCAAGCAAGAGCTACAGAAAAAGGAGGGGAGCAACCTCAACTCTGTGTCCTTTGCTATCTGTTCCTGTAATATGCAGCTAGAAAAGAGGAGGCTTTCATTTGAGCAAGTGGATTCTACCTGATCGGGCTATCTGGAAACAGAAGTCTCCATACAACAACAAGGGCAGTATATGTGTTCAACAGACAACACAGAGTATGTATATGTAGCACAATACATAAGGAGTGTTATGCTTTGCATCCAGGTATCTGAAATGATGCTGTTTTTTTGAAAATAAGGTCATGCATATAAATATATAAATCAGGAATTGAAAATTTAATGTTAGCCATCCACTTTCTGTAATATTTTTATTTCAGTTGTATTCTGACGTGACAGAGTCCTATTTCAGAGTGAATTGCATGCTTGCTCTTCTTATGACATATATAATAAGGTTGAAGGTAACTGAAAAAACTGAGATGTCAAGAGAAAAAGCTCAATTACAAATGTTTCTGTGAAATGTAACATTTAAGATATTCTTCCTCAGCATGTATGACGAATTTTTTACTGATAGTCCCAGTGCCAGTGTAAAAGTAACTTATTACCTGCATATCTTTGCTATAGAAAATTTTTAAAAATGCATTTTGTGCAAGAGTAGCAATCTATTGCTTAATGATATCTTCTGCTTCTGTGATTTAGGTGTCTACAAGAATATAAACTCCTAAGAAAGTTCTAACTTGGAGGTATGGGCACAGGGATTAAATCTGAGCAAAATATCAGGGTCTGAAACATCCACTTTAGACCCACATACAGGAGAAAAGGAAAAAAAAAAGGTAGGAATCCAAACAATTTCAAGTTATATTTCCTGGGCTGTATAAAAGTTTGAACTATTTGAACTATTATGCAGGAGGGGTACTTGGATTTATACTGTGATGTGAATAATATTGGGGCAGAAGGTGTAATATACCTTGTTTGCAAGCATTATAAAAGTGTTTGCAGAGAGAAACTCAAGTGGACATAGTAAATAACTGAAAAATGAAAGATGATGGGGATTGCATAATTGGATCCACAAAGTTGGAGTAGTTACATAAGGATTCAGGTTAAGGATAGATGGAAACCAGTCATTTTGGGACTAAGCAGCTATCTATAGCTGTAGCATGTAATGTTGAAATAACCATTCAGTCAGGGGAAAAAAACTACCATCTGTTTTTCCTAAATTACCTACTTATTCTGCTTCTACAAATAGAGTAATATGACTGCAAATGTAAGGTTGGTGTCATACCTATTGATATAATTCTGAATATGACAGTAGTATCTAGAGATTCTAAGAGGGAGGCATGATTATACTTGGATATTGCACAAACACTTTGTATAACAGACTTCTACCTAAGGAGCTCAGCGGTACACAGTAGAGAGAAAAGCTGGGAAGAAGCAAACATTAATGCTTCCATTTTCTGAATGGATAACATGTCTAACAAAAACTTAATGAATTGCCATGTGCTCTAACAGGTCCATGTCTTTCTTATTGTGAGGCCCCAGAGATGGATGCAGTACTTCAGGTGGGGTCTCACCAGAACAGAGGGACAGAATCCCCTCCCTCGCCCTGCTGGTCATGCTGCTTTTGATGCAGCCCAGGACACAATTTGCTTTCTGGGTTCTGAGTGCACATTGCTGGGTCATGTCCAGCCTCTCATACCCCTCACACTCAAGTCTTCAGCAGAGTTGCTCTCGAACAGTTCATCCCCCAAGCTGTATTGATATCAGGGATTGCCTTGACCCAGGTGCAGCACCTTGCACTTGGTCTTCTTAAACCTCATGAGATTCCCATGGGCCCACTTCTCAAGCTTGTCCAGGTTCCTCTGGATGGCCTCCCATCATTCAGGTAAGGCAACTGTGTCACTCAGGTCAGTGTCATCTGCAAAACTGCTGCGGTGCACTCAATCCCTTCACGTATGTCATTAATGAAGATATTAAATAACACTGGTCTCAATATGGACCCCCGAGGGACACACCATTTTTCACCAAAGTCCATTTGGACATGGAGCTGTTGACCACTACCCTCTGGATGCAACTGTCAAACCAATTCCTTATCCACTTAATCTACCCATCAAATCCTTCTCTTTCAAATTTAGAAAAGGATGCTGTGAAGGACTGTGTCAAAGGCCTTACAAAAGCCCAGACAGAGGATACCTATAGCTCTTCTCTTGTTCACTGATGTAGTCACTCCACTGTAGAGGGCCACTAGGTTGGTCAGGCAGGTCTTGCTCCTGGTGAAGTCCTGCTGGCTGTTTCAAATGACCTCCCTGTGCTCCATGAGCCTTAGCACTGCTTCTAGGAGGATCTCTTCAACGATCTTTCCAGGTACAACTGTGAGGTTGATAGGCTAGTAGTTTCCGGGGTTGTCCTTCCTACCCTTTTTAAAGATGGATGCAATGTATCCCTTTTTCCAGTCACCAGGGACTTCACCTGGCTGCCAGAACTTTTCAAGTGTCATGGAGAGTGACCTGGAAACTACATCAGTCAATTCCCTCAGAACTCTGGGATGTTTCTCATAGACTTATGCACATCCAGGTTCCTCAGGTGATCACATGACATGACTCATGGAGGAAAAGAGGAGAAGCACACTCCAGTTGGGTGAAATTGGAATGGCGATTTATTAAAACGGAGGCTAGCTTTTATAGGGTAGGCATGGAACTTACTAGAAGGATAGGCAGAACAAGGGAGGAGCATGCAAATCTTCTATCAAACATGGAATAAATGGGAGTGACATAATGACATAAGGAAAACTAAAGGCGGGGATAACCATAAATGGTAATGTTGCACTGTGGCAAGCATTAGCCAAGCAGCTAACAGTAAATCCATGAGGGAGAAAACCCCATTTTATACAACTATGATTATTTCTATTATTCTATTTAACATTAATAAAAATCCCAACTGGGGAGCCCATAATAAGATGCAACAGTGTCTATTTTCTTTGTTTTCTTCTCTTCCACTCTGGTTGCATCAATGTTCTTAGAGATCTTCCTTCCATCTGCTGTAGTGTTATAACCCAACAATCACAGACATGATCTTCTCTTACAGAGTTTGCTTCCACTCTCCCTGTCTTGCAATCCATCTCCTTGAGGGGGTAGAAAGTGAAGTTGTCATTGAAGACGGAAGCAAAATCAGCTGCTGAGTACCTCAGATGCCTTCTTGTCCATTGTTACCAGTTTGTCAGCCTTTGTTATTGTGGGGGCTACACATTCTTTGTCCTTTTCTACATACCTGTAGAAGCCCTTCTTGTTATTCTTTGCATCCCTTGCCAAGTTCAGCTCCAGCTACACCTTGGCCTTCCTCACCTCATCCATAAACAACTGGGCAGCATCCCTATACTCTTTCCAAGATACTTGTCCTTGTTTTCACTGACTATGCATTTCCCTCTTGTCCTTTAGTTTGTTGAGCAGGTTCTGACTTAGCCATACCCTTCTCTTTCCTTCCTTGCTCAATTTCTAGCACCTGGGGATCACTAGTTCTTGTACTCCATGCAAAGAGTCCCTAAAAATCTGCCAGTTCTGCTCCCTTGTCATTGAAGGCAGTTTCCTATGGAGTCCTACTGTCTACCTCCTTGAAGAACTGGAAGTTTCAGTTCCTAAAATTCATGTTCCTCATTTGACTATTTGCCTGAACCATATCCCCCAGACCTGCAAACTCCACCAGTGCTTGGTTACTGCAGCCCAGGCTGTCTCCAGTCTTAGCATCCCCAATTAACTCACACTGGTGACTGGCAGACCCAGTATTGCACCCCCTCTGTTACGACTCTCTATTAACTGCTTAGGAAGTTATCCTCCATGTATTCCAGGAGTGTCCTGGACTGTCTACATCTCGCTGTGCTACTTTACCAGCAGAAGATGGGGTGGCTGAAGTCCCCTAGCAGGACCAAGCCCTGCAAGCATGTTGTTTCCTGTAGCGGGAACAAGAAGTGACGAGACCCTTTGAGGGTAAGAAGGAAAAGCACACTCCAGGCAGGGATATGGTGGAATGATGGAATGGCCCCTTAATTAAGATGGCTCTGGCTTATATAAGAGTGGCATGGAACTTTCTGAAAAAGGGGGTGGGGTTTTGAGAGGAGCATGCAAATCCTCTCACAGAAAAAAGACAAAACAGGGAAGGACTACAACAACAAGGGATAAACAAGGGTGGAGATAAAAGCTCCACTGTGGAAGAATCTGTCCAATCAGAGCAGGGATAACATGAGGGAATTCACAAACCGGGAAACCCATAACAACCCAATACACGGCAATAAATTTTCCTTGTGCAAGATAGCTCATTCTTGCAGTTTTCCTTCTTGATCCCTCAGTCTCATCAAGTCACTCCATGGTCTCTCTTCCATTTAGTGTAATCTTGTACCCCTACAAAGGAGGCTTCGTCAATAGGCTCCCCTTCATCAGGCAGACCATAGTGGACACCAACCACAAGGTTCCCTTTGTTGCCCCAGTCTCTGATTCCTAACCACAAGCTTTCAACCTGCTTCTGGCTAGTCTTCAGACTAGTCCACATCATCCTATCTGCCCATCCCCAAAACTCAGAAGAAAATCACCAGCATTTGTATTGGAATTTCATTAGTTGTCTCCTTTGTGTTTCAAAAGAAAACACTAACAATGCACTGATTGATGCAGTTCATTTTTGCTTGTTTTGAACTTATTTGAGATAGGTAGTAAATGTTTGATTTTGTTTTGGTTTTGTGCCTTTTGTATTCAAAAAACAAGAGCTGTCATTTTCATGAAGAATAGGGACCCAATTTCTATTTTAAAAAAAATATAAAAAACTCCACTTCTTTTATATCAGTGTTTTGAACTGTTGGTTTAGGAAGTCAGCCTTGATGATGCAATAATAAACAAAGAATTCAAGCTTAAAAGATGTCTTCATCTTGTGTTGAACGGAGCACAAACTGAATTTTAAATCCAAGGAGGTGGGGCTATTCAGTCATATTGGCAAAAAATCTAATTTTCAAGCTGCCCTCTGGCACCAAGACCAGAAGAATATTTGAAAGGACTGTGCAGAGGATTATTGTTTGATCCCTGTTTCAAGCTCAGGATTTGCATTATCCTCCACTCTCTGTTGATAAACATCTCAGCTTTTATAGGCAAAGCCAGGCACTTTGCCTTATGACTCCAAATGCCTTCCTGGAGATTAGATGATCTCACAGGGAGCAGGATGCAGCTTGGAGGATGTCAAGACTTGAAAGGGACTCAAAAAACAGTTGTAACACCATCTTCACCTTTGTGCTATGATTTCTCTTTTTTTTTCATTATTATTTTTTTTGTTATTAACATTATTTCAACCAGAAGCACCATGGACATGAATATATAGTGTGAGAAAAAAAGCAAGTCAGTTTCCTTAACTTGCCTACATTTGAAAATAGGGAAAATGTAATGAGGCTAGGAAAGAGTGTCTCAGATACAAGAGAAGGTT
Source organism: Sclerurus mexicanus (assembly GCA_013396755.1). NCBI lineage: Eukaryota > Metazoa > Chordata > Aves > Passeriformes > Furnariidae > Sclerurus > Sclerurus mexicanus. The sequence goes on along the minus strand of VWZF01000477.1, from coordinate 238,610 downwards.
AAGATTTATACCTTACTCCATGTATTTAGGAGCTATTTGCTTTTGTAGGTTTGCTACTGTTAATAATGTTAATACTGTTAATATCTCCATTGCTTCCATGATACCAATCACAACTCTTTTGTATTTATCAGGAAATGAAATGCTTCTTCTCTCAAAATTGGTGTCAAGGGAAGGGGAAGAAATGGGGAGCAGGTCATCTTTGCACCATATAACACTGCTTTTTTTTTGTAAAAATATTTCTTTAGTACTTCAAATTCAAATATTATGGGAGACAATGAGAAACTTTACTGTTTACTATTCTCAGACCAATCTCTTGACAATAATTTACACAGGAGCAACATTAGTTACAGGGAAAAAAAAAAAAAAGAACATTGATGAGAAGTTAGACCTATCTAATTTTCATATCCTGTTCATCAACAATTTTTTGAAAACCACAAAAATTATCTTTCTTTTTCTCTGCTTATTTTTACCAGTGGTTCATTATGTTTGGGGATTTTCATATATTTCAGTTTTACACATAGCTTTGCTTTACACATAGTTGAGATCTAGATTAAAATATTGCTGTTTCCTTACCTTAAGAAATAAATTTAAACAAGATCAATCAATTAATTGCATTTTGTTGCTGATTATAATTGTTTCTATAGTTTATTCTAGCAATTAGGTGAATCACAATTTGAACTCAGAGACCTAGGAATGTTAAATCAAGATATCAGTACTTAACATTTAAGAATGAGAAAAAAAAAAACCAGTGAATATTTTCTACCTTCCATGTTACTGCTTATAATGGACATATGTGAATTGGTCAGAGATGACCAAAATCATCCTTAGTTCATAAAAATAAGTCTGATTATTAAAATCACATTTCTTTTCAACATTGTCATACTGAGTCAAAAATGTAAGAGCTGTCTCTTCTGACTAGCAGTATATGAACAGTTTTAACTTATGTCCACAAGCATACACATACATGCATACATCCACTATGAGCACTATTGCTGACTGGAAGATAGAAGGGGAAGAAAAGAGTTTAAAGACTGTTTTCAAGCTGAACTTTAAAGAGACACATTCTCTCAGCAGCTGTTGTTATTTATGGAAAAATACTGTTCATAGCAGACAAAAAATGTGCTGTTCTTCAGTGGATATTTAAGAGAAATCCTTTGTGGAAAATCCAGAATTGGCTTATGACAAAAGGAGAAAGCTTACAGTGAGCAGGAATAGCGTAGGCACAAGCAGGGTTTCAAGTAGCTTTCAAAGGCTCTAATAAATAAAATTATTTAATAAGAAACATACTTTCTTCTCCCAAATGTGCTAGGTCCAGGAATTCTATGCTTACTGAGAAGGCTTCATATTTTTTCTGTCTGTGAACAAAATAGAATTCCTATAATCACTCAGCTTCATGACAAAGAGAGGAAAAAAATTAGACTGGACAGAAAAATTGCCTATATAAAAGGACTTTCAAAGCTAACATAACCCTTTCTACAACAAATACAAAGTTCATTGGCAACCTGAAGTGACAATCACTGTAATAGGTTAGAATCAATAGCTGAACTTTAAAGGGCTAATCAGAGCTACAGTGTTGATCGATTTCAAACAATTTTAACCCTACTTATCAAACGATCTGAACTGACAATTAGTAAAGCATTAAATAATGAGTTCAGAAAGATACAAAATGTATTGATCAGAAACAGGGAGGGGAAGCAAAAAAGAAAAGGCAGAATATGTGAATTTCAGAATGAAAAATATTTCTTAGGTGATGGAAACACAAGTTCATCGCTCCCTAAATATGGATAATAAACAAAAGCTTAATTAGAAAAAAAAAGTGCCCTATTAAGGTTAGATGAATGCTGCAACAGAATAGTGGCAATGGGAATTATTCACAGTGAATAATGTATTCGTAACTAATAAATGTTTCTAGCTGAACATAAATTATCCAAACAGCATGCATATGTGCAGATATTATCTAGGTATTATTAGAAGCATTGTAGCCTTTGGAGCACTGCAGTGATATTTTCTGTGTTTTCTGATATCATTGACCACTTCTAGTTCACTGCTCCTACTGGGCAAACACTACATTTCCAACATATTTCCTCTAGGGGCCCAAGATCTGTTCCAGAAAATTTTATTGCCATTTTGCATTATTGAAGTAGCTCAAAGCAACTGGAAGCATAAGGAGAGGGAAGTATCTTGACTTGCACTACAAAAAAAATCCATAGTATGTTAAGCAAACATCCACCAGAGACAACACAAACAAGTAATGAATCTGAATGCATTAATTTAGAAATCCTGACACAGTTCAAGTGGTGAATGTGCAGATTAGGACACTTTCTGTCAAACTGAGGTATATCCACTCAACAAGATGACCTGAGTGATGCTGTCCTTTGAAAAAATATGCTGTGAATACAAATAATCCCTAAATAGCAGCAGGTCTGCACAGACTCTGAGTGCTTACAAACTGGAGAGTGAGGTTTAAAAATAAAGACTTAAACCCAAATTACATCCATGAGTCCTCCCTGTCCTACCTGTAACACTCCAGCCTCAGAGCTGCGGGCTTACTAAGAGTATTAGCTCAATATTCATATGTAGTTCTTTAATACCTTAAGAAAACATCCAGAGAATAAGCCATGGGCTTGTTCTAAGGAGTCTCTTTATTAATTTAGGGGACAAAATAAGGGAAATTGGCAATGGTTCAAAAGGGCAATGCACAGGCTAGACAAAACATTCCGCTCTGATACCAACTCAGCACATATTAATCAACAACACCCAAGGCAATATTCAACCAATTGACCACACTTCAGTCAAATCCAATCCCTCCAGCCCCAAGCCACTGAAAGCATCAAGAAAAGGAGTAAAGAAAAGGAAACAGAAGAAGAATAGAGAAGCAGAAAGAGGGAGAGAGAGCTACCACTGAGGCTTTGTGGAAGGTCGGCTTCTCACATGTCCAGATGGCAGGGCTGCAACATATGGCACCCCAAAACCTCTGGTTTTATCTGTTCTGGTCTCTGCAGGCATGGCCTTTGACCCACCAGCCACTCTGGAGTCCCAGGCCATGGTGAGTGGCTGTGTCCTCACTGTCCCTGCCAATCCAAGCTGGGTCAGGGGCTCCAGGAGCTGTGGGGTGTTATAGTTTTCCCAGGCTGTTTGTGACTGGCAGCTGCTCCAGGGTTTCCCCATGTGGTCTCCGCGGACTGCAATGCATCCATACAATGCCACCCCACCTCTGTGAGGTTTGACCCATCCCTTCCCCTCCACACAAACACACACACACACAAACACACACACACCCCACAAGGTGGTTCTGACCCCATAATAATTGATCTGGTGTCTAACAGTAGTTGAAAAGAGAAGCCTTCAGCAGCTTTGAGGAAAAGATTTTCGAAATCTTCAGCAGTGTTACCCCACCACATGAATGACACCATCCTAAAAATCCTCATTTTAGACAGGACCAGACCAGCTATTTGTGGGCAAACACCAATTCAACTACTCTTTTGTCATCATATATATTGGAAAATGACTGATTAAGAAGAGGGGAACAAATAGCGTCTGACAAACTACACTCTAGATTTCTTCTTGTTGCCATTTGAAACTCTTGAGTGCAGATACATGTTGCCCTTATCTCTCTGAAATGCAAACAGGCTCCAAACCACTCAGTGCTCCTTCCACTTTCAGATCTACTTTTTGCTGGCTTTGTAGGATAAAGCTCTTCATGGAAATGACAGAGCCTCTCGTACACGCATCAGTTATTCTCTGGCTCTATCAGTAGACTCATCCTTGACCTACTTTCCCTTATTTTTTCCATCTGCACTCTTGATTATTTTCCTATTTACAGGGCTACCACTTGATGCTTTTCATTTCTTGTTTGAAAACGTCTCATATATGAGAAATATTCTCTGCTGCTGACCCTTCCAGAATCCATTACTTTGAGACTTTCCTACATGTTACTGCAAATAATAATGTTGTTTAGGTTAGTGACTAATAGCAAAACTAGAACAGGACAGCCTTGTAACAGACTACCAGACAGGAAAGGAAAATGTACAACTGCCAAGTCTGAAGATTTAGATATCAAACCACAACTGATATAATCCCCTTTAATATTTTGAAAAGAAGGGAGGAGACTATAGATTAACCAAATGGAATATGGTGGGCAAGTTTTTCACTTCTGATGGTGCAGAATGTCTTGAAGCATCTATAAGGAGAGATTAGCCAAAAGAATAGGACCTAGTGGTATAGGCTGAGTGGTACTTTTCATAAGTCGATGGTAGATACACGTTTAGAATGTGTACTTTTTTCTCTTTTTTTGCATATCATTGAAATATAAAACCACACAGCTTCTTTTTCTGAGTTCAGAAATCTCAATATGTGCTCAAAAAAGAACCATTTGACAAAGTCAGTGAAGGTAGACAGTCAGTACAGATAGAATTTGGTTAAATCAATTTTCCCTATGCAGTCTAAATTAATCATTTATGCTTCCTTTAGATATGACAGAAACATCCTACACTTTTTCAGAAAATTATTAATCCTACCTGTTTTATGATGGGAAGCAAGTATCTAGAGAGACAATTTACTACAGTGAAAAATAGCATGACTAAAAGAATCTTACTTCTAATTTGCATATTCAGAAAATAAGGCAAGTCAAGGAGAGAGCTCCATAGATTATACTGGCTGAAACAACAAGCAAGCAAGCAAACAAACAAACAGAAAGCCCCAATGCAACAACACACATGGAAAAAACAAATAAGAGTGTTCTTGGGGTATGGCATAGCCAATAGCAGCATCCCAATTTTCATTTACATATTTATTTAAGCCATAACACAAAATCATCAGCTGCTATAAACTACCATTATTCTAAGTCAATAAGACTTCATTAATTTACATTAGTAAGATGTTTGCTTAGTAAAATTTACAATCAAAGATAAAGTTAGAGCTGATAGAAGTGTTGCACAGCAGATCTCAAACCCACACACTTGCTTGGGTGTTTCACTTCATTTAGATTCCCAATAGTTCCCACACAAAACTTTTGCAGTATGAGTTCTTTGATAACTTGAATTTGTGTATAGAGAAAAAGTTATGTACTTTTTCCCAATAGAACTTCTTTTAATTTAGTGAGAAAATAAGCATTTTGGCAAAAGGTTTACAGGAGTAATGTACAACCAAGGAGAAAATTCTGCAAAAGCATTAGACTAAATAGCAGGCTATTTGAAACAAAAGGACTTCCCCTGCTTCCCTCCAGACAGCATTCTGAGCTCTGCCTCTCTACCCCCAGAGAGTTTTACAAGCCAGCAGGCATCACTGTGGAATAGGGAACCTACTTTGCACCCAGCAAACACCAACCTGTGACTTAGTGAAAAAGCACCCAATTCTTTTTAAAGGTACCCCCAGAAAAGAATAAAAGAAGAAAAGAGGGATTAAGAGAAGGAAGGAGTAAAGAAAGGAGAGAAAAATAGTTGCTGCCAAGAGGTCACATGGTGGTAGGTCCAGAGACAGAAGGCTGAACAAAATAGAAGCCCTGTGCATCTGTTTGTAGGGTTTGGCTCCATCCTGCAGGCAGAATATCTGGTTCACTGACCCTGCAGTGCCCTCCTCGCCCAAATGAGGGGTGTGACAGCCCATCAGGGGCTCTGAAGGGCATGGTGTGGGCGGGCTAGAGGGTAGGCTTTATTGACTGACAAGTGCCCCATGTGGCTCCCATGCCATGTTCCTGCTGATCCTGGAGGCCACATTGGCTGCAGACCTGGCCCCATCCCGACCACACACACAGACAAGGGGGTTGATTCGACGCATCAGTTGAACAACCCAGTGAGATACAAATCCAGTCTCTCACAGGGAGGCAGAAAATAATGGCTTATGTGAATTTAGATAAAATGAGAATATGAAGAAACAATGTCTTTATTCACTGAAAAAATAAACTAATGGACTTCATTCAGAAAACTCTGAAGGAGCAAGGACAAATGCTTCAGCATAATTTGCGCCACTGTCACATGAAAGAACTGAGGGTATAGACTGAAATTTAAAGCCTTAGGACTTAAAACCAGAAAAGTGTACTTTCTTTCAGGGGACCCTTTAAAATATATGTATATACTTGAGCAAATCTATACAGACTTTTCTCCAGTTGCTTCCTGTTACCACGAACCTACCAGTCCTTTTGGAACCTTCACACAACTGTGATACTGTACTGTCACGGGACACTCGGGAATTTTATCCTGTGTTTAGTTTCCTTTAAACTTTCCCAAACTAAAGATATCAGCATAAATCACTCAAAACTGGGTGACAAGTTGCTGTGCCTTCACAGGTTTTCCTTGTTTCTCCTCTTCCCTCCTATCAGTTCTGTTTTCCTGAGTCTTCATGTCTTCTCAGTTTCTTTGGCAAACAAGACAAGACAATATGATGTTTGTCTCTGCATACAGGATAAAAGCTTTCAAATTCTCCTTCCTCCCAATGCTGATGTTGCCGCTTGAAACAGACTTTCAAGACAAAAAACCTATAGAAAGCCAGCACACACTACAGAATTTCTGTTCTGTTGCTGACTACAAAATATAAGGCATAGCAAGCAAACAACTGCATGCAGAAATGCTGCAGTCACAGAGACAGTTTCCCTTGTGATGTCATCTATCACAATACTGCTTTATGAATCTGATTAAATCCAGACAATTATTGTCTATTCTGAATCTGCCAACAGCTCCACAGAGTATTCTTAAATGTCCAGAATTAATTGCCAATGGCTCTTGCATGTGCAAAGAGTTAAATTTACAAAACCCAATTATTTACCACCATAAGAAGTATTGTACACCGATAAACAGAAAATCTGGAGTAGAAAATATCTCAGTGCCTAAGAATTACTTGTAGATCTTGACGAAAAAAACAATGCAGTTATACCTGGCAGTTGTAGAATAGAATTGTATGCAAAATAACAACATAATAAAGAAACAGTTTAAGAGAAGAGAAAGGCTCTCATTATTTGGAGAAGGACTTGCCATTAGACCAAAATAAAGAGGTTTTCTTCTTGTGGTATCTATAAGATTCCTTGAGAACATATGAAAATGCATAAACTGATAAGAAAGCTAGCTGAAGGTTTACCAATTTATGTATTTGTCAAAATAGCTGGCAGGAGAAATAGGCTATTCGTCTATATTCTACAACTTTGTGGCCCAGCCTGATGTCACAAGATTCCTAGAATGGTTCCTTCTCTTCTTTTCTGTGATGGACTTTCAGGTGCCATTTTCAGAAGCAGATGCTTAGGCAAAAAGGAATTCATTATATCCATTAATAGGTGTATGCCTCAAGTCAGAGGCAGCAAAGAAGTAGAAATACTGCTGTTGGTGCAAAAGTACGGAAGGCAAGTACAGAATGGTTGTATAAGTATAATCTTGTTTCTAACATCTCTTTCCCTGCCCTAGTATTCTCAAAGTTTCTAAATACACTGACAATATTGGGATAAGGCCTTAAAAGTATTATATTTAAAAACAATCATTTATTTAACATCAGAATATAGCAATAAAGAAGTTGCTTCCTCACATTGAATCACTTTAACAGGAACAAATTATACAGTCTATTAGAGCAACTGAGAACTGAGGAACACACAGGCAACCCTCAATGCCAGAGGCACAATTGTTGCTGCCAGCAGAGTTTTAATGAAAACACTTCCTGAGATTTTTCGCTCCTTAACATTGAGAGTTTCTTTAACTTCATTTAATGGAACAAATGAGAAAAATACGACTATGTGTTAGTGACTCTTCCTTTCCTAAGTACAGCTGTAAAGACAAAATAAAGAGCAATGTTGGAAAATTAGCCCAGAGGGAGGATGATTGGCTGAGTGAAAAAAATTACAACAACTAAAGCTAAACTGAACTCATTCAGTTTAAACCAAGAGACTTTTTTTGTCATATAGTGGCTATGCAGCCTGAGACCATTGGTGCATTTTATGAGAAACATTATGTTTTCAAGTAGTGCCACAGAATTTGCTAAAATTTAGATTTTTTCAGTTTACCTTCCAGTTCAGATATAAAGAATGAATAATGTCTAGTGGTATCTACTAGTATGTTACAATTGCAAATACTTTTATGAATAGGTATCTTATGGGCACTAGAGGACAGCTGTTTGCAGCATCTCTTGCATTTTTCCAGTAAGGGATAACACAAAAATTCTGTTAAGAAGGTATTACTGTTGAAAGGACATCATCAAGTGTACTTGCAGTCTTACAAATTCTGATATTTCCTGCGGCTTATGCAATGAGGATTATAGGATTCTGCAGGGACCTGTTTTTTGGGGGGATTTGGGGATTTTTTTTGTTGGTTTTTTTTTGTGTGTGTTTGGGAGGGGGGTTGGTTAGTTGGTTGGTTGGCTTTTGGTTATTTTGGCTTTTTGTTTTTGGATTTTTTTGTCCAAGTAATTCAGAGATGTGCCCCAGCAAATAGAGAAACAGCCCATGTGATGCTGGATTTACCTGTATTCTATCAAAGCATAGGGCAGTGCCTTCTCTTGTTCTGTAAAAACAGCATTAATTTATCCTTACATGACAACAGAAGTTACACTATACACACATATCTCAATTTACATTGTAACTTCAAATTAAACTAGCAAGAGGAGAAACAAGACTGATACATTTAGTGTAACAGTTCCACAAAAGTATACTGTATATGGCAAACAAACTCTTGCTTTCTTGAAATTTCATCAATTTCTTTTTGAATTCATAAGCTCAGCTGACCAAGGCAGTAGGAGCGTTGGACAGGAAAAAGTAGTGGAATCAAATTAGAGTAAACACAGCTTTCATTAGCTTAGGAAAAATTCACTTTTAGGAGTTGAGTACAGAGAGGCAACATCTTAGAATGAGGGCTCAGAGCTGAACTCATAAATTCTCTTCATGATTTTCTGCATGGGATTTATGTGGGTTTTGTTATAAACAGCCTAATAACGCTAGACTTCAATGAATGTACCATCAGTATCCTGAAAACAACACTTCCGTACCTCACAAATTTATTAGAGTTGAATGCTGGATGATAATGTGCTGAAGCCTGGATACTCTTTTACATCAGGTCTCCTGTTTCCCTTATTCCTACGTCTGAATAGACCTGCCATGCCTATCATTATTTTGGAAACATCAAATAAATCCAGAGGCTGCAGTTTATACTGGCTTTGCACTTCTACGATGCATGAAGCATGAAAAGATGGGAGCACCTGCCACAGACCACTTTGTCAGTTCAATAGAGATTTGCACCTCACCTAAAGCCTTCTGAAGTAAAACTTTTTCACATATAAATTCTGTCTTTTTCCCTTGCCCAGAGCAGGTTGTAAGACAACTTTCCTCTTTGCAGCTTCTCTCTTAAAGGTTTTCCTTTCAGCTGTGTTCAATAGTCTTTTATAATAAATATCTTACCCCTGCCCAACTATCACTGCTTCCTGCATTACCACAGCTGCATAACTAGGAAGGGTATACCTCTAAAAAAGTCTGTCTCTAAGTCTGGTTGCCTGCAGAACCAGACTGTACTTTAAAATTCATTGGTGAACTTATCCTGAGTTGTTCTCTGTGTTTCCACTAAGTTTTGAAGCCCAAAGCAAGGCAATGGGAAGTCAAGGGAACGTGCTGAATTTAGCATATTGAAGCGGTACCTTGAGGGCTCCTGATATCACCTTCTGGCCAATCACATCTGTGCAACAGCTCTTGGTTTTGCACATTTTTGAGCTTTTTGAGCAATTAATGACTTCCAGCATGAAAATCATTAAAATAACAGAAAATAAAAAGCTGCTTAATGAACTTTTGACCTAACAAAATATAACTTTTTTTTCTCCCCTCATCCCCCCACACCCTCCCACTTCTTTCAAGAACACACTAAAAGAAGTGAAAAATCCTAAATCTTTCAAGGGTCTGAAAGTGGACAAAATAATTTGTAACTCCCTGTTTGCAGCAAAGCTTGCCCAAGATTGAATGAAAACAGGGACAGATGTGTTTACTTCAGTGAGACAACAATATAGGAGCCTAACTATCCCAAACTCCCTATATTGGCAACAGACAGATAAAGAGAGATGGGTTGAATCATTCCTGGGATATATTTATCTCTTTGTACTGATTGCAAGCCACCCTAAGGTGACCATACCCCCAACTCAACTTTTGCAGCTAAGCGTGTCAAATTACATTACACGAATCTGAGCCAGAGTAAGGAAAGTTGTCAAGTTTTCTAGTATTATCAGATTAGCACATAATCAAGACGTGGGTAGAAGTCCATATCAAATGCCTCTAATGTGAGGGGTCGTGTGGAACACAGGCTGTACTGATAACGAGCATCCTTTCGGTCAAGTGATTTAAAGCTGCACCAGTAGTGGAACATGCAAGCATGCGTAGGATGGAGTTACTCTTCTGTGCACTAAAGATTACACAAAATTCCTTGATTATGTAGTGAAGAAAACACCTTTTTTTAAGCATGTGTTAGTACACAGTTTAAATCTAATTTGAAATAGCATGTAAGAATCAAATATAAACAACAGGGGAAAAAAGAAAATGCACAATGAAAAGGATTGCTTTAATGGTCAACAAGACAAAGCAAGTATTTACCATGGTGGTGTGACTCACTGTCTTTTTCTCTTATATTAGGCTATGCAGTCTCAAATTATTATTGAAGGACTTCAAATTTCAATAAAAAGTTTTAGTTGTATATATATATATATATATACACATATATATATAGTAGCTTTAGTTAAATGGGAAGGATTTTCAGTGATGAATATTTCATACCACCATGTAATTTCGGAGGTGGGGACTACCCCATCTGAGCTGGACCAGGGGAAGACTGTCCCCCAGGGGTCTCAAGACCCCCTGGAAAGGTGGGTCCCTGGAGTGGAGCATCCCAGGAACTTGAGAGACAGGAGATAAAAGGCAGGCACAGCCAGAACTACTCTCTCTGTACCTGGCTTCTCTGCCCACTGGAGCACCACGGATTTGCCTTTGTCAGAGCGCTCAGCCATTCCCTCGCCGTCCAACAGAGCCCAGGCTCAGGGGAATCACCACAGCGCTGCTGTTCAGAGTGCTTTTGAAGACATTTTGCCATATCCCAGGAGCTGTCACCGCAAAGGCCCTGGAATTCCCCTCTATGCAGTTGCTCCCAGTTTCGCTCTCTCGCCCACACAAAGCGCTGCTGCCCCCAGCCTGGCCCCAGCACCATGCAGGATCAGCCCCCACCACCCACTCACCTGGGTGCTACTCCATAACCCACACCATCCCCTCAGCAGCATAAGACTGTCCAACAAAACATCCTTCCAGGATTTGTTTTAACCTAGGGAGGTGGGGGGGCAACTAGGTGATATTTTCTGCTATTGTTGCCGGGGGGGGGGCAGGGTTGTTTTTTTTTCTTTTTTTTACTATTATTGTATATTTTCCTTCTTTGTTCAGACCCCTCGTAATTTTTACCTTCTCTATATTGAGGGGAGGGAAATAAAAAAGGAGAGTTTATCTCATTAGAGGTCTCACCTCCTGAATTCATTGTCATTAAACTGAGACAACAAAAAAGACAGAAAAACTAGAAATATACAATACTTTCAGTACTACTGCTGAAGGTATCTTGAAGGGCAGGCCATGTTTGACCCTCAAGCCACCTCCTGTTTACTGAGTTCAAAACCCCTAGTCTGAGTTTCGAGACACAGCTATAATCTTAACTATTGTGCACTAAAGGCAGGTGCAGCTAAGATAAAAGAAATAACCCCAGTACTTTTTATGGTTAGTTCCTAACACATTCCACTTCATATGAACTCCAATTCAAAGAATAGCTGGGTGAAGCAGCTCCCAGGGAAAGACATCCTTCTTTATTATTGTTTGGCCTACAGGTTCTATCAAAAAAAAAAAAACAACCAAACAAAAAATTCTCTCTTCAGTCTTAAACTATGATTAACTCAGAAAGAGTTTTTATTAACAAACAAACCCATTTCCAGTTTACGGCTCTGAGTTGTTTCCACTGAAATAGCTGCTAAAACTCCTGCTGACTTGAAACATGCAGTAACTTGCCCTTCATAAGAACACAAATGCCATCCACTTTCACTGACTCTGTGGAAGCCAAACCTGAGTTTCTAAAGGACCAGTTTCCTTTTCACATTATAGAAATACATTTTTATGCCCATGAATGAGAAGGTGACTCAAAAGTGTCTGCATGGATTTATGAAGTGTAAATGACACCTGACCAGCCTGGTTGCCTTCTATCATAAAATGACCGGAGTTGTGCAGGACTAAAGAACAATGGCTTTTAGTTACCCGGACTTTGGCAAGACTAAATACATGCAATATTCTCCAACAGTATCTGTTATTCAAGTTAGTATCTTATAGTCTGTATGGATGATCTAGTAGATTGATAGGCTTGGAGTACCATAGTTAATGTATTATATGCTGCCTGAAGGCCAGAAACAAGTGGAGTATCACAGGACTTTATGGTGGGCCCTGTTCTTAATGACCTGGAGGAGGCAGGAGAACACACTTTCATCAGGTTCTGAGACGACACCAAATTTGAGATCAGAGCTGTCATTAAGAGGGACCCAGAGAGACTGGAGGAATTGGCCAACATAAACACCATGCAATTCAACATTGTGGGACAAGTGCCCAACCCCAGAGGGAAAGAAGAGCCTCTGCAATGACAGAGTCTGGCAATGAGCTTGCCAGGGAGCAGCTCTGTGGAAAAGACCCAGGGGGCCATGGCGAATGGCAAGCAGTGTGTCCTGACAGCATCCTGGGCTTATGAACAGCAGTTCATAGCTGGGGAATCACAGAACGGGATCATATCTCTTACTAGTCCACATCTAGATATTGCATCTAGTTTTGGTGCCCACAGTCAATGCAAGAGAGGCATTGGTAAACTGGGGGCTGTTCAGCAAAGAGCCAACAAGATGGCTGGGAGCTGGAGCACTTTACCTTTCAGGAGAGGATGATGGACCACAACTTGTCCATTATGGGAAAGAGATGTCTTCAGTGAGGAGGGTACCTGATACCAGTCCCCCAGTACATACAGGGGAAATAAACCCAGGCTCTTGATGGCAGTGCATACTGCAAGGAAGAGACACATCAGGCACAAATTTAAATAAGAGACGTTCGGACTACATGTAAGGAAAAGGTTTTTCATGGTGAAGACTCTCAAGTGTTAAAGGAAGGTGTCCAGAGAGGCTGTTCATACTCGAGCCCTGAAGGTTTTCAAGTCGTAACTAAAACAGTCTTAAGTAACCTGGCCTGACCTAGTTGGTTCTGCTTTGATCAGGAGATTGCTCTAGAGATGTCCTGAGGTCTTTTTCAACACAAATTAGATCCTGAAATATGAATGCAGAAAAACAAGAATAGACAAAGCAGAATGGGAGGAATGGCATGTCAAAATAAAGTGAAGCTGGATCAGTGGAAATGTAACCTAAAAGGCATTTAGCAGACATTCTTTAGAAGTCAGGCATACAAGTCTCATCTTCATAGGCCATGTTTCAAAGGTTTCTCTCTTGCACACATGAAAGGCTTCCTTCTCCCAAACCTTCCTTCTTCTATCACCAGGAATGCACCCTTGACAATCAGAGGATTACAGAGAATTTAGCAGCTGTGATTCTTATTGACACATTGAGTCCTCTTACTGATATTCACAAATCAGTAATTTTACCACAAGTTAGGTTTCTCATTATAATAGGAACTGTCTTTCCAAATATTTCATTACACAATCCCTTAGTAACTATTTTGCAAGATGCCTGCACAGGACAGGCAGCTAATCAATTGCACACAAAGCTACTATAAGAAAAAAGAGCTTTAAGGCAGTAGACCTGAACAGTGCTTCCAAGCATTACCCTGATGGGGTTTGATCTCTGTTAACTTGATTCACACGTGCAAGTGAAATTACAATCACAAAGGAACCTTTTAGTTCCTCAGTGGTTGGCTCTGTAACCCTAAAACCGTTTCGAACGTGGAAGATAAGCAAAATCATAGAATGGGTTAGAGTGGAAGGGACCACAATGGGTCACATGGTCCAGCCTCCCTACTCAAGCAGAGTCATCCTAGAGCACATGCCACAGGATTACATCCAGACAGTTCTTGAGTATCTCCAGTGAGGGAGACTCCACAAGCTCTCCAGGCAATCTGTTCCAGTTTGCAGTCACCTGCACTGTAAAGAGGTTCTTCCTCATATTCAGATGGAACTTCCTGTGCATCAGTTTCTGCCCCTTGCCTCTTGTCCTGTTGCTTGGCACCACCAGGAAGAGCCTGACTTTGATGAGGTCCCCTCTCAGTCATCTCTTCCTGAGGCTGAACAGGCGCAGCTGCCTCAGCGTTTCCGTGTTAGAGACAAGCTCCCATCCCTTAATGATATGATCTTTGTAGCCTCTGATGGATCTGCTTCAGGAACTTCATGTCTCTTTTGTTCTGAGGAGCCCAGAACTGGACACAACACTCCAGATGTGACTTCACTAGGGCTGAGTAGAGATGCAGGATCACCTCCCTTAACCTTCAGGGAACACTCTTTCCAGTGCACCCCAATGTATGCAGACCTGGGCTGTGCAAGAGACAGTGAAGGTATCAAGCAAAGGGATGGCCCTGGGGGTCTTCGCTGCTCAGGTCTGTCTCACACAATGGAGAACAGACAGACAATGCTATCAGACTTAATCCAGCAAGGACTCACACAGCATCAGTCAGGGTTCATAGAATTATTGTGATTGTCATCTCTCTTAAAATACTTTGTTCATACAGAACCCAAATAACCTTCTTGAAATTAACATGAAAAAGTGCCTTCATGCCTGTCAGAATTGCTACTTTTTAGAGAGAATAGAAAATTACTCTTTTCTTAGTGATCTTGTCCCATCATGGAGGCAAGATATGTGAAAAACACTTTGACAGGCAAAGCAACTTCATGTATTGCAAGTATTTTTATGTTATTGGGTCTTTTTCGGTATTATCCTGCATTTTCCCTTTGATATGCTCAGATGGTTTTATTTCTAGTCTTTGAAAAGTTTATTTTTCCTTTTCAAACCATTTGCACAAGCTCCTACAGTCCACAATATTCTGTTTGCTATAGAAACAGATAACGTTTTTAATTGAAATCATAATGGCTTACCCCTAAAAGCTCTTTCAAGCTCCCACTCCACCTTTCCTCAATTCCTCTCTGAGTTTTTCAATTATTGTGTCTTGAAATTATGATCAATAAAATTCTCTTATAAAAGTTAGAATTGCACTTCTAAGGTTTGTTTTTTTATGATGACAAGAAAAATACTTTTAAAAGTAGAACTGTTTATTTAATCATCTCTGAGATCAAGGTGTTTTCTGTGTTGTGTGTTCTAATACTGTTCACTTAGTTGTTCCTTGACTATTTCAGTGTCATATTCTTGATAAAGATTTCATAGATGCAGCAAAAATTCTTGCATTATATACACAGTGTCATTGTTAAACAGATGGGAAAGTTTCACAGATGCCAGTTAGCTGTTGCAAAATAAAAAATCATGGGGGATTTCCACACCATTCGTTGTGAGTAACTTTGGCATAGTTCAGAATCTACGATCTGTGTATCTGAAAAAAAAAAGTTAGGTGCCTGGATAGAGTATGTAGGTACTCAGAATGCAGCATGTTTTCTTTGGTGGCCAAAGAAGCCATCTGAATATTTCCACAATGTCACAGAAGTGTTTCAAAACACCACTCATCCCAGGAAAGTGTTTTTTTCAAGACATGTCTAGATGTGGGGATGACTATTCTAAGAAATAAGGGTAATAAATGTAAATGAATAGCTCATGTCCTTTGTCCAGCTGATTCACAGGTAGAGCCACAAAAAAGAATCTTGTCCATGACAAATGGACAACTAGACATTCATTGCAAATTAATTGAATCAATGTATCTTTACAAACTTGATGGAGAAGCTCTTTTAAATGTATGTAGTTATTTTTTTTTTAATTTCTAAAACCCTAAGCACGGGCAAGCAAAAATAAGTTAGAGCAAAATACATTTTCATCTCTCCTATGTAGACCTGTTTTCTTCATACCCCATACCTGTTGATGCCTAAATGCACCAAAGCCATTAATTGTGCAAATCCCTAACAGTAGTGATCCAGAGAAAACTTACAGGAGAGCTAGGCAGCTGGTCTTCTAACCTGGGCATTCTCTGGCTGACTGAAATCCTGGGATATATTTAAAGTCTTCACACTGTGAGCCTTGTCAGCATCATCAGACAGTGATTCCCAAATTCAGCACTCCAGCCCATGTGAAAGTTTTTTCTGGGCATGATCTGTTGATACATTAGCATGTACCTGATCATCAATATTCAAGGTGCTCAGTTTAGCTTTAATTAAGTCCCACATTTAATTATAGCAGATGCATATGCTTTGCCGCTGGTTAACTGAGGAAGCAAAGTGTTTTACGTTTGGTCTGATCCTCTGAGTGCTGAGTCTGACAGCATTTACCCTTTAAGTTATGCCCATGTCTTCAGTGTAACTACTCCCACTCTCATTGCAATAACTGGAGACAGGAAAGGGGAGGCTATTGACAACTCTAATGTCATTTACGAAACTACTGAAATAAAACTGAAAGTATGATTTCACTTCCTAACGGAGGGCTGTCCACTACAAACTATGGTAAAAATAAACCCTAAATCACAGTCTAAGAACTCTGAACTCTTTAAGCTGTTTGCAAGCAGCAATACTCTATAACTTCCTTTCTGAAAATTTATTAAAGAAACTCTTTTCCAATCAGAGTCAAACTGCTAATCAGTTAAATGCAAAGCAAACATTTATCTTCAAACATCTATAAACTTATTGTACCAGGCATCTCTTCTTTTTTGAGGACACTGTTTTTTAAAATCATGCATGAAAGTATTCAAAAAAATCCTGGCACTCTGGGTTGTCATTTTCATTCACAATCATTAAAGTAAGCTCAAATTTTGAAGCTTTTCACTGATGGTTATATGTTATGTCATACCAACCTGATGAGGATGAGAAACTTTGTGACGAACATTAACAGATCAAAGGTATTGACAATCACCTTTAGCAAAAGTGGGGGAAAAAACCCACGAAAAATCCTTCTAGCACTGAGACACTTACTTTAGTAAAAGCACTTCAGGCTGCATTTTCTCTGATGTCAAAATCAGAATTTGGGAAAAATTGCTAGTTGCCTTTTATTGTCAAGGTAATTGGTACATATTGTTTACAGAATATTTATCAATGTTCCCAAAAAAGTGTACAATCATGAGAGAGAGCACATTACTAGCAATTTTGAGGAGTTTTCCTGGCACCAGGTAAATAATAGACTATTACATAGCAGCAAAAATAAGTGTAATATATCAAAATCCCTGCCTACACTTAGAAATCTTCATAGCCACAGGAAAAACACAGCACCCAGACCTGACTCTCTCAGGGGTCCAGCTGTGCAGGTAAAGTTGTTCTTTGTGCAGCTGAAACACTTCACCCACACTTTGAAGAATCTTTCCACTGGGGTATGTGCATCTGTACCTGGGCCTTGAACATCTCATTCCACTTGGACACGCTGACAGAGCTTAGAATTTAAAAGAGAGTATAAGACGCCTGAAGTATGAAGCAAATAAACCCCAACCCTGACTATTTGCTATGCCAAATAAGGCAAATCTAGTGATAGATTACACAACATCAGAAAGCCAAGGCAGTTCCATGCTTTAAATTGTGGCTATTGCACAGAGAAAATGTGTTCTCAATACTGCAGCCTACATTGTCCTGGGACTGACACAGGTAAGCCACATATTTAATGTCCATGAGCTGAACTAAACAGAAAGGTCTCTGTTTTTCAAATGAGCAGCAGTGCTGCCTCTCCAGGGTGCTGTGTGCTGCATATCTCAGCCTCTCACTCATTTCCATTCACTCCCTTCATATATCAGAGAGGCAGCAAGAAAAGTAAAATTTTTAAAGACATACCCAACTATTGTCTCAAACAACAAAAGACCACCTAGAATACTTGCCTTGTTAAAGCAAGGATCTTCCTCAAGTAAAAAGCTATCCATTTTCCAGCTTGTCATAAGCAACTGCCAGAGAAAGGAAACACCTCTGAGAGCAAATATTCAAGCATAACTAAGATAATCCAATCTGTAGCTACCTATATATATATATGTAAGAAATCAAGAGCTATTCCTTTCTCTTTCAATCATGCAAAAGAAGGGGCACTGTGCTGGAACTTTGAAGTCAGTTGCAAAACTTTATTCAATATCATGTAGATGTAAAAAGTCTGAGCATGTAATTTTTTTGACCATAAATGAATTGCCTGATTTTAACAAGTGCTAAACACCTGCAGCTTTTATACAAGTGGAGACTATCTTTGACAATAGATGAAAAATTATCAAAACAGCAGTATATCTGGAATATCAGTATGATGAGCTAAAACATTGCCCATTTTTAAGAAGCCTTGTTCACTTAATCATTGCTCTGTAAGTGTAAGTACATAAAAGGATTACATAAACCCCTAAGTAATTTACTCAATAGATCTACTTCATTTATTGCTTCTGTGGCTCCTTAGCCCAAGGAGAGAAGCAATAAATTGAGGGCACATAAGCATGCCAACTTTCCCAATTTCCATGCATTTTGATAAAAAGAAATTTCTCCTTCTCACAACTTTTATTTTCAGACTTTTCCAATCTTCAACATTATGTAAACGTAGAATTACTCCAGAGTTAGCAACTGCTATGAGTTTATACCAGAATAATTGAAAACTCTTCTGTTTTTCTTTTATAATAAGAACATCTTAAAGTAAAATGTGGTTCCTTTTTTCTATATGAAAAATAGATCAATTAAAAAATCTCTGCATTTATGAAAAAATATGTAATTAAATTTATAATGAAAATGCATAAAGGAAATATATTCTCTGGCTTTGAAAAAAGTATGTGAGTCTGTAAGTATATTCAAGTAGGGAATCTTTCATTATTATCCTGGATAATATACAAATACGGAGACCTATTTGATCTAAGGCTTCTTGTCCTATGATTTCAAACACTTAATTTGGAAAACTGCAGGGAAGTTAAGCTCTGTTTTATAGAAAAAGAGCATACAGTATACAAGTATTTATAGAGACTGCCTCCTATAATAGTTGGAATTCCAGAAACCCTCAGAAAGCAAGAAAAAGCCGAAAAATATTGAGAAGGAAAGTTCTTATCATTTTAACTGCATCAAGACTGTGAAAGAGTGGAAGACAGCAAAAAAAGTAAAGATAAAACAGCAGAAAAGTTAGACACATTCACAGTCTATGTTAACCTGGTCCTTTAAACACAGAAGGTAATTAAAGACTGAGAGCTCACCCAACAGCCTGGATGATCATTCATTCCTAAGTGTGGGACACTCAGGTGGCTTCTTTTCTCTATGATCTGCTCTGATTCAACATATAGCCATGGGCTTGGTGGGAAAGTTGAGCTCTGATCTGCAGAAGCCAGATGAGATGATCAGAACAGTCGTAAAACAGCCCACAGTCTGCGAACCTGGGGCAGCTTTGGCCTCTCACTGAAGACAGTTTGACTTCAGAAGACAAAGGATGGCAGTAAATGTCTCTGGAGTCCTACACAGAGCTACGTAACCATCCATAGGTGAATTAAGGTCCTCCTCATTTGGGGAAACATTTTATGCACATGTTAAATTTCAGACATTCATCAGATTTAAGTATTAGGATTAAATATCACTTTCAGTGTTGTCTTCAGGAGGGATATTTTCCTAAATTGGGATATGTAGTGTCTAAATGTCCTGCATCTGGCCAGGACAGGGCTAATTTTTGCAGTAGCCAGGAAGGGACATGGGTAGGACTCAGATGTTATCCTATACCATTTCATGTAATTTTCCAGGAATGGGGGAAGGGGTCTTTTCCAGGTCAGGACAGAGTGGCAGAAGGAGCTGTTGGGGCGTATGGGATGTTTCTGTGGGATATCTCATTGCTGTTTCCAGTAAATTGTTCTTATCTCAGCCAGTGATCTTTACCTTTTGTGCCTCCAGTGCTCCTCTCCAACCCACCAGAGGGGAGAGGAGGGAGCAGGGGAGAGTGAGCGAGTGGTACATGGCTTGGAGTGGTTTCAGTGGCAACACTAAATTGGAGAATACCATTCCTAAACCACAACACTAAGTTAATCTTTAAGGGCAATATTGTATTGTTAGAATGCACTGGGGAGGAATATGCTTCTGTACAAAACTTTTGATAAGTAATAACAGTAGAGCTTCTGGCCTTACCTTCTCAGACAAACACCTCCACTTTCAGAATAGTTTAAGCCTCAAACTAAGCTTTAAAAGCCTTCTTGATACCTAGCTTCCCACAGATACCTCAGAGTTGATTTTGAAATAAAGATTTGTTTTCATAAATAAGGATACTTAGAAATAAATATGTAAGTGCTATCAGAGGAAAGTGTTCAAGAATGTCTGCCAAAAGTGCAGGCATCAAAAAGAGTCCTGCAGAGTGAATTTCCAGCTCAAGGGAAGAATTCTGTTTGCAGGGATGATCCTGTCACTGCAACATCTCTCACTCTGCAGCAGGAATCACTGAGCACAAACCTGCAACCTGCTCAGCATATCGCTGCTTCAACCCATTGTTGGGTGGGTTACAGTAAAATCAGAGAACTGGTGTGAATTGACTTATTTTGCTTACTATAATAATAATGGCAAAGAAAACAGGTATAACAAAGATATCTGCAAATATAGCCAGAAATAAACTGAATTTTGTACAAAGGGTTGGCACTTTTTTAATTTTCCAGGGAGAACTTAATTGCAAGGCAGATGGTACTACAACAAAGCTACAATAAGTGCACAAATATTGAAGTAAAATGAGCTATCTGCATGCAACAGGGAACTATTAAAGAAAGTTCCACATATCGTATGCACTGGTTTTCATGCCACCATTATAGCTGTGGGTGAGAGATGCCATTGCTGTCTGACACACTGTTGGTATATTTAGAAGTATTGCAAGAGCAGGGCCAACACCTTCAAAATGGAAGTCTTGAAGTGACTACTCCTGTGTAAATAAATCAGATGAAGGAAAGCATGCAGTGAGTTTCTCCCCATTCGACCCTTAGAAGAAGTAACTGCATATTGGAATCTGTCCTGCCTCTTGCTGACAGTGGTGTAGAGTGCAAACAAAGCATCTCTCAGCAAGCCGGGAGATAGAGAAGTCCAGTTCTCTGTACTGGGTACCGCCTGCTACAGACACTGCCTCTAATAGTATTCCTCTAGCAAGGGCTGCAGCCACCTCCCCATCCCCAGCTCCTCCTAAGCCTTAGGAGAGGGTGTCACCTCACACTGGCCTCAGACTGTGGATGAATAGGCAGATGCCCTAGACCAAGCATTTCCAGACTTGTCCTGCTTTTCATTTATCCGAAGCAGTGCTTCAGGATTCCTAGAATTATAAAGGAAAACAGGAAAGAGAGCACTTAAATTTTATACTGCCATGATGCTTATGGTGTCACATGAAAAATGGGCTTTTCCAGCATTGTAGAGCTGCATTTAAAATTCATTGTACTGACAATGTTCACAAATCCCAGGAAGAGTCAGCCAGTAATACCCAACACACTAAGGTGAGAATATTCCCACAAATGTCTTTGACTTTCCAAGGCTACGGCAGATTGTTATTTAGAAGAACATGCAAGTGGGCTAATCCACTTAGGTAAAACATCTATTTATAGGCTCAGGGTCATTTCTGTGAATAATCACAATGAAATGCTGTGCTCACTAGAATTTATTATCATATTCTAGAAAGAGTTAATATGAGTAGGCAAGAGGAACACTAGAGAAAATATTCTTTCATCTGCAATAGCTCTCAATGCATACCATTTTTTTCCTTTTTCTTTTTTTTTTCTTTTTTTTTTCCTTAGCACAGAAAGATTTAGGTCAGGAAATATTGTTCATGGAAAACAACTAGTTCATTTGCATATCCTCCTTGGAATGCACATGCTCTTGGCAGGTTAACATTTGCCTAAAGGGGTCTCTGATGAGGAGAAACAAGGACTTCTGTTTCCATCAGAGCCAGCCCCTTTAGCATTAGCCTAGATCAACATGCACGCAGCATTCTGAGACATGGAAACAAAAGCATCCCCTCAAACAATAAACAAAGGGGGGGGAGGGAAAGAATGCTAGTAATATGTCAGGGGAACAACAATAAAACCAAAAACAACACAAACAAAAACACTCCCCAAAAACATGTAAGATATCATTTCAATTTTGGTTATGGTTTGTGTTTTGTTGTGGGTTTTTTTTAATGGTGTAATAGTCTCCTTTATTTACCTGCCTGATAGGGCAAACTTCCTCTCTAAGAATTTAACCCCCAAGGAGACAGTTACTCTTTCAAGAACTTTACCTTCTTGCTCCCTCTAGTGCTCTGAGAAATCCTGCAGTACCAAGCTCTAACCAGAATGTTTTTCTCATTACGCGCAACAAAAGTGAGTTGATAGGAAAGGACCAAGGCTGAATTTATTATAGCGATAATTTGAAATGTATACCTCCATCTGGCATGTTGATAAGAAATCCAAATAGTTGTAAGATCCTTTCCATTGCTCAGATTCATCTTAACTTTTGCAGGCAAAGCAATATTTAGATTTGAGAAAAGAAGTACAAATACATACATTGCTACAACTGCTTTTGAACACTTTTTGAAATTGTGTCATAAACCCAAGTTGTGATCATCAATTAAACATTCCTATAACCAAAGAAAAAATTTGTCCACGTTTTATTTAGCCACTTGTCTGCATCATGCTGTATATCCGTAAAGCTAGTGACTGTCAGCTTTGAGAAAACAAGTTTCTAAGTTTAAAGGAAAAGCCAACCTCCACTCGCTGTCACCATTAACACTTGCAGCCCTACAGCCTGCTATAGTTGGCGACATGCCTGAACTTGATTATGCATGAGTTGCAGCACTGCTGTGTTTGCACAGGACAGCAAGCAGCAAATTCATACTATTCCCCAAACACCATTTTGAGAAGTTCACCTTTTTCAAAAAAAGGAAAGCTTCAGAGTTTGGATCTGAAACATGAACACAGCACAACACACTGCCTGCACATAACTGCAATCGACCTAAGACAATACTGCTCTCAGGCACCTCAGCAGAACAAGTTAAGATCTGAAATGCCACGTTAGCCAAGACAAGACTGTGTTAATTAGCTTCCTGAGGATTAGATGTACTTACAGTACTGACATCTGCAGAATCTACTGCAGAAAACATTATTCTGTGATGCAAACAGGGGCAGAGCCTAGAAAACCAGTACTTGTAGTTTTTCAGTATGACTTCTGCCAGTGGCAAGCTAGAAACATTCCCATGGCGATAAAACATAATGAGACTAAATCCTCTTCTGCTACACCAGCAGAATTCTTCTGTCACTGTCTAAACTGGAAACAGGAAAGAGCAGAGCCTTTGCTTCTCATAGTTTTCAAAAATATTTTTTAAATGTTTGTTTAAAATGTTTATTTTTGCTACACACAGAAACATCGTGGATCAGAAAGATATTCAAATAAAACCTTTTCTTCTTTTTTTCTTATATCTACAAATCACTGTATCAAGCTTGCCATGGACAACAATGGTCTTATAAATAAATGTTATTTCAAGTTCCCATGTATAATCAGCTGTCATACTCTTTAATGATACATTATGAGGACAACATTTTTCACTTGCATACTTCAATTGAAATTCTCTCCTTCACTGTGCTATGTGCCTAAGTCTTGGAAGGAAGATTTAAGCCAACTGTTATGTAGGAGGAAAAACTCTAACATAACAATGAATACTGGAGAAAGTTTTAGCTACACGTCTAATGCTGATACAATGATAGATGCATTTGATACACAGGTCTACTGTTAGAGAAATCAGCTCCTAACATTTTAAGCAGTCCACATAATTCTGTCTCAACAAAAAAAGTCATATTTGTTTCTTTAGAAAATCAATTCAATATGAATCAAGAAAATGAGTCATCCTTATTTCTTTCAAGTCTTTAATGTTTCTGGATGCTCATAGTTTGGTTTCAGATCAAAGCAAGATAAAAGTGAATTAAAGATTCTTCTAATCTGTTATTCATATCTGATTAAAATATATTTCCTTTTACCTATTGCATAATATGTTATATATTTTGTTTTACTGTGTTTTGGTAAGAAAATGAAATATAATATGTTTGAGGAAAATGAAGTTTTATTTAAATTTATAAAATACTTCATCTGCACTTAGAAGGTGAAAACACATAAAATGTCTACAGAGGTAAATAAAGTTACAACAATAATTAACATATCTGTCACCAGAATAAGTATTTATATTTAGTTGATCAAATTTGGATGGTAAAAAAGAATAGCATTTTCAAAGGCATCTCAGGGACTAATCATCACTTAGGAGACTGAAAAGAAAAGACTACAGGTTTAGCATCCTTTTAAAAGATGTGCTTAGTTTGTTTGAAAAACTTCACAGCCAAAAGTATTTTCATCTACTTCTGCACCCAATCTTCCACTTTCCCACATGGAAAAAAGATGAAAAAGCAACAAACTCTACACAAAACAAAACACATATATGCCACCACCCCTAATAATAATAATTAAAAAAAAAAGAAAGAAAAAAAAAGGTGAGGAAAAAAATAACAGGAAGGAGAATAACAAAAAAACCTGAGAAGAATGGCTTGTATTTTACTTGTTTCTTATCAAAGACTATTTGTTATTCTTTGTAAAGGATAACTGTCCATGCTTTTCAGTACATAAATTTCAATAATTGCAGACCAGATGTGCCTATAAAAAGAACATATTATAATATATGAAAAGCCCATGTAAGGATTTTTCCTTTGCCTAAATCAAATAATAGGGAAAAAACTCTTTTATATCCTCAACAGTCACAGCACTGTCTTTACAATTCCATTAGCTGACATAAATGCTTCTGCTGGAAGACACTGGATGAAAGAACAGATCCTTGGTTTCTTCATGCTCGCTGGCATACTGCCGTTGTTAACAGGCATTTCTCTGTCTGTTTTACATCTATCACAGAAGCTTTTCTGGGCAGGTATTGTCTTTTGGAGATGAATCTTGCCATCAGACTTTGTTTTCATAATATATTTGATTTGGACCGCTACACCTACTTTGAGCTTTTAATGCCAAGGGGCAACATGTAAACATGCTATTTGCATTTAAGTCACTTTATATTATTGAGATAGAAGTCAGTGTCATAGCTGTTTTATATGCTGCTTGGCAACAGAGGCAGAAACTTCAGCAACCGTGGTCACCTGCAGCATTTTGTACATGTCTACATGTCCCATTCATTTCAGAAGGGCTGACTTGAGAACACCAGTCAGACTGGCAACCACAGCACTATATATTCTGGCATCAGAAGACTCAAACATTGAACAAAAATAACAAAAAAAAAATTCTACAGAAGATTGTCCAACTCTGCCTGGACCCTCTGAAAAAGCCCTAAAACCTGACCATAGCTTTTGAGACAGTTTTACTATTTGAACTCTAATTCCGTCAACAAGAGACTCTTGTCTCTGTGAGACATCCACATTTTTTCACCACTTTCATAATGACATGAAGAAAGGCTGTTCCGACATTTTCCCTCAGCCCATGAAACAAACTAAAACTCTAATTTCTAGAAGTGTCAATGAAAATTAGTTGGCAAAAAGCCCTCCATAACCTTCTGCAATTATTGAAGAAATGTGTTCAAACCTCAGTACTGATCAGGCACATAGATTAAATCTTACTCCTACTCTGGAATATTGAATGTTGGCACAAATAGACTCAAAACTTTCTTAAATAATATCCAACGTTTGTAAACAGTTGCTGTTCTTGTGAACACACGAAACATTGGGAAACATTCTCTAATAAAGGGACCTCTACATCCATATTTTTGTAAATAGTGTATAAGTGTCTGTTTTCTTTCAGGTCTTCCTGAACGAGGTGTTTTTCACCTGCCACCTACTGATGCACTCTCTGATGGAAGACATGGAACTGTTGGAGCAAGTCTAGAGGAGGGCCATGAAGTTGATAAGGGAACTAAAACACCTTCCCTACAAAGACAGGATGAGAAAGTTAGGGCTGTTCAGCCTGGAGAAGGTTGTGTGGAGACCTCATAGCAACTTTCCAGTATCCGAAGGGGGCCCACAAGGGCCTACAGGGCAGAGGGAGTTTTCATCAGAAGCTGTAGTGATGGGCCAAGGGGGAGTGGTTTCAAACTGAAAGAAGGCAGGCTTAGATCGTATTTTACTGTGAGAGTGGTGTGGCACTGGAACAGGTCGCCCAGAGAAGTTGCAGATGCCCCATCTCTGGAAGTGTTCAAGGCCAGGTTGGATGGGGCTTTGAGCAACTGCTCTAGTGGAAGGTGTCCCTGCCCATGGCATCTGCATTGGAACTAGATGATCTTTAAGGTCCCTTCCAACCCAAACCATTCTATGATTCTAAGATGCAAACTACGAGCGAGTGTGAGATCTGGTACAGATCAGAAGCAAGACGTTATCAGTGTCTTTGAACTCTGAGAGCAGTAAATTTATTCAGAGGAAATGCCATGATGATTTAGCAGAAGTGAAACAGAAAAAGTCTTAGCCCTTGAGTATTCCCTACAAAGACAACTTAAGTGAAGATTTTCACATCCAAGGTTTGACAACCAATATAGTGAGCAAAAGGCAAAGCAACTACCAAGGGAAACATTTCCCTCAGATGCTGAGGCTATTTCAGCTGGGGTGTATTTAAAGACCTGGGTTCTGTGCTGTACTGGTACTGGTACTGTAAAGTACAAAAAAAAAAACATGGAGTTGTTGCTTGGCAGCAGTGGGGTAAAAGCCAAAGCCTGAAGACACTGATTGATAATAGCCTTTGAAAAGAAGAGTAATCCTGAGCAAAGTGCTATCAAATGCAACCTTGGTGTAAACAAAATCTCATCCTTCCTGAAAACTTGGGGCAGTTTCTTTGCTACATCTATATGTGTGCAGTCACAGGTATTAATAAAGGAGCAAGGCTCACAACAAGAAGCTTTTCAGTTCTTCTTTCAGGTGCTTCCTACCTTCAAGTGGTTAAAAGAGGGATCTTCACACTTTCTAGAGACATGCACCCTTCAGGCACAGAGTAGCATTAGACACCTGCTCTCAGACTCTGTCCCAGAATTCAGGCACACAGCAGAAGTTCAGTGCTCCTGCTACTTTCAGCTGAAGGTGTGAGGCACAGAAGTCAAAAAAAGGATAAAGTGCAAAATCCAAGCTGAATCAGCTTACTGAACAAGCTCAGAGCCATGGTACTCTCATTCTTTCCCCTCTCAAACCCTTGGTGACAGAATGCCTCAAAGAACCCATTTTATTGTTCTCATGAAGCTAATCCAGTGAACTGTAAATACAAATGAATAATTGAGGGCTTGTTAGTGTTTGGAAAAATGGGATATTGCTAGTCTTTTTGCCCTTTATTCATTTCCACTACACTTTTTTTTCATAGCACAATGGTAGCCTCTAATCAGCTTTTAATAATAGCTGTGTAGTCAGTTCTGTCCCCCCAAAAAGATCACACTTCTTCATTCCCTTAAGCCTCCTCCAAATTCACACACATCCTCCAAAAAGTAACCTCCAAATTCATGAACAATATCACACTATAAATCAAGTTTAACTGTCAGAATTCTCAAGTTTTGGAATTTAAAAGATGAAAATGGCTATGTTTTTCTTACAGTTAGCATGAGTAATAGGAATAGCTAGGAAAAGGGATGGAACTGTAGAATTACAAGTGTCCAAATGAGTTAAAGCTAAGTCTATTAATTTCAGAATTAGAAACGTATAATTATGGACATCTTTATGTGCACTTAAGTTTAAGGTATAAGCCTATATAGTATATGCACACAATAACTCATAAATTTCTGACACGTTTCTGCAAATACTATTTAAAAAATTACTTTAAAATACTTTATGTATGGAAATGCTTAAATACTTCTATGTTACCCAGTAGTTGGACATCTAGAAAAACTATTTTTAATTGCACAGCTTGTAAAGATTGCAAAAGATAATTTTATGCATTTACTTTTACTACCAGTTCTTCTAAAACATGAAGTTAGTAAAAAAAAGAGAGACTACTAAATGACCAGCATGTAACCAGTCTCAGCTCTGGGCTATTAATAAACCTTTTCACTGACAAGTGTCACTTCTAATCACTCAGTTAACTTTGAAAGGGAAAATAAACCCCAACAATACAACACTTCAACATGCTGTGCATGACCTCAATTCTTACCTTTCATATACTGAGAATACTCTCTTAGCTAGATTCAACCTATTTTGTATTCACACATTGCTAGCAGAATTATTCATCATAACAGAATTCTAAGAAAACAATTTCAGGTCTTATTAGACAATTATCATTAGCTACAAAGTATTAGGCGACTACAACTCCTCAGCTAGATCATTACATGCATATTCCATTTGATTCAGCATCAATATCACATGCTCCTCCACTTGAGTTCTCAGCAATAATTATTAGTCTTAAGAATCAGCTATGAATAAAATTTAAGGGGAAAAAAAGCCAAACACAAGCTTTCACAGTTTTTAGAAGTTAAATCACATTTCCAAATATTTTAGTCTGAGGGAAGCACTGAGGTTTTTGGGGGCTCTGGTTATTGCATGTAGTGAGGTATGTAGATCAGGAATTAAGAGCAGTGTTGAAATTATATATGGAATAAAGTTTGCAATTTCTCTGTTTCAGTACAAGATAAAGAAAAAAGTGTTCCTGATACTTTTCTTGAATTATATGCATTGCACTTAATTATTAATTAGCATTTATTGCCTGAGTATGAGGGTGGAAGGACTCGTGTTTGATCTGACCTTGTACCACTGCACATTAGAGGATCCTGGATTTTCCTGCTGGGTACCTCATAGCCAGCTGAATTCCAAGGCACTACTTTAAATTGCCCATGGCATACACAGCCAACAAAATTATCTATGTATGGTGTTCTATAGCTGGAATAAATTAGTAGCACTTGGAAATCTCACCTATTGACTTCTGCTTATATAGCTTGTATTTCCTTTTTTCTCCATTTGTACTTTGTGGGAAAGCTGATATGAACATTGGTGCTTCAATCTGCCTAAGCTAAAAATGAACATACACCTCTACAGTGCAGATGTCTCTGATCATGGCTATTACAGAGCCCTAGTGAAAAGAGCCGGAATATTACCCCTACACATATTTCCATGTAGCAATAGGTATGGGGCCACTGCTGGAAAAATATTCAATGTGATACAAACAACAAATAAGAAAGATTATTTGATTTCTCTCAGTGATCCATACCATTATTCAGCATGGAGAATTCATCTGTTA
This sequence comes from Sclerurus mexicanus, assembly GCA_013396755.1. NCBI lineage: Eukaryota > Metazoa > Chordata > Aves > Passeriformes > Furnariidae > Sclerurus > Sclerurus mexicanus. Next base: position 209,433 of record VWZF01000477.1, on the reverse strand, counting down.
AAACATTCAGCAGTACTTGGTCTACTGATAGCAGCAGCCTGCTGCTTTCTGTGCAAGAATGAGACAGATTGATTTCTGCTCTTTACCTGCTTCCCACTTCCATTGCACTTGCAGCAGCATCAGTTTTATTAGTAATGTAAGTATCTAATGCACAACTCAGGGAAACATTTTCTCTTTAGGTGTTGTAGGTCTCAGGAAAGCTGTCTGAGCTAGTCAGCTCTCAATCACTTCGAGTGAGATCTAGCTTTGACCTCCCTGTTCTTGAGAAAGAAAAATTGAAAGTGCTGACATAAAAAGATTAGATCATATTAAACTGAACCAAAGAATCAAAGTGTCAGCTTTACTACTTACTAGGAAAAGACCAGGAACACAATATTCTTACCTAAATTGTATTTAGACAGAACCAGGAGCTGAACAGTTCCAGTAAGAGTCAGATACAGCTCCTTAATTTATGAGATTTCAGACCCCAGTGGTTCAAATTTCACAAGAACAAGCCAGCTCAAAAGGCACCCCATTCCTCTGCTGAAAATCACATTATACACCTTCCACTACCCTGGGTGAAATTTGTCATCTTTGGTCATGACTGAACCAAACCAGAGAACTAAGCTCTTTCTTTCCAGGAGAAAAATCTGTACAGAAATTTAATATGCAGCCAGGTTCAAAATGACAATTCATGGGGCTTACCATCCTGTCCACTACGACCACCACCCCTTCACCTCCACTGAATTTGTGATATCTTGACTTAAGCTTCACACCTACAGTTTATTTTGCTCCCATTATTCTATAACTGTATGAAAATTAAAATAGGGCCTGAGACAGTCTTCTCAAAGGTTTGCAAAAGCTCTTTTTTTACCTCAGACAGTGCAATAGTCCCCTAAAAGTATGAATATAATCTCCTCAGTTTTGGTGTTGAGCATTTCAGATATTCAGTTGATTTTGTAATTTTGAGCTAAATTCTAGTTTATCATTCAGGGTGAAAGGCCCACTTTCATAGCCAGAGAAATTTCTAGTTGAAATAAAATGAAACTTTCCTAAAAAAATCTCACAGGAGAAGTTATTGTTTAGAATCCTCAGCTGTGTTTGGTTCCAAATCCAGAGGTGTTAAAAGAAGAGATATCTCTGCATGACTTATGAATTCAAGGATTCTTTCATCATTAACATATAAATGACCTTTTCTGTCCAGAGTCCTAGTTCAGTAATTTGTTCTGATAAATAAATAAATAAATAAAAACAAAAATCTTAAAAATACTTCTGTTGAAACTTGTATGCTTCAGGAATGCCGCAAGTCAAGGAATTGGAAAATATCCTCTGAGACAGAACCTAGTACACTGGCACTCAATTAGATTTTGACCTTCTTCACCCATAAAGGATTGGTAGACAGACATTGTTTGCTACTTGCCTGAATTAAATTGGGTCTCCTGAGATGCATATGAAGTAATTTAAAAAAAGAAAAACACTGTTAACTGAATTTACTCAACCATCACTCTGAAGCAAACCTTATTTATTGTATTCATCTATTAAACTAATATAATCTTTCATATTTTAATCAGAAAAAAATGACATTTAATTAGTGTTACACAGTCAAGCCTTGAAAAAGCTCCCCTATCTGAGCATTTAGCTAGGTTACCATTTTTCAGTCTCACCAGAGTGAGTCTTGTATGTTTTTTATGCTTCCCTTGGCCTAAGCAAACTGCACAACTCTTTTATGAATTCAACTCCCTGGTACACTTCCTCAGCAGGAATAAGCACTCATCATAATTTCATACAAATGAGACCTTTTGGTTCAACTGCCTTGCAACCATCCCAAGAACTGGCACCATGTCTTTTCCCAAATCTCTGAACTTATTGTGCACATTTCATTTTTTTTTTTTAAGGACTTGCGATGGTTGAGAGAGATATATTAGTTTATAAAAACAAAGCAAAACCAAATCCAGTCAATCAATCATAATATCAGCAATCTACAGACTTAGACATACAAACAAAAATAAAGGAAAAAAAACCCCAGATCCCTGTGCACATGTTCTTCCCTTTCTTCTCATTTTCTTTTATTTCCCCCTCAACTGAACAGGAGCTACAGAAATGTTCTGCTGTTGTGTGGTTTCAGACTATGACCTAGAGATCCTTGGCTGTTCCCTGTACACACAGCTTCTTCCACCCTGAGATGCTGAAATTAAGCAGGATACTTCTATGGTGCTGCACTCCTGTTTCTGCCCAAATTTCCTGCATCAGTTTTCTTTTTTTTTTCACCTCCACTACTTCTTTTACACTCTGCTTTGTAAAATTGACTTATTTTTGGTTCTAATAGGGGACCTTAGAAAATTTCCACTCTCAGGCTCATGCAGAAATTAAAGATAGCTGTTTTCACATCAAACATTGTGCTGGCATTTCTACCAGAATAGTGGCTGTTGGGCCTTAATGGTTCTTAGGTGCTTTGGATCTTGAGGAGCTTGGCAGAGTTCTGATATTATGCAGCAGGCTGTGTATACCAAGCCATTCTAATGATAAAGCAGTTTCATAAGCTCACTACCTCCAACCTATATGTACATGCAGACAAAGCCCACAAATTTTCAGTTTTTTGTTTATTTTTCAAGGATTTAATTTTACCTTTATAGAAACAGGCAACCTGAATCTCTAACTTTAAAAAAGCATAAGGGACCAAAACCACACCAACAAATCAAGTCTCAATAAACAGTCTTCTGAGTGAGCATGCAAAGCCTAAAACACAAATATGGGGTTTTTAATATTTCATCATTGTACAGCAGGGAATTATAGCAGCAGCACTGCAAAAATGTCCCTTTAACATCAAATTCTTCCATCTCCAAGTATACTTCCCTCTCCCCTGCCCACCTAAAATCATATTGCAGCAATTAACTTCTAAGTCACTGTTTCTACAATTTCAGTTATTTGACAGCATAGTCCAATAAAAGTCACATGAGCTAATTTCACAGGAGCCTTAAAGGCTTGTTTTGGATGAGGCAGCAGTTTACTACCAAAAAAAAATTTCATATTTTTTTTCTCCCAGCATGGTATGCAAGGAGTTTTTTTGCATTACATGTTCACTTCTTTTATACAAGTATAGGTTGAAGGCTATGCCCTTGTCTGAAGTATCTAGCATCATAATATATATATTGATAAGTTTATTGATCAGTGTCTGAATGTTTGTCTTATTTTCCTTTAACATTACCATTAAACAGCATTTTGACATTCTTTTTGGATTAAAAAAACCCAAACAAACAATATGAGAAAAAAGCAAACTAAATCATTAAAAAAGTACTTGAGAATACTTCCAGCAGCAACCCGCAGGCATAAGGGAAAACTCACTGTCAAGTATGATTTATGAAAACTTGTTAAATTTACTTAAGATAACTGGGAGGCAGACTAATACACTAATAACCTCTTTAACATAAAGCCTTATGGAATACAGTGCATCCTTTATATAATAGAAAGGCTAATTTAGCTTGTCACAACACAGAACTGAATTAATAGGGAAGGCAAAAGGCCCTCAATTTGTAGTATTAAATCCAAATATTGGGTGATAGCCTAGCTACTGCTATCATTCAATGGGTTTTCTTGCATTATCGTGTAAAAATTAGGTATTAAGTGCGTGTGCAAGAGAGTACTATAGTCAAATGAATGTCATCACCACAAAAAATATCTACTATGCGGGGACATTTCAGATAAGTCTTTTTTTTAGCTCTGCATTAATTAGGTCATTTATATTTTAAAATTCCAGTTAATTTTTACTTTTTTGACAGATTTTTGGTCTGCATATAATCAGCGTCTTGTTTAACCAAGAACTGGTACCATTCCTTTTGGCCTACAGATGCAAACTCACCTCTGCTTCTACTACTTGTTTCTCATACACAAATTGTTCACAGCTGAAAAGTTATTGCATGTAACTTGTCTGTATATATATGCAAACATACACACACATATGTGCTGGTGAAGCTGTATCCTGTTCTGAGCCTAGACTGGCAGATGGTTCTGACAAACAACAGAAGATCCTTGTGAAGAATACGAGACTCCTTGCTGTTGTGTAGCAAAATTAATGAACACCTGTAAGACATGACAAAAAGTAGGATTTTCAAAATAATAGTACTTGAATTCAAACTTTGGGGACATAGGTGATGATATTTTTCAGTTGCTTTCTTGAGCTTTTTTGACACAAAAATTAATAGCTTATGTTGAGGGAACCCATCTAGAGATATGTTTTGTAAACTAAAAATAATCCCTCTTCACCTCTCCAGCTAAGACAAGGGTTGGTTTAATAAATTATAAAAGTAATGGTAAAGTGAGTTACTCACTGAGATATGAAAATTACTTTTTATTGCTTCACAAGTGAGTGGGAAACAATGGTTTTAATTGCCTTTGAAATTAGACAGCTAAAGAAGTCAAATCTATTGTTTCTTTCAATAATCCAGGTTATTTCAAGGTGAAAACATACTTCTGAACATTGCAGAGTGATGACTGGACAACTAATGTGCCTCCTTAGTGGTTTTTGTTTGTTTGTTTTTAACAGATCTTACTGCGGAAAGGCTTGTTTTCTTTTTAATCACTCTACTATTTGGCAGCAAGGAATGTAGAAGGAAAGAGGGCTATTCTATGATCCTATTCATATGCAAACAAACTTAGGGTGCATTATAAGGGTGTTAGTTACTGAGGAGAACTGTTTTCCCATTTAGAACTGGCACTCAGTCAGAGAGAGAAAGCAGTGGTGGGTGACTGAGGTGATGCATCATCATGAATAATGGAGGAAGTAAGCTTGAGTGAACAATGTCTAAACAATCAACAGGCCACAATTGCCTTAAATGCAGCCATTCAATGAACAGATCATTTACAAGGAGCTAGTAGATCAGTACAGATAAGAATACTTCAATAATGATTTGCACATGGGAAAAAGGAACAAGTTCACACTGTCTATCACAGAAAACTAATATTTTGACTATATGTGACTCTCACATATGCGTAACTCATAATGCATGACAAGAAGTTGCATGTGAAGATGTAACACACAATCACACAGAAAACCCATCCTTGCCATCAATGTATGCTTCCTCTTGTCAAAATAGGCTTTCACTGTCTTTAGTAGTGGGATCTCTTCTGTCTGCTCGTGCACTTAAAAACCACAAAGGAAAATGTTCTTAAAGTCTAAGGTTCACCACGATTTACAGAGACTGGTTTAGCCTTTTCAAGGACACTGGCAAGATCCCAACTTCAGGATTGTGGAGATGGCAGTTCACAGTCCCACTTTCCCATTCCACACAGATCCAGATGCATCTAAGCACAGACTATGTTTGTGCACACTACAAGTATGTGACTTACTGTGATGCTTTTACTGTGCTCACCTCCAGTGCAAAGGCAACATAAAAGCAGAAATTACTGTGTGACCTGAGATGGCCTGGAACTGCTGGTTTATTGCATATATTTTGGTACCCCAGCAAATGATAGAGTATTCTACTACATCAATAATTGCAATATACAGCATGTTTAGAGAAAGAAAAAAAAAAAGGAGGGGGGGAGGAGAGTGGGAAAAAAAGAAAGGAAAAAAATACCTGCTCTAATGTGGTTTGGCTAATGGAGTAGTGTTTGATTTGGAGAAAAGCTTTGTGATTCTCTAGGACTCTGAAGAGCTCTGCTAAGCACCCCTGAATTCGTGGTACGTGGTACTCAAGCAGGTTAAGATGTTGTCCCTGAAAACAAGCAAAAATTATAAAATCAGTTAAAAGTGAATGCGCATCATGATGAAGCTACATTTGCTTACACTCAGTCTAGCTACAATAGGTTCTTATTGCAGATTAACATAGAAAATATGATCTTTTAAAAAGAATGTATTTTGTCTACATTGGTAGCAGAAAGAACTGCTCCCACTCAGAGCACAAATTTCATACGTGTTCTGAGGTGATAGTTTGTTAATCTCATAAAAGTTGTAAAATTTAGGACAATTTTATGCGACAGGTTTTTAATCTAACAGACTAGCACTGTTACAATGTAGTCGGGGGAAAGGCTGAGCTGTCATAGCACAGTACAGACTTGTAAACATATACACAAATGGGTTCATAACCAAGATAGTCATTGTTTTCCATTATTCTTTTCCTAAACACAGCAAAAGTTTAAAATAAAAAAATAAGAATTAATGGCCTTTGAGAGTTTACCTTGGAATGTAATTGCTACAAGTCTTTTGTAAGACTTTATATTTGTTAGACACCAGATCAGTTATTATGGGGTCAGAACCACCTTCTGTTGGGTCCATGTGTGTTTGGAGGGGCAGGGATAGGTTGAACCTCACAGAGGTGAGGTGGCATCATATCCCTCACTGCAGCCCCTGGAGCCCACACAGGAAAGTGCTGGAGCAGCTGCCAGTCACAAACAGCCTGGGAAAACTATAACACCCCATGGCTCCTGGAGCCCCTAAGCCAGCTCGGGTTGGCAGGGACAGTGAGGACACAGCCACTCATCCTGGCCTGGGATCCCAGAGTGGCTGGTGGGTCAGAGGCTGTGTCTGGGGGCTTTGGCCATGGGGACCAGAACAGATAAAGGGGCACACATGGAGAATCTCCACTGTGGGCCCTGTCCTGTTCTCCTCAAAGCTGTCAACATGTGATCTTCTGAGTGGAAACTATCTTTCTCCCCTGTGTTCCTCTCTTTATTCTTTTTCTCTTAATCTCCCTTTATTCTTTTCTTCCTCTTGTGCATAAGTTAAACACTTATTTTCTGTAAGTTTTGGGTACTTAAGTGGCATGGAGTTTATGTTTGCTGGGTGTAATAAAGGTTCCTTACTATAGCAATGCTTGCTAGTCCTGGTACTGTGTTGTAATGCTTTTTGTGAATTTGCATGCTTTCTATCATTGTAAAACCTTGTTTGCCAAAACGCCTATATTCTCACCAAATTAAAAGAAATCTCTTAGATAAAAATGTGTAGCCTTTCTCTGGACATTAACTCAAGGTACCAAAGAACCAAAGGTTTTACAAGGGTTCATAAGAGCAAAATCTCTTGAAGCCTGAAATTAAAGTGTAACAGCCAGTAAGGCTGAGCCTTTGGGATAGGGGTGTAACTATTAAATCAAAGAATCTCAGTAAAGGCTGAGACTTATCACCTCAGAACCTTATCAGAAAGCAATCAAAGCAAATACTCTCAGTCACTACACTGTAGTTCTACTTCAGGTGAACACAACTGTGAGTTTAACTTCATCAATAATAAAAGCAAAAGGAAATTTTGACTCAGAGAAAGGCCCATTTTATTTATATTGACTAAATGTCTGTTTGAAGTTGATTTACTTAGTATCACAAGTCAGATTTCATTAAATGATTAAAAGAAAAATAAAAGGGATATTTATATGTAGTTTTCCCAAAAAGCTCAATACATCCAATCATGTAAATATCCAAACATGTATATACTGTTCTTACAAGCCCAGATTTAATCCTCCCATATACTACAACAAGGAGTTTTAGCTGTACCTTAAACTGTGTTCCAGGAAAGTGCACTTGTAGGCAGTCCAAAATCCTTCTTCGGTAGCTCATTTCTTTGCTAAGCCAAACCTTGACAGAATAACCATCTCCAAACCTGAGAATGAGACACAGAAACGTAAGTCCATTTGTCTACACCATAAGGACAGGGAGCACATTTAGTTCGATTGATTTTCTTATGCTTATGTCAAATAACATCATGTATACCTACTGTATCATTGTGATTTTAGTATTATACTATTGAACAATAGAATTTCATTGCAAAATTGTTAAATTAATGATAAGTGAAACAAAAAATGTGTTATGCCTACATTTTAATTAGTACAAGATGTTTCACTATCCAATACACCTGAACATATATTAACTAAACTATGTTTTAGTTGCTATATTGGCCAGCAAAAGATTACCAATCACATACATAGAAGAAGGAAAAAAAATAATTTAACTTCTGTAATGAGAAAAATGGGCTTGTAGCACTATTTTTCAAATCTGTTAACAAAGTTGCACATTCAGATGCAGATTTCAGCACTGTGAGTACAACTGTGTTTTACAGGTATGCAAAGGCAGGTATAGGGATATTTCAGGAGATGCCAAAGTTAACAAATTTTCTTTGTCTTTATGGCCACGCAATCTCAGAATAATTTAGTAAATGAACTTCTCTTTCTCAACACTCCAACATCCTTCACTCCAGGATAACTTCCTTTTCTTGATTCTCCAGCTCTGCAATTACTCATCACCAAATCCTTTACTCCAGTTGTTTGGTTTCTAGTGATTACCCTCTGTAATACTCCCTTGTGCCAAACCCCTCCTTTCGTGTGTCTTTTCTGTTTTCAACTTGTGACCCAGGGCAGAATCTGGGTTAATTGGGTCTGACTGGTGTGAGGCACATTTTCATATGATCAAAGCAGAAGGATGTATCGCAGCATGCTCTATGATGTTGCCCTATTCCTATATATATAAAAAACGCCTACAGATTATCAATCAAAAGGCAATAAAAGATAGGAAAAACTATTATGAGATGTATGTCCAGTTTAACCAGTGTCTGAGTGACTCCCAGAAAAATACTTCAGATGAAGCACCACATGTTCCTCATCTCTAATAAGTATATGGCAATGTAAGGGCTTTAACTTTTATCTTGCATTGGATTAGAACCTCTGTTCTCATAAAGCAATAAAGTCTTCATTGATTTCAGAGCACTGCAAGTTTCCATGATGAAACTTTTCCATAGACTGCAGATTTTGTTCTATTAAGAATTTCACAAGTTCAAGATATCATTTCCACGGATCTCAGACAGGAATCGTAATTTTTCGTGTAGAATAAAATAGTAGTTGCTACACTTCAGATATGACAGTGGCAGCTTCTGCAAAAAAAAAGTTGCACTGCATGAAAAGCCCAGTTACAAATAAATTAGTGTAGTGGTTTTTAATATTTTGTTTGAGTTTTCTGTTTATTTTTTGTTGCAGTCAAATGCAACCACTGAAATATTTGAAATGGAGTAGGAAGAAACATTCCTGATGCAGTCTCCTGTCTGTTGGTTCCTGAAAGATGTTACATGAATCAAATTGTATTGGGTCCAAGCTACAGGGTATTAAATATTTACTGGACAGTGTAGCCTGACAGATGAACACTGCTGTTATATCAAAGAGATCCAGAATAAGGTGGAATACAAAGCAGCGTCTGGCAGATTTGCTTTGCAATGATTTACTAAGACATAAACAGATCTCTAATTAAATGTTTTAAATGCATAGCATCATCCCTGAAAAAATACATGTGACGATAAAAAAAGTTGTTACAAAGACTGCTATAGTTAACAAGGGTATTCAATTTAGTTGACAGCTAACCTGAGGCAACATTTTACAAGAAGTCATTGATTCTGATCAGTTTTCTGGCATTTCTATATAGCCACCATTGAATTACAGTTTGAAAAATGCTGGTTTATGGAGACATTCAACAGTCTCATAAAATGAAATTGCTGTATGCAATGAAGTTTTCAAAGAAAATGAATCAAAATTCTGATTAGCAAAGAATGAGAAATCTGTGCAACTTGGGTTTAATTCTAAATTGTGAATGGCATAAATGCCAGCGTGGCACCAATTAAAATCTTTAAAAGGTTTTTCTCTTTTGGCTAGTCAAATTATGATGCTTCCATACCTAGATTTTATAATTCATGTTAATACAAGAGCTCCCCATATGAAGTAAGTTGATCGGCAGTAAACATTTTCGCCTGCTATCATCTGCAAGCTGATTTCGGTGGCACACTGAGGCAATGGAAATTGACTTGACAATTGTTTGGTTTTTTTACTCTATTTTCCTGTATTCAGACAATATAATTAATTCAGAAACCTGAAGTGGAATTACAGAGCAAAGCACAATCTGTTTTGATTAGCCCTGCTAGGGTCAAACCTTTAGCACCTGATAGTTCAAGACCTAAGGAGGAAAACATTCTCATTAAAATGGCATGAGCTGAGCCAGCACACTTGTTTTAGCAGCCATCTGCTGCAAAAGAATCATCGCCTTTTCAAAGCTATTCAACAAAGATGTTTTCCATTGTCACGTTACTTTAAAAACACCTGCATTTCTATTTGTGTATAAACACACACAAGAACACATTATGACAAAATAAAATATTTTTCCTCTCTATCCTTCCTCTTCCTCAGTCAAACTAGTTGTTCATGCTTGACTTTTCCCTCATTAGTGGTCCTAAACACTTACTGAGTTTTTTACCTGCTGAAAGGCCACCATGAGACTGAAATTAAGATATAAATTCCCAAATTGATTGTGATCTAATTAACTTAAGCATTTAACAACAGCATCAGCTGCAAAAGCATCAGCTGCAGAAGCATAAGTTTAGCATGGACTACAAAATATCCACACTTTTAATTTACATAGGCCTTCAAGATACATGAGCCACTCAGGTAACAAGGAAATGAAAGGAACATAAAATAGCAACCGAGAATGGAACAATTTCCATACCAGGAATTGGTAAATAGGCTGAAACCTTTTAGCAACAAAGAAAGATGACAAGGTAGTATAAAGGTGTTTTTAGCAAGCTCAGAATCATGACTAAGCAATGATTCTTCACTCTCCTATGTTTCTCATGCAAGAGCAGGGGATATCAAATTAAATTATAGGAAACACAATACAAAGTCAGTAAGATGAAGTAATTTTCCTTACGGTACCTAGGGAAACTGTACAGTCGTTGACATGGCATGTGCTGAATGCCAGAACTTGACATGAATTGAATAAGAGACTAGAAAAATTTGTGGTGGGGATCCACTAAAAACACCTTCTGGTTAGGAAGCCTCTAAGAAGGAAACTGCTGCAGGTGGTTGAGCAATGTGGAAAAGTAACTGCATGTGCTTATATTGCTCTGTTACTTACTCCTCCTGGCTGCTGTCAGAGAGAGGATAGTGTGCTAGACAGGTCTTTGATCTGACCTCAAGGTTGTTTTGGTATAAATATCAGAAAGAGGAGGTAAGCTTGGGCAAATCACCCAAATGGTTGTTCAGTTCTCAGAAGGGTTTTGCACACAAGTTGCAGTCATGCTGGAATAAAGTGTAGCCAGATCTATACTAGTGAGGAAGTCCCCTAGATGCTTCCCTGGTGTTATTTCTAGCCTTGCAACTGGAATGGAAGTGGATTTAGTTGCCCAAAGGCTGAAAATTCTAATAAAAATCAAGGAAAATAGTTGCCACATGGGGCAGAGCAAAATTTCAATATTCCTTTCTGCCCATTCGTCAGAGGTCCCGGTTCAGAGGTTTGAGTGGGAACAAGAAAAGACATTGCTGAAACATAATGCCTTGTAGCCACACATCTGAGCCTACACTGGGTTGGTCACAAGGGGTCCCTAGAGGTACTAATCCAATGTTTTTTTGAAGCTTGACTCATGAAATCCTGTTTTCTATGAAGGATGAAAAAGGGAGTATATTATCAGCAGACTTCTATTTGCCAGGAAAACAAAAACAAACAAACAAACAAAAAAAAGCAAAAATTGGTGTTTTCATTTTCATTTAAAAGTCCTAAGAGTTTGTCCTAGGACAAAACCAAACCCAGAAACCACTGTTTTAACTTGCAGCAGGTCCAGAATGACCACCTCATTGAATCATACTCTTCTCAAAGCCCATTTACCAACTCTTCTTTCCCCTAGTCAAAATTGCTGAACATAACCTCAGAAAATCAAGAACATGGTATTATTTCCTAAACTATGATGAATAAGAAAAGCATCTAATCACCCATATGTGGGGGTTTTTTCCACTAATGAAAGAGTACATTTCCTGGAGAATGTTGTGCTATATATATCCATCAAAAAATTACAGCTCCCAGGAAGTTTACTGATATAATATGCCTACTTTGTGTAGTACTAGTTTGATCAAAAGATTAGTTGAAAATTACATTATTGGATAACAAAATAAAAAAACGATGAACATTGGCACTTAATGTGTGGAAGGAACTGCATCTTTTAGAATATATCCCCTAAATTCCCAAAGAGGGAATAATTTGCTACTGTGTGGTTTGTCCCTCTGTTTTGGTTTGCATTCATTTGCAGGCAGATGTGGTTCTACTTTCCCTAGGTGAATAGGCCCCATCTAGACAAGACAATTTAGTTACACCAGTATGAGTGCTAAAGCATGGGATACAGATCCAGGACATTCCTCTTACAGCCTTAGACACAAGTACAATTTACAAATATAACAAGGCTTGAATAACTTTGAAGACAAAACCCTTTGGAAAAAAAAAATCAAAACCAAAAATAGAAATAAAATTATCAAAATAAACACAACACATCACAGTTTAAGATAGTTTAAATCACACAATGTATTTAATTATTTAATCTATGAAGTAGCAGGTAAAGACAACACCTCAGAAGGAAGAAAAGTTATTAATTTTTGAATAATTGAGGGGTTTTTTACAAAAATGCTAAAATCAAATGTAAATACAGTCACATGCAAAATGTGATTTTCATTCTACAATTATTCAGAAATTCAGCATTTCTGAACAGATAAACTTGATTAGATGTAAACAAGCAAAAAGACATAAATAAATTATAAAATATGTCTTCTATCTAATAGTCTTAGGTTTTGTTTCATCATTTTTTAAGTGATCATGATTTTTCCAGGGTAACAATAGAAATATAAAAACAGTTATTAAAAAATAAATAACACTTGTTCAGGTATATTATTCATGTGCTATTTGTTCACGCACACTCCAGACTTTCATATCAAACCATCTGAAGTTAATTTCTGTATTCAACAGTCTCATTGCCATAACAGTGGCTGACCCAGGTTATGAGCAGTGCAGGGTACAACTTTGCCTTCTTCTCTGAATGTAGGCTTGGAAGTTCTTAGGTACGATTTCCAAATATGTGGTAAAGCCCTCAAAAAATCTTGTTAATTGTTTATACATGTGCATACACAAAAACCCTCTGCATATATATATATCTATATATATAGCTGTATATCTGCACATACAGGCAAGTAGCAGGGATTTGTTACTCTTGCATTATTTATATATTATATTCCCAGATAAACAGGAAGAGCAATGCTCTAATTCTGTGAAAAGATTATAAAGAAGATTATAAAGAACCCAAAGGTTCTGAAGGTGAAGATTATAAAGAACCCAAACTGTTTTCCCAAAACACCTTTTGGGGCAAAATAGTGCAAAAAGCAGGAGTAAGTAACATGACTATTGTGCTATCGTTGTGGTGCTATCACTGGGTTTGGGTACATTGTTTTTTAATAATATAATAATCAGAATATTACTCGCTAAAATTTCTGTTGAAAGACCCTTATCAACACCTCAAAGTCAAATTCTCAAGTTAAAAAGTGCTATAATGGAGACAAGCTGTGAAATTAAAATTTAAACCACTTGTATATTTGCATTATGTAATAAACTTTAATTATATAGTCATATAATACTGAGTCATGACATCCCTATCATGAATGCCTTGCAAGATATAATGGGTGTACCTGCTGAGACAAATGGCTTTATTTACTGCAAGACCTAGAAAATGTTGCACATAAGATAGCAGATTGATGAGGAAAGGAAAGAAAATGCTTCACCATTCTGGTATGCCCCGGGGAACTGAATCCTACCCTTTCATCCCCATACACCTGAGTGATAACTCACTCAGACCACATTTTTCATGACTGTTCTCCTGTCTTGTTAAAGGCCCACCTTGAGACCTAAGGGCTCCAGCTGGCAGGAGAAACTCGTAGTGCCTTCTGAAACACCCTTGGCTACAGCTGAAGTTAACAGGCATTGTACTTTGAATGCAGTGTCGAAAAAATGGAAAATATTTAGTAGTAAACTGCTCAGATGGACTACTCAAACCCTTTAAATGAACAAGTACAGAGATACAATGCAGCATCCTGTAGAAAAAAATGGTATAAAATGATAAAAAAATGCATTGTAATGCACTTGCGCAGTAGGGCTGAATTAATGTTACACTGAGTTTTGTGAGAGTGAAAAGATATTACTCATTTCTGAACTCTCAGTGTGTGTTTTTAAAACTTTAAGAACTCTTTCAAACTTTCCTCTGGAAAAAGGAAGCTATTAGTTTAATAGCTATTAGTTTAATAGCTATATTACATGATTACAGATCTACTACCTTAATACATTTTTCATGGACAAAAGAAATGTGTTTTCTAGTAAAGTAGAATAAAAATTACATTAATTTCTATATTTTATAACGCATAAGAAACTTGTTGCTAGTATATCAATTACTATGACACTGTTTTCACTGAATATATTGATGAGATCTTTAAATTTAATCCTCTCTTTTCCATTTAAGAAATCTGCATGTGAGTTTGAGGAAAATAAAATATTCTCAATCAGCCTTTAAAAAAAAGATAAAGTATAAATAGTCTGCCAACATATTTTCTATTCTAACCCAGCTATAACAAATGGATTAATTGTTGTCTAATTTAATCAGATGGCTTGCTGATAAAATTTGAGCAAAGACTTGATGTGTGTCCAGCACCTGACAAATTGGTATGGGTTGTTCAAATATGAGAAGTCTGTCCAGATGGCCCTAGAATGAAGGATAGTATTCAAAATGTTGTTCCCAGACAATTGGCCAGCTGTATCTAACGTGAAAATGCTTCTGTGAATTTTTAAAAAAAAACATTAAGTATAATGGAGAATACTGGAGAGAGCATTTAAATGTAATCCATTCACAATTTAGAGTAATTGACTCAGTTGGCAAGAGTCATCTGAAATTAGGCTTTAATGGGCACAACTGTTAACAAATCAATCTCAGACAAACTATGTCTAGAACAAAGATGTTAGCTTTTGGAAACTGCTCTTCAGTTTGTTCTTCTAGCTGACAGCTTTCTTGACATTATTTAGAAATTAGCCACCTACAACAAAATGCTTTCTAAAGAAGTCCTATTCTTATTATTCTACTGAGAAATACCTGAGGGTACCTTAAATCCATTTAAACATACATAAATAGAGTCAGGGCTCAATAGTTGGGAGCAGAAAGCCAAACATCTACATTTGTAGTGAGAAGACATTTTTGGATGAACATTTTGTAACAGGCTTGAGCAAGGGATGGAAAAAATGGAGAAGTCTTACACATTAGAAGCAGAGTCATTTTTTATATCCCTATCAAGCTTTTATGTTTCACATTAGCATCTTCCTGGAGTTCACCCATACCCTTCACAGCAGAATTTTGTACTGCCATCTGACAAAGCTGCACTCAGCCCAAGATTATGATCTTTCACATCTGTCAAGTGTAGCCAGAGAGAAAGAGCTGAATCCTTGAACTTCCCACCAGAGCAAAGAAGCAAATTTAACAGGGCCCCAAAGAAGACCAATTAAGCCTTCATCACATATCCATCAAAAAAGTGATCATAATCTGAACTTTATATGCTGGAATGGTACTAAAGAATAAATCAATAAAACAATTCTGGGGATTTCCATCAAGACAGACAGAATTTGCCAAGAAGGCAAGAAAGAATGTCTTTTTAGTGGATGTACCTACATATGGAAGAGGAAAAAAATTCTTGAGACATGCTAATATAATCACATGTAATATCAAAATATGCTTATATTGATGTTTCTTACAATACAGGACTCATTCTATCATAAATAAAAGCTGTATGAAAGTTTTATTTTGTTTAAATCTTCATACAGTGTTTAGATTTCTTTCCTTCTTGCAATCTTCAAAGCTAGATCAGATCACTTGATTTTAAAATATTTGTTCAACTTGATTTGTAGAAACAAATCGATGACAGACTAAAGAATATCAAGAGCTGCTTATAAATAAGAACACATTTTTAAAAGCACGCTGCAAAATCTAACAGAGGACACATGATAATCTACAACTGTAGTTCCCACTAATTTATCTTAGCCCCTTTTTGTGCCTGTTATATGTGTATATTACTAGCCTCATTCATTCACACACATAGCACACAAATACATCATCCAAAACCCAAACTTTTAGGGTATGCATAATGTAGATTAAATCAGATGCAATAAAAACAGTTTTGCTTATGCTCTCCTTAACTTATATTGCTTCATGAAACAGTTTTTTCAAACAAAATGGTAAAAGGTGATGGGGTTTTTACTGTGAGATGGTGCATAGGACAAATACACTAGACAGTGCTAATTCATGAAAACACTAGGAAAACATTAGTGACTATATGAGTGGAGGTGGCTGTTAAGGTAGGTGTTTCTTAATAGCAAATTGGATTTAGTAATCCTTATGGTCCATCACTTTAGAAGAAACAATGGTTTGCTCTGTATGGCAGTGAGAATGGTAGTGCTATTAAAATAGGAGGGGAAGGAAAATGGGAAGGAAGGAGTAACTCAATACTCTTCCAAGTCCTGGAAGTTTTTCAGGATGTTCACAGGTGGAAGGGAAAGTGAGAAAATGAAAAATATTAAAATAATTTAAAATGTAATTATTTCAGTGAGGTTTTTTTGAGTAATAAGAAAATTCTGCTTCTCTACCCGTTTCCCATCACATGTAGATGTAGAAATCCTCCATAAGGTACATGGTGGCATATCTGGAAATTGTATATGTCTGGAACATTAATTACACTGGGTTTTTTTAGGTACAATGTTTTTTAATCTTGTAGCAATTACTTTGTGTGTTAAGTGTGTGATAGCCTGGGATTTACGATGAAGGCCCATATTGGCAAGAGTTGGAGGGAAGTTTGGAAGCTAGACTACGCAACAAAATAAGAGGAGTATGAGAACAGTCTTTGGTTTCTCCCCAGCACTTGTCAAAAGTTTTACAAAGAAAACATGTAAAGATCTTTACTGTGTGCTTTATAAAAACTAAGAGGGGTGGGCAAGGGGGGAAGCAAATAAACAAAGAAACAAAAAACTTGAAGCTTTTACAGGTGTGCTTATATGAGGTTTTAAGACTGTGCTCTCTACAGTGACTTTGTACCTAACAGCCAAAAAAATAAATTAGGCAGTCAGAGCAAATTCAGACAACAGCATGATTTTAAATAAATCCCTTGATAAAGCTAGCAGCTATTTTTACTAATAAAGACTTCTAAAGTTTTTTTTAAAAATCAATAGGGTCCTGAAAAATAAGTGTGGAAAATTTGCAGACCAAATCAATTAATAAGCTAGGAGTTAAAGGGATTTTAGTCCTGCTTTAAATGAAAGATCTTAGTGCAGCTTGAGCTACACAGTTCCTGTGGAGAGTCTCAGCAATATTGGTCTCCAGGGCACATATTACCCCACGTGAGTGTCACTGACACACATTCAAGA
This sequence comes from Sclerurus mexicanus, assembly GCA_013396755.1. NCBI lineage: Eukaryota > Metazoa > Chordata > Aves > Passeriformes > Furnariidae > Sclerurus > Sclerurus mexicanus. The sequence continues at coordinate 192,240 of VWZF01000477.1, read as the reverse complement.
ACAGACATCTGCGGATAGTATGAAAAATGTAGAAAAAAAAGTGAGTGTGCTTTTTATAAAGCTACAATGATTTTAAACAAATAATTGCTGCAAGTATGACTGCCAAATATTCTTATTACGACCTTGCTTTAGAGAATTTAAAAGAGGCACTCATAGTGCCTTGATTCTTGAATAGCAAATTGTGAATGTTTCAATAACTTCAGAATTAATATGAAGACATTTCCAGCATGATACTTCTGCATTGATATGCTATGATCTGAAAGAGGTATATCTACAGAGGCAGTTCAGAAAATTGAGTAATAACTGCCCTATTTATATGAATATGGTGCATACTTATGAGTATGCTTATGACGTCTTTTTCCTTAAGAAGGTGGATGAAAAGATGTTGCTAAAGGAAACATCAGAAGTGGTAAAACAATATAAAAGTCACTGAGAAGATAAAGCAGAAGGTAGCCTTTGTGAAAAGTCTGATTTTGCCCTCTCAAGGTCAAGCTGAGAAGACAGAGACAACTACTCACTCCAGAGGATCTGAAACATAAAAAGGAGAGACTCACATTTATCCCAGCTAACTTTATGCGCTCAACTGAAGTGCCTAAGTAATACCATTTTTCCTTATTAGGGAACACACACATCTTCCAAAAGCAGTTTCCCCTGTCCAAGATCTGCACTGTCCTATACAGACATCTGTCTCTCATACTACAAAAGGGATAAAGGATGCCTGCACTCTTGCTAATCTACTCCAGCTAGTTAGACAACAGGCCACTCTGTGCTATGAAATTTGGGAAGAGACAGGACGGCAAATGCAAAGACCAAGATGTAAAAAAAGCAGAAACTGCTGAAGAGCAATTGACTCCTCATGCTTCCAGAAATTGTGGCAACTACCCTCTGAAAGATATGCAAACGTGAAAAGGCTACAATCACACAGAACCATCAGAAATGTAGACGCAGACCTCAGTGTTTTTTCACCATCCAGTTTACAACTGTCTCTAGATGAAAGTTTGTCTTGATGAAAAAAACTTGGAAGGAGAGAGCTTATTAAAGTAGATGTGAATCAGGCTCACCATGCCAATGCAGCTGTGAAACAAGGGCCTATAGTTCTACCCAAAGGGAAGGACAGAAAGCCAAAAGTGCTGTCAAGGGACAAAAAGTTATCTGCCCTATAAATATGGCAGACAGCAATTTCAAAGCGTTTCTGTAGAGCTTGTTCCCCTGACAGGGGTATCTGCACTTAAGAGTGCTAAGTGCTGCGCAGTGTAGCTTTGCTGCTTGTAAATGAGCTGTATCATCTTACACAGCTGACTGTCTGGATGTTCTAACAATTACACTTATTACTGAATGTAAATGTTCTGGCAGCATTTATGTTAAATGTAAAAGTGGCGGCAACTTTCCCCTTAGCTTCTGATCCTCTTTTTATGGTGGTTTTGAGCCCATCCTCTAAATTAAACATCCTCATTAACAGGTATTAAATTAACTCGAGCAAAGTTCAAAAAGAAAATAAACTTACATGCACCAGGCTGCAGAAAACAGCATAAATATCTGCAATTGTCAGTGAATTTGGTAGGAAGAAGAGACGGTTCAAAATAGATGTTCTTACTGGCTGCTGACCTGTTAAAAGTGCTTCTTCCTGTTACAAGAAATCCTCAGAAGGAGCCAAATTGTGTTTCATCACCGTGTTGAATTCTCACAATGTATTCCTTAGGTTGCGTGCAGAAGTGCTTCAGTTTAGATACAGATCTGTCTCTTTCAATTACCAGTGCAGACTACAAAGCAATGCCATATGTCAACTTAGCTTGCTAAGATATCCTAATTGGCTCTTTTTTAACTTCAGCAATGGCAGGAAAAGGAAGATGTGCTTAGCAGTCAAAAATGTTTATGCCTTAGCACTACTAAAGTGTCTATCCCATTCTTAGATGTAGATGCAGCTTTGATATTGGCATATAATACCTGTTTTTAATGTGCTGGGGAGAACCAAGACACTTGAAGCTTCCATTGACCATAATAGCAAGACGTGTACAGAGAGCTTCACATTCTTCCATACTACAAAGTAAAGTGGAAAACGAAAATTAAATAAATAATAGTAAAACAAAAGAACATTATTTATACCTAATTTTAGTTGAAGTGGAAGGAATCTGGACAGCTGCAAAAATGGGTACACAAAACTTTTGACCTTAAAGGGCAACAGTCAAAGTTGTAACCCCAGACAGTACATACCAAAAGTTATTACTATATGACAGCTAGAAGAGAGCCCTAATACTCTATTTATATTTTTAGTCCATAACTAGTTGGACACAATACAAAGGTATCATTACTATAGACAAATGTCTGATATGCAGTCTCGGAAATGCCACTGAGTGTGAGAGCCATGAATTCTGTTGTTCCCTGTAATACCCATTTGTGGCCATTCTGAGCTCAAGGATAGAGGAAGCAGAATGAAGTAAGCTTGCTCAGCTTGCCTTTTGCATAGTACATACCCTTGAAAGGGAGTTACCCTTAGTCTGATTGCACAATAGAAGATCCAAACCACTACGATCCAAACAGAATTTAGGACACGGAAATGCAGTGGAATGAAGAAGCAGGATCCTCTTAGATGTGACTGCTTTAGATGATAATAACTTTGACTTGTAAATCTTAGGGAAGATGGGCTGTCAATCTACATATTATACAGAATTGTGTGAGCAGTTCCTCCAAAGCAGCACTGGAGACATAGGGCATTAGTTGGGATGTACCCATCATTCCAAAGAGGAGTCAAAGGTTGTTAAGTTCCTGCAATTCACTATGTGTCCTCCCCAACACTTCTGAGACAACTAGAGATGTCTTGTATGCCAAGGCCATGGTCCAGTCCAAATCAAAGTGCTTTGAGTGACCAAGCATCAGCAATTAAGTACCCCCCTAGGAACAATTTCCTTAAAACAGGACAGGGCTGTGGTGAGAACTGCCAAACTGCTATATTTGAGAGACATAGGGAGAGGGCTTGCTAACCCATCTTCCCACAAATCGGGAAACTCACTGATTAACTCCTAATGCTCTCCCTTGTATAACACTCCCCAGCTGTGGCAAAATTTCACAAAAATAGGGCTGTAGAGACAATTGATACAAACCCACTCCTCTCCCCTTAAAACATAAGTTTTATCTCTGCAATTTAAGAAAAACAAATCTCTAAAAAAAGTCAGTAAATAGTCCTCAAAACCTAACTTTTACAGAGGAAACCTTCTCTATACCTTACACATGTATTTGCTGGTATGCATGAAGGCTCACTTCATAAGAAAAATTCCTGTACTTATACAAGTACATAATCTCAAATAAATCCTCAATGGCCTTCAGTAAATAGTATATATAGTATAAAATAATTCCTCCTTCCTCCACCCTGGGGCAACACTGTAATTATATCCTTTCAAGTCATTCATTTGTAGAGCTAAATGTGTAGTTAGTAACAACTTGATGGACTTCACTTGTTTGTTTACAGCATCTTAGTAATGAGACTACAACTCTCTTCAATTTAGCTTATTTGCAACTAAAGATTTTTAATCTGGACTGAAAAGTCAAAGCACACTGTTTCCTGAAGATCACTTTACTGAATTCAAAATGCATAACTCATATTCCCTAAGTGAGTAATCTGGTAAACACTTGGGCATCAAATACAGGTATGTGATTTTCAAAATTCGCCTTCCATAAATAATATACTAGAAAATTTCTGGAGCGTTCTTTCCCATCAATAACGTACTGGGAAAACAGATACATTTTAAGAACATCTGAAAAAATTTGAAAATATAAAATATCGAGGGAAGTTTTGCTGCATTCCTTTATTAATTCATCTATGCTTCAAATCTCATTTGGCTAAAATGTTACATTGCTGTTTTGATGTATGAGCTCTGTCCTCTTTGGACATGTTTTCATGATCTCTGCCTCGTTTAAAGACATTTTATATATAATTATACATACTACATATAATCCCTAAGGAAACATTAATTTATTGCATTTTACTACAGATATTACAAAAGAGTATTGATGTTTCCTCCATTAAACCGATATACCAATGACCATATCAGAGAACTGACAAGATATTTAATGTAGATGGACTGTTCTAAGAGGATGGGTCACTCCTGCCATTTCCAGTTGTGCATAAGGGAGTAGCTGATACATCCATCTTTAGGATGCCATGACATACTCTTTTCATAAACTGAAGCAAAACAGAAAATTAATAAAATTAGAAGATTTTTCACTCCTACTTCCCTTTGTAAGGATTTTTAAGTGGGCACTTGCAAAAAACCTTATGTTCCAAGCACAAAGAGACACTACAGTACTGAATAGAAAGAGCATAGAAAAAGAAGAATTAATTGCATCATCTCTTCTGTGTCTGAGGCCCCTTGAGCCACATTCTATTCCTTAAAAATTAAAAATTAAATATGGAAAATATTTGGAATTTACACAGGCTTGATGTTCATGAGCGGGAAGGAATTGCCATAAAATTCCAAGACATTCAGTGTTTCACATCAGGGTCAGCATATCTTCAGAGTATACTATTCTGTTGACAGCTGGCAGCAGGTGAGGAGACAGAACAAGAATATGCTGGCTGCTGGGATAAGGGTTTTACCTGTGGGACGTCAGGACAGCTGCACAGCCATCCTGAACTTCCTTCAGGATAGCTTTCCAAAGGTAACGTTTAGAGCAGGGATCCATCCCAGAGCTGGGCTCATCCTACAGGAAAAATGAAAATGATGACGCAGCAGCATGGGAAAAACATACCACAGCTGCTGCCCAGCATGAAGAATTTACAGAATTCACAATAAAATCATATATTTTTCTCTTAAAATGTTACATTTTCAGAAGGTCACGTAACTGAAACCCTGATCAACATTTTGCTTTAACATATACAGTTTAATTTTTAAGTTTATGGAAGGCACTTTTAAGTCAAGAAGCAGATATATAAACAGTGTTTATATATCATATAGTATAATAAATATTTATAAATTATTTATAAATACATATATGTTTAGTAATATATATATATATATATATACTCTTTTTGATAGGAGAGACTTGTAGCTGTTTATCCTCACTATCTTGGAGGATTTGGTGACTGTTTCTCCTCTGCATGCACATCTGCCATGATTACAAACAAGTGGAAAAGTCCTGTAGCTCCCAGCTGCCTGCACTGCCCATCCCATATCCACGTGTTGATAGTATGTTTGGATTTCACATCCCCCACCAGTTACTTCCACAGTGCCCTTGAGAGAAATTCTCACTCTCGGTGGAGAGAATCCACAGGATTAAATAAAATTAAGTCAGTGCAAATGATCTGGCAAGCCCATTTCCCACTCAGATGATTTTCATGGAGAAAGTGCTGCTACAAAAAGTACATTCCCCCTTTCTATCTAACCCTCCTTTCCTCACTAAATCAAATTTTTACCTCATCCACTCATAGAAGCAAAAAGAATGAGATCTTCTTGTCACATCTAGTCCCTGTCACTGAAAAACTAGGGAGAAGTAAACTCTGACAGTTGCTTTTCATGCTATGGAATTCCATGACGAGTGTCAGCACCTATTAGGGTGGTATGGCCTTGGTCAATGTATTTGCAGTAAAGATTTCCAGCTGAAACCTGGAAACAAAGTTTTCAAGAAACAAAGCAAACAAAACATCCAGTTTGATGTTTATTTTGGTGCTTGGCTATCAGTGGCAGAGGTGAAAAAAATCAGTTCAGCCTCCCATTGTGTGTGGATTGCTAATAAAGAGAACGTAAAAACCAATAAACATAAAGCAATCCACACTGTTACTCAAATGAATAGCCATGATCCTGGAACCAATCTAGAAGATATTCAGTAGTTTATATTGGTTTCTTTGCTTTCAGACAAAATAATAATAATTTTTTTAAAAGCGCCTTTTAAAATACCAAATACCTCCTTAAAAATCTGCTAGCTTTCTAAAGCCATCCAAATGTTTTAAAGCATTTGACATGTTTACATATTTTTCTTTCCTCTTGTCATTCTATATGCAATAGTCTGTGCCCTGCAGCAAGCAGTAGACTGAAAATGGATACTTGCAGTAGTATTCTGTCATAAAGACACTCAAAAACAGTTGGAGCATTTTCTAAGATCAGGAAAAAGCACTGATTTAAGATTATCTCCTCCTTTTACTAACTGAACCAAGGTCAGTTCAAGCATAAAATATAAATAAAATAATTTAGCTTAGAAGTGAGGCAATGATAGGCAGTTAGTAGCAGCAAAATGCGTCTGATCTTCTGAAACATGAACCCCAGGAGAACATAAGTTTTATCTGGTTCAGCTTAGCCTGTTTATTACTGGAAACACTGGTTTCCCTCTGAGCTCTGAGAAGCAGCTTTTCTCCCCCTGACTGTTCTGAAATGTTTATTCCACTATTGAATTGGTTTAGCTCTTCTCAGCCAAGGCTTAAAAAAGGGATGTTCAATATTCTCTAGTGAAACAATAGGCAATGATAAGAAAGAGAATAAGTTGTCATAATGATGCAGTTCTCAAAGTTTCATAGATCCCTGATCTTCAATACAAAAGGCATTATTTAGATTGGAGAGGCCAGTTACAGACCTAAATGAGCAGTACTATGTAAGCACCGATACAAGAGGTGGTAAGTAATTCAAATTAATATAATTCAGGAGTATTAGTTTGATTGTGTGACTTGTGAATTAGAAAAAAGAAAACAAAAAGTAAGAACTAGACGGACTTTTGAGATACAACGTAGCAAGAAATAAAAGTATTCTAAAAAAGATGGGTCAATAATTAATTATACCAGCTCCAAATTACTAATTAAAATAAGGATCTTCCTTCTGGGGGAGGCCAGTAGAATTTTTTATACATATTTTTCTCATGTTATGTAAAAACAGAGAATACATAAACCATTAACGTATTTTTCATTACATTTTTTTCCCCTTCTCCCTAGGTAAATCTTAAAAAAATTGAATGTGCATTTGGCCATGGGATGTTACAATTTATTTGCATTTAGAACTTTTTTTCTTCTGCCCACCCAATTACTCCAAGGGAAAAAAAAAATAAATTCACTTTCAATTTTTGTGACCACTAGAGAATAAAATTAGAGGTATTCATAGAGCAGAACAAAGAGGACAATTGTACATCCATGTATCAATTACTCCCTGACTGATCAGGAAACTACCTGATTTTCTTTAGAGCAACGAAAAAGGGAACAAAATTCAGTGTACCCCATTTATCGTAGTCACGGCATTACCTTTACTCACCAGTAAAAGTATTTGGGGTTTACCAACTAAAGCCACAGCAGTAGAGAGCTTCCTCTTTGTGCCAGCACTGTACGTCCTCACCAGTTTGTCAGCATGGGCATTGAGGTGTAACCGGTTAACAAGGTCCTCTGCAACCTGTGGTTTAGAAATTTGAAGGCCTGCAAAGATCAGTCAGATTAGGTAGCCCTTGTGTTTAGGCTGAAAGAACATTCTGTTCATGCATATAAAGCAAATGGACATGGTATTTCCTTGTTTATCCCAACCTGCTGCGTTGGGATGTTAAACACACACAAAAAGCTTCTCTGAGACCTCACAGTTCTCCACAAAGGATAAGGATTTTCTCATACAGAAAATCTGACTTTATCATTGCTTGGAAGAGTCATTTGTATTCCATTTGTATCCATAGGTCAGTGATCTAAAATGTCTCTCATTTCACTCATTATCCAGTATTTATTTGATCAAACCTAGTAGAGACTGAAAATCCAAGAGATAAAATTCTCCATTGGCCACAAAAAAGATGAAAATGTCAGAAGAGCGTGACATAGGTCAAGGATTTAGAGTTTCTTAAAGACAAAATCTAATGGAGTTAAATTAACATACCTTTGTAATAACTGAGAGGGGTAAGTTGACCCTAGCTGGTTTGGGTTTAATTACTTAAAGAATGTGTGATCTGAGCAATCATGTGTTCACAGCTGGAGAAAAATGTTTATGCCATCCCCTTCAGCCTGTCTTTTCCTGTCAGAGACAGTTCCAACATACAAGGGTCTGTCATATACTGGTGCTAGAGAATTTTAAATGTAGCAACAGCCTTACTCCATCTGTATCAGCTATCACTGCTGGACCATCCAGGGAGACCTGCAAAAACATGAGGGACACAGCAGGAACTTTTCTGCTCCCTACTGCCAAATCCACCCTGCAAAGCAGCAAGTGTTTAGTGGTGTGCTCCTGGGGGGCTGTATCATCAAGGGGTGATCAACTTTGCAACAGAGCAAGCATGTCTTCAATCTGTATGCATGGAAAGCTGGGATAATCTTGTAAAACAAGTAGTTGCATGGTGGTCCGTTGCCCAAGATCAATGGCCAGAGCACCCCCAATGGTTTATTCTCTTTGTTGCCTCTGTGTTGCCTTCAGCAAAAAGCAAGGAAGGACTGAAAAATTGGTCATATCAGATAGACAGTCTCTAATTAATTCAGAAAATCCAATAGGGAAGCCAATTGAGTAAACAATATTGTGAATTAATATTCACTATTCACCCCAAAAATACTGCCACAAATACAATATTTTTATAAGAGAGTTTTATACAAACTCCTTTGGAAATGAGCAAGATATTTGTGATATTTGGGTTTTGTTTTTTTCACTTCCAAATACAGGCCTCATTATACAACAAAACAACCCATAAGTAAAGTCCTCTAAAGCATATGGGAGACATCTTATCCTCTCCCCTAAACTGACTTGACTTTGCTACCACTGGTGAGGCATAAATCTTACTGACAGCAGGATTATCCTCCTACACATCCACCAACAAACACAGAATTACAGAGAAAAGCTCATAAAAAATTAAGATCAGAAAGTGAAAAAACGTCATCTCGTGTTTACACCAAAATTAACATATGTTGAAAACTACACTAACTTTCAAGACTCCGTAAACACTAAGCAAAAGAGGCCTATGAGTCACAGCTGAAATATAGTAAAAAAGTACCCTTTAGCTATGACCAAACCCACTGTTTATAAGACTGCTTTGAAAAGTTATCAAAACTCTAAGTCAACAAAATAACATTCTTTTAAAGCAACAATGAAAGCCTCATGGGGAAGTATTTAGAAGGTCAATGAGTAGTGCCAGAGAAAGAAGAAAAAAACATTCAAGTTAGCTGGGGCTTTTAGTAGTCTGTAGCCCCCAAGGAGACTCAATCACATGTCAGTTATGAGCATAATGCTCTTTACAGGGAGCAACATTAAAAAGAACCGACTTTGCAAGATTTATAATTCTACAGATAGAATCTTCCCCTCTCTGGTATCTACTCAAGCATTTAGTGCAGATACTCATGACTACAACATCTCCTGTTTTGTACAAGGAGAGAAAGACTGGCAAGTTTTCTGCTGTAGGAATTTTTCAAGATAAGGTTTACTTTTTTAAGACAAGGTTTATTTAAGGCAAAAAGAGAGGAGTGGGAATCATTTTATAGTACCCACTTTGCTGCTGCTTTAATGTGTAGAACTTGCAAGATAAACCTTGCAGATCATCACAGTGTGTACCACAATATGGCTTGATATCTTTGCTGTAAAACATATCAAATTAAAACAGATTTGGAGCTGAATCACATCAGCAACATAAAGGCAAAAGGAATGGCCAGCTTTCTTATGTTTTTCCCTGTTGCACCTAAAAAAAACCCCCTCCTATTCCCACTACTCTCCTCAACTCTTGCATTTCAAAGGAGCACTGCAGAATATGCTTCAGCAAATACAAGAATATAGAGCTCATTCTTCTTTCAAGAGGTGACCCCAAAACATTTTCTCTTTTCTTTAATACATATCAGAAGATTTGCAATAATAAGTCTCAGCTTCATCACTATAACCTAAACAACAGGGAAACAGTAATTTCAATTAGATTAGAAATATTACATATTAGGTATATTGTAGAAGAGCTCCATTATAACTTCATTTATCTGTATAACCAGTAACACAGTATATTATAAAATAAATATGAAAATCCCTCCTAAACTACTTTAAATGAAAGTCAGAATTGAATATATGACTAATCTTTAGATACAGATACACATAATTATCCCAGAGATTTACAGTTCTAATGGTTTCCTTCCTTTAGTGACTGTGAGATATATATACACAAGCACCTTCTTTCTCTCCTTGTCATATTCATCATGATGTTGTTTCTGGTTTCAATTACTTTCAGCAGTGAAGTGTGAGGACATATACCAGTTTATTTAGCCAGTTGGTAATACTGAGGCCAAATTAAAAGACACAGAGTTATACAAAAATACATGCATTGTGAGTGCACTTGAACTATAAACATGTTTCACATCTAGTCATGGCTGTAGTAATGTATTTAAACTCCTTCCTTCCTCCCTCCACTGGCAAGAAAGATTATAACAGAATTTATATCTATCAGCTTATTTTCCAGTATTCCTTAAAATTACTCACTTTTCTCCCATGAACTATAAAATATTTAACAAAAGTTTTTCCTAAAATTAATTTGGGCTAGTTTACCTAGGTTTGGAATAGGCATTGGAATGAACCCTTCAATCTATAACATCTTAATAAAATCCTCCAATACTTTGTGGAGTTCCTAAAGACTAAATTAATTTCAGAAGAGTCTGTAAGGCAACTTGACTCTGTACACACATGCTAATATCTTTGGGAGTAAAGGTTAAAGTAGGCTGGAGTTAATGAAGACTCAGTCTATTCAAAGACTAGAAACATTATAGCATGTCTATCCTTACCTGGAAGGCGATATCCATCAGTCTATTAGTTTTCCATCATTTCTGACACAGTAAATACAACGCATAACTTCTTGCTGTTTTTTTAACAAATCCTTATAAAGCAAACCTGACCCAATACTGAAAATGTGTATCATACTAAGTACAAATGATAATAAGCATAGGTTGAATTCTAGAGTCATCTGAAAAATAACTATACACGTACAAAGCAGTAATTCAATGTGTCAGGTTTTGAACATCCTAAATAGTAATCATTCATCAATTCCACACCAAGCAGTATTCATTTGGTTTCAGAGTAAATTCAGAATTGTTCGTTTTCTTACATTTGTAAAGTGTATACTTGGTCACACTTCTGGGGGACAACAGTTCTTTATCCCAGAATCTCATGAAACTGTACACACAAATTCTGCTTGGGTCCAAAAAAAAAAAAAAAAGCAAACATACAAAGAAAAAATGAATTCACAAATTCCTGTTTTCAGCACCTATAGAATATAACATATAAGGAAATCAATGAGATTCTAGAATCAGTGCAAAAATCTACCTGGAGAGTTTATGTAAAGAGAAAGCATACTGATGTTCCAAGAAGTTGCCTCAGAAGGCCTCATGAAGCTTCTTTTGAGATTTGCAACACAAATTTTAATGTTAATGAAGGGTGTCATTTAATGTTGTGTTAATAATTTTAATTTTTTAACAAGTTGTGTGCTGTCTTTTGGAACAATTTGAGATATAGAAAGTTGATATATTAAAGAAATAAAAATAAGAATTAAAAGTACTATGCCAAATCAGTACCTGTCTAAATAGCCCAAAATCTTACTCTAACTTTTCCAATTTTGCAGCAAAAAGAAACTTTCAGGGCAGATTTGTGAAGTATAGCAAAACTTCACATTACATGTAAGGCTTAATATTGATAGCAAATGACCCATTTTTCTCCTCCTTTCCCATTCATTTAATTACTGTTTTGGAACATTAAGTGCACTCAACTTTATGTCAGGCACTTAACTCCTGCTGCTGATAAATCTGTCTAGCAAAGGATTTGGTCCTTGAAATTAATGATTCAGTAGACAACTTAGCAGCAACACATCCTGTAAGTCACCTGCCTCCTCACCAACTTACTGAAAAACAAAGTAAATGTACATTTCTTCCAATATCAAACCAATGTACTCTCTAGAATATATGCCTATGCATATTAGCATAAACACTCACTGGTAAACATTCAGAGCCAGACTTGGAGCGCAGGATCATAGGCAGGAGGGAATGATGAGAAAATAACAGCTTACATTTCCATACAGCTGTTATTCCAAAGCATTTCCAGGCCTTATTTCCTTTATAGGCAGCTAATACACTCACTTTCTCCAGGCACCAGCCATTTCTGAGTTAGAGCACAGCAGCTGTTGAACACTTGACAGCAGTGCCACACAGTCAGGAAGGCCTGCTGACAAAAACATTTGTTTTCCTCTGAGATAGCTGCATTTCAGTTTTGGATGAAGGTAAACAAGAGCAGCTAAATATTATTTGCAGGGATGCTTTGATGCCTTGATCACAAGCATATGGCAACAAAGTCTGCTCTGCAATCTATGCAAACAAAAAATTAAGACAACTGAAAGGAAGAATGATCTCTGTATCACAAATGTGACAGTAAGGCACAGAAGGCTGCCTATAAAGAATAGTCTAAGCCCACATCTAGATCATCTAAGGTCCAGAAAAATCAGATTATTAACATTTCTCTCAGTGCACCACAGTAGCATAACTCATCTCTAAATGAATGATTTTCATCCATTTGAAGTGTGATGTGTGCATGACTTAGTACACCAGTTGAGGAACTCTTCCCCAAATGGTCTTGAGAACGGACATTGCAGTAGCTGTCTACTAATTGCCCAGAGAATACCTGGATCTGATCATAAAGCGGAAGCTCTCAGGCACACTCATTATTCCTAAGACTTCTGCATTTGAAGTGGAATTTGTGAATGCCAGATATTTCAGAGCAAGAGAACTGTTCTCACAGTCTACAGAAAAAGCATACAAAGCCAAGTTACCCTTCTGGACCCTCACAAAATGCAGGCAGGAGACAGCATTTGCAGCAGCATTCATTTACACACACACAAGAAGCGGGACACTCTGCAGGGACAACACAGAAATCTCTTGGTACTGCCCCTCATATCACAACCTAGAAACCTTCCCAGGCACCAAAGAAAATCTTGGTGCCGCATGGGACAGTTTGCTACGAAATCCAGCCCCTTAAGCACACCACAGATTTCTCTCCATTCTCAAGCTTCCACATAGCTCCTGATCCTGTTCCTCATCCACCAAAACAGTTGCTGCTGGGAAGCCAGATGACCTGAAAGAGTCACAAATCAAGCAGTGACAGCAGGATCGATGTCCAGATGCACACATAGACACGCTCCTGGTGTTGGAAGGGCTTGCAAACAGTGCAGGATTCAAGCACTAGCAGTCCATTTTAATACATGGATCAGTTCACACTTCTCAAAGCCTGTCTCCAGTTGTGTGCAGATGAAGTATTACCAATAAAAATGTGTCTGCCAGTGCCCCCTGAATAGCTTTTTCCTCACACCTGTGAATACTAAAATAAAACAATAGCTAAGAGTTTGCAACTTCGGGAGCCAAAGTCGTACAGCACTAGAAGCCCTACTCAGCTCTCACTCAAAGACACCTCTCCTGGAAAATTATGAAAATGCTAAGGCAGGAAAGCTTAAAAGCCATGTTTAGAGCATTTTAAGAGCACTGGTGCATGATTAAAGAGTACGACTTTAATTCCTGTTTTAAATTACACCTAGAACTAAAAGAAGTCGATAAGACATCAATAAGATGTATGGATATTTACAGCATCCTTTTGAAGGAATACAAAGCTCTAGAGGAGATGTTGCCAATTTCGTGCCTATTAAAGTGTCCTGACAATAGATGCTAGCGATGATAGGGTTTTAGCCCAGCTGTTAGAGACGAGATGTCAGTTCATGGGGAAAACAGGTAATTACAGTTGAGGGGTTTAGTGCAATAACAATTATCACAATATATTTCTTTTAGATTAAGGGAAACATTCAAGTTTTCAGTACTCTGCTAGTAATCAGAAGAAAAAGCTACAACCAACAACTTACGAAAAGCAAACAACTAACCAAAAGACTATACAATGATTTCTAAGCAGACTGCAAGAAATGTACTGTTAAAACAGGTGAAAGTCCAGCTAGGCAGGATACTCCCCAAGACAGAGGTCAAAGACTTGCAATTCTCCCCAGGCTCTCATCCAGGAACACCCAAATGATCAGCTTAAGAATTTTTAAGTAAAACTTCAAAATATTTCCTGTCCTGATGCTATTATCATGACCCAATGGCAGCTATTTCTGAATACTCAATGTCCCATGCAGGAATCATACCTTTTTCTGGAGTGATATCTGTCTGCTGAGGAAGAAAAAAAAGTTCCAGAGAACGATATACAATCGCATACAATCAAGGAAAAGATTGTAAAGCACTTATCAGACCCTTCAGCAACAGCCAGGAAATTGCTGGGTAGGTGGGGAAAAAAAAAAGATATTTCTATTTATGCAGTTTAGCTTCTGGAAAAATGAAAGAAGGACAACAGGCAGCATTCAGGTGGTTACAAGGGCAGTACTAGAGCCATTACTACTACTTGGGACCAATCTATATGGCAGGAATTGAGAGATACCAATTTCATATCATAGTCCAGTTTTCTCATGTTAATAGAGGTACAATTAAGCAGAAAAGACTAAGCTGCTCAAGTCAGGTCAGGTTGTAAACTTCCATCTGCTGAGTCAGAAACACTCTTCCCCCCATTTTACACCTCACCCCTTTTGGAGGGGGGAACACAGGGCACCACACCAGGCTAGGAAGCAGAGTGTGTGTGTGTGTGAGTGTGTGTGTGTGTGAGAGAGAGAGAAATGTCAACAAGGTGTAGAAGCTGGGAAAGCTCTCTATCTACGTGGCAGGATACTAATTTTATAACACTACTCAATTATCATATCTAAAGGTTGCATTCAATCTGAGAAATGTCCATACCCAGAACTTCCCTTGGGACCGCCCCATGGCACGCCTCTCTGGAATTGAGTTGGAGGTCTTAAGACCCTTACTTCATCCTTTATCATCATCTTCATGCCACTTTGTCATATTGGAGCTTCTCCAAGGTTGCTTGGCTTTGCTTTCTTGTTTTGACTGACATGATATCTAATTGTCTTAGCTCTGGTACATGTTTCCCAGGCATGGTGTTCCAGCTATTATCTGACCTTTAAGACAGCTAGCACAGGGTTAGAGGTTGCTAGCTACTCTAAATATAAGAAACTACATAGAAGTATAAAAATCCACAAATTCATGAAAACCCTAAGGCATCAGTGTAGTTAATTTCTGTTGTTGGCTGACTGGTTGCCTCATTGCAGAAAAAGGGCACAGTTTGCTGGTCAGCATGGCTACACCCATACCTCTAAACTCAAAACCTCTCAGTGATATTCCCAGATATTGTCAACATCTATTCTAGTGAGTTCTTAAAACATTTTCTGACATGACTTTGGCCTCTTGTCCTTGGACAGCCCCAGGCCTGGTATGGCAGCTGGAGCGTTTAAGCAACTGCTCTCAGCACACAGCTTGAATGTAGCTACCATTTTGTGAAGTTTAAAACAGTAGAGTGCTGACAGCTCCCATCTCAGCACCCAGATGTTTCATTTATTTATACAGAATCATTCAACAATTTTTAATTTCTTCAGAGTTTAATGCCATCTTAGAAGAAAAGAGTTTTGCAAAGGTACATGACTCAAAATATGTAGTGTTCTATCCCAGTTCTCTGTGTGATAGTGAAGGTGTTAACCATTCATAAATTTAATTTGTTTTAATCTTTTATACCCCAGATTTTATTTGCATTAATGTTATTTACTATCCACAGTGTTTTGAACTGGCATAACAGACAGAAAAAATCCACATTATTTAAATAAAACAGTAGTAATGAAAAACCTTATTACTAAAACTGTTAGATATTAGATAGTCGCTCATGTTAAAAAGGTACAATTATTTTATAACCCCCCAGCCCAACCTGGCTTCAGCTCCATCTGCAGACCTGTTGTGGATAGTTACCTTGTGGATATCCTCCTTTGGAATTCCACGCAGTGTGCAGTAATAATAAAGATGCTCCCAACCCGTTAAAAGTTCATCCAGGGCATCCTGCTGGGGACAATAACCAACGAGAATGCCTTCAGAGCTGGCAGACAGTATGTCCATTTCAGACCTGTTTAAAGAAAAAGACTTGAATGTTGCTTTAAATAAAGCATTGCCCTGGGTTTCAACCTTGGGATACAAACACACAGAGCCTTAAGTCCATAGATAGATGAGTTTGAGTCTCTTCACCACAATTACTTCCTGCAGTACCACCCACACACAATGCACGCTTTTTTGTCTCTTTTGGGTTAGCACTGCCACCTCTGCATCACTGCTGCAACAGCCTGTGTGTGTGTCAAGGTCAGCAGAGCAACACAGGAGGAAGACAGACCTGTAAGAATTAATTGTCACCAGGTTTATCTCCCTTAACTCTTTGGTAGAACTTGCTCTAAGGAGACACGTTTCAAACTACATTGTGTTCATGCTTCATGTTATGCCATATCCAATATTATATTCATATTGATCACATTCAATATTGAAGGGGCAGGACTTGAGAGAGAAGGAAATGTTGCTGTGTATTCTTTGTGTGTCTGTACCCACACGTACGCATGCATGCATTCTCCAAACAAGAGTAAAAAAACCCACAGGATATTAAAGCTGACTAGCTTAAAAGACAATACAGGACAAAGTATAAAATGATCCTGATTTAAGAGACTTTGGACTTCACTTTGTAGCTGTACAGCATTACTTGAAATTACATTCATTGCTAAGAAGCAAGCTTGATTGCAAGGGCGTCTCATTACCCATAATGACACTAAATCTACCCTATTTATTCCAACGTCTAATTTAACACTTGATGTTGATTTACATGTACAGAAAGACCTGTCAAAATGAAGATACTTGACAATAAAATAATCTGAGCTTTTGAAAGAAAAAAGTTTTCAAAAGGTTCTGAGCAACAGAATGGTTTTCTCCTTACTGGTTTTCTACGTTTTTGATGAAGTGTACTAAATATATGATTAATCATTTAGACACAAAGTAAATAGATTAACTCCAGGATCTACAAATACCAGCACTAGTGAAAATATAAATATGCATCTCCTGTTAGCAAGATTCAGAAGTCTGGGGAGAAAAAGAAAACACAAATTCTGTACTTTACATAATGAATCACAACATCAAACTATATTTTAATGCTATCAAATGATAAATTAATGTGATTATTACAAAATTTGATGTGGACTAATTAGAATGGTCCTTTGCTCTTAATGGCAAAGATATAAAATCTTAGTATCTTTGTTGGTTTGAATGGTCCAAGGAAGTTCCTGTAGAGACCTCTCTAAACGAAGAGTTAGGAAAAAGTAGGATGATAGGGGAAAGATGATACCAGAAATGTAATTCCTTACCAATTTCTATCCACTTATGAGTTATTTTAAATGAAGTATATACAGAATCTTTACTGTCTCAGTTTCCAGCCATACCTAAATCAAATTAAATCATTTTCCTAAGGCAATCTTTACCATAAGATATGGATTGATTATTGCCAACCTTTTTGCATAACCAGTCAGAAGCAGTGGATTCCTTGTTTAATGAACTCTAACACAGTGAAACATTATCCCCAGTGAAATATTCTCTGTGTGCTGTTGAACACAGAGAGATGTGTCTGAGGTTTGTTTTATTAGGAAGATTCATGCACACTCACAAGGTTTTCTTTTGGGATAGCTGCTGTCTTTTGAGAAAAAAGAGACTGGGCTTTTGATAATATGCCAAGTTCAGTCACTAGGGAACAAAACACACTCAGGGGTAGTTTCAGGGACATTTACTTAGCATGAACCCTGTAGCTGGTTATACACACCGAGTCTGGAATGGGTCCCTACCACAAAGAACAAACTTTATGTATGGACAGCTGCAAAAAGAGCCAGACTTCTAATGTTCTTTAGCTAGAACTATATTAGACCATAGTTACTCAGTCTGCATCAGGAAATAGAAACTGTCCCCAGTGGTAATTGTCCACACATGATTTTAGTGTTGTGCCTCCATGAAGCACCCAGTCTTAGGTGAACAGTATTCCATCCACTGACCTTTAGCTTCCATAAAGGAAGGGCACAGTAAGAATACATAGTTTAATATTTTTACTCAGTTTGATCCTTCTCTTACAACTTTATCCATTAGTGCTGACCTTGAACACTTAAAGAGTTCCCATTAACACAGAGATTCTACTGTACTCACTAAAGCTGTCATAGACCTTTCCACCTCCCTCCTCCCTTTCATCTCTGTATCTGTCAGATCAGAAAACAATCCAACCAGAAGGGAAAAAAGAAAAAAAAAAAAGCCACATCAGAGTTCTGATCTTTTATTCAGAATTTTTTTTCTTTATTTACAGTATAATGCCTTTTCTTTCCCCAGCAATATCACCGCATAGATTTCTGAATCAAATTGTTGGACATCATCCTTCAGTTTTGTTTAGCCAGGTCTTAAGCTTTTTGGGAATATATAAACATACATATATATATAAATAGATATATGTTTGTATATAAACAATAGATGAAAGAAGACCCATGATAATTTTCATTTATTTAGTCATAGCATGATAGCAGAAAACCTTTTCAGTAAATGATACACTCTAAATGCTTTTGTCTTTTTTTTGTTTCTGATTCCATTGATTAAACTAATTGTAAACTGTTTTTTTCTTAACAAACATTTTCATATATGCTGTTATAAGAATCAAATTAGAAATTTTTAAAAAATATTTTCTGAAATATAGATTAGCATGCAGCAAAATGCTGATTTTTTTCTCAAGCTAGAGAAAAATACCCATTTGTTTTCTGCCCTTTTATTATCAACATGCCAGCATTTCTCATTAGGCTATTCACATTAGAAATAAGACATGCAGAAAGAAAAAAATCAGCTCATTTTATAAATAGAGAGAAAGAACGTATAAGTACAGATTCCAACCCCTCTCAGGCTTTTTGTCCATAGCATTGTAGAAATAATGAAGTTCAGTGTAATATTTAAAAACTATAGGGAGAAAATCAGGCTTTTACACTAATACAGAACTTTCTGTATCATTATAAAAACACTGTGTAATTGTTATGTTTAAATTCTGTTTGTAAGTTTGGTTGCATCTCCTGATCAAGTTAAGACATAGAACTAACATGGAACACAAGGCTCTCCCTCATTTTTCTCCTTCATTTTTAGACTATGTTGTTATCTCAGTCAATACTTCCACCTGCTAGTTATTTTTTTCTTTAAACTGGAAGAGCTCCAACAGATACCAACAGAACATGTCCAGAAAACTTTATATTTTAAATAAAATTTTAAAGTTGCATTTCTAGAACTCCTCTAGAAAAGATCAACAAAATGTCTAGCATGCTCAAGAAAAATAGCAGAGTCTAGCAACTGAAGCATGGAAAAATTTGTATTCCATCCCTTTCTAAGTACTTTGGTGAGAATTACGATATTTGGGTGCAAATCATCCTGACAAAAGTCCAGGGCTCAAGAAGACTTCCCTCAGTTTGAATCACTCATCTTACAGGTTTGAGCTATCAATGAAAGAATCTTTTAAGATACTGGGGATAATAAACTAAAATCTGAGTGAATAAAATTTTTGATTCAAAGTTGTTCCTCCACTGATCATTTCAAGACTTTTTACATCAATCCATTTATTCCATGCATTTAAAGAAATCTCTGCAGCCTGATTACAGCCCTGAAGGCTATATGGAAGTGGTATGGGGCACTCCAGTCAGAAAGCTTTCGCTGGCACTAAAAAGAAACCAAAACACTGGAATGAGTCAGAATGATCTTGGATAAAACCTGCTGTCTTCTCCTGCATAAACTGGAACTGTAGTTTCCAGAAAGCTAGGCTAGTTATTACAGAGCCTAGATATTGTTCTCATTTGTTATAGTGGTTACCAGCAACATCACTTAAAGGTGGTTGTGGGCTGGTGTCCAAAGGTAAACTTCAGTTTCCAGAGACAACTTAGTACCTTTCCTATCAGCCTTATGGCTGTTTCTGGAAAACATTGTTTCAATATTGACTCCACTGTGCACTTTGCTTCACTTTTGTGTGCTTCTTGGGCAGTTTTTGAATGCAGTTAAAGGCAGTGATATATATATACTACTTACAATGGCTTCTGCAGAGAGATAAATTCCATTAATTAGTCAAAATGAAATATAAATTTACAAATTGCAAAAGTACTTAGACATTACATTGTACTCTTAACTGCGCATTCAATTCAGTGCATACTAATGCTCAATTAACATTATAAAAAATCAAGGTTAAAATATAATTAATGTAACTATAGCTTCATTATAATTAAAGCAATTACACTGATATACAGTGTAAAAACAGCCATTTCAGCTATTATATTGATGTAAATTTATTCTGCCTTTCAAGTTAAGCTATTTGAATTCCACTTTTAATTATTCATCAAGCTGAATATCATACCTACCAAAAAGTCCAAGTTCTAGCTATAAAGAAATATTTTACTTGTCCCCCTTTGGAGAGCAGTTCTTTGGTCCTATGACTTTGTAATCCAACAGCTGAGAAGACTGACAATTCAAATAGGATGGGGAGTTGCTGTCATGGAGGATCTATGTGCAGTAGGAAGATGGAAATTCATGGGAGATAAATTAATTGGATGAGGAAGACTGCCAAAGGTGTCTGTCCTCGGTGGGGCACCTCATGAACAAGATGAAACCTGATTTATCTATTTTTTCACATATGCACCCCACTACACTCTAAGTATGAACTTAAAGTCAACCCTATTCAGCAAAGTACAACAGCAAATACTGCAAAATAGAGAGCACCAAAAAGGCAGACAAACCACCAGTCACATTATTCATTATTTTACATTGACCTTGATATGACACTTAAAAGGATTTTGATGCTCTCTTTTCAAAGCTGAGTTCAGCTCTCACTTGAGGTAGGTTTTATGACAGTCACTGAAGAAGGTTTAAACACAGGGATAGAAAGGGAAAGAAAACAAAGAATGGCCAATGGACACACCCACACACACATACACACAAAAGTGGAACAGATGTACAGTATCTGCTGATGCATCAGCCCAGCAGACATTCAAAGACTATGAAGACTCACTTTGTTCTCCTTTATTTTACTACTTTGTTAAGTGTCAGCTTTTCTTTGTACATATTTAATGCAGACTGCTTCAAGCTATTTGACAGAAAAAGTAACTACAAAAATGTTTACAGTTTTATACACTACCTTTCATTTAGCCAGCTCCCACACTGGTGGCAGTATAGTTATGACAGTAGAGCTAAGCGTGAACTAATTCGAGCCCATTTGTACTCTTAAAGAGGAATAGCTGTGCTACAGAGAACACAAAAAACCCCTTCTAAATGTCAAGCAGACCATGCAGTTAACTATTATACATATTAAGCTTCACAACTCCTTTTTTTGTTGTTCAAAAACCAGTAAGCCTCCTAATGTCTTAGAACACCATACTTTATAAATACAGGGAAACAAATTTTATTAAAATACTCTCTAATAATTTCCACTTTTGTTTTTAATATTTCTGCTCTTTATGTAAGATGCTGATGGTACTGTGCTATCAGTATGCTATTTCCACATTTTGCAAAGGAATTGTCTCAATGCCGCTTGTTTGTTCGGAACTCTTTAATATTGGGGTTGCAAATATCCCTAATATGGAGACACACATACAAGTTGTTACTTGTTTTTATGTTTCATTTGCACAGATATGTCAATGATAATGGCCATGTTAATGAGGTACACAAAATAATAAAAAGGCAAAATCTGTGAATGGCATTATCTCCACAAGGTTGGCTGTGAGTGGTGACAAATTCCCATTAGTTCTCTTACTGTTATGTCATAACAGTTACAGCCAGAATGGGTTTGCAAACATTATAAGTTGCCTAAAAAGATTTTCTGCAGGGGATATGAAAATTTTAAAAATCAGTTTTTTTATAGACTACTCAGCTTGTATGCTATAAATGTGCGTTTGCCACATAAATCATCAAATACAAAGTTTAGACACATAGTGCAATTAAAATGTCTGCTTAATTTGTAGTGTATCTAAAGGAGAAAACCATGATAAAAGCAGATAATAAGCCTTCCCTTCCTTGAAAGCATGTCCTCATCAAGAATAATGCCAAGAAACACAGATTTTCAGAAAAGATGAAGTTGGCTCCAGTATTTAATAAACCTTTCCACTTAATAACACCCCAACTTATGAATCCCAGTGATACCAAAAAATGTTTTATAACATCCAGCTCTTATGCTTTTTACTAAGCTTTTGTTATGAAAACAGACACAGTTTTCTCTCAGATTCTTAGGGAAAAACTTGGGTTACTTTGGTGGTATTAAACACTCAGTAAACAAACAACCTAGAGGCCAACAAATCTTTTAAAAGAACTTGAAGATGTAGTGAATCTGCTCTTATGCCCTGTTAAAAAGGCAATTGCTTCTAAAATGTATAGTTTTCTTATTTTCTTTGAGAAGTAGCAGGAGTTCTCAACACAACTTGAATGTCAGTGTGTGAGGCTCTTTCTATATAAACCCATGCACTTCAAAGATATTTTATATTGACCTTCCAAAAATTCTTCTTTGCATTGAACATGTGCCTTTGAATAAGCTCATCCTCCATTTCTAGACATCATGTTTTTCAAAGGTGCAATAACTGTCCAATAAAACTCAAGGCTATTTTCAGTGCACCTGCCTCAAAGAGATATTTCTGGCTTAATTTTAAATTCAGTGAAATGGTTACAATAGCAATCAGGAAAATGTACATATGGATTTGTTTGGATTGACTGTTTGTTTGCTTTATTTGTTTGTTTTTAAACCAGGAACTTTCAAGCATAATTATTTAAGGAAATGGGATCTATTATGAATTAAGGATTTTCTGCATGGATTTAAACCAGTCAAGTTCTCCAATATTTATAATAATAATTTTGCATACTCAATTGTTTTATCATGAAGAATGCATCATGAATGTAGGTTAAGGTTAGATATTAGGAAGATATTCTTTACTGTGAGGGTGATGAGGCACTGGAACAGGTTGCCCAGAGAAGTTGTGGATTCCCCATACCTGGAAGTGTTCAAGGCCAAGTTGGATGGAGTTTTGAGCAACCTCCTTTTGTGGAAGGTGTCCCTGTCAGTGGGAGAGGGGTTGGAACTAGATGATTTTTAAGGTCCCTTCCAAGCCAAACCATTCCACGACTCTAGGAAAGATCCACTAGATTATAGTATCTGGTCCTTTCAGGACCACAGGGGATAAAAGGTGTTTTCTTTCCTTTCAAACCCCAAAGAGCTGGGATTTACATCCAAGCTGCTGCCCAACTATTTTTCAGGAATACCTATCAGAGGTCATGTCTTTATGGAAACTTTTTCATTACATAAATTTCAAACAAAGAAGTCTAGATCTGCTGACCAGCAAGTGTTCTGCACCTGTGACAACTGTTTTCTTCAGCTCACTGTCCTCTCTTCTCTGTGCCAGGAACACCAGGCTTTTGAGCACACTACCAGAGTAAGAAATGGAGAAGATTTCTTACCATAATATTCCCTTTTCTTTCATTATCTCATGCCTAAATGCAAATCAGTCCATGTAGAAGTCCCTGGAATGAGCAATTTCAGTCATTCTTCAGCTGCTGAGGAAGGGTTGTCCAGACCTTGGAGTTACCATCTCAGCTGTGAAAGAGCCAATGGACTTGCCCCCTAGTGATTTTCAGTAGTACAACAACACAGCGTGCTGCGATCTGTTCAACAACACTTGCCAAAATATGCAGCCAGGAACAAAGGCAGGAATGACAAACATTTCTTCTCACAGCCTCTAAGTTGTTTGTTTCCCCAAGTTTATTTACTATGTATCGACAGCTCTTGCTGTTGCCTTCTTGATTTGGTGCTAAGTTTTGAAAACCTGTGAATCTGGGTTTTACGCTCATTTCAGCCACTTCAATCAAAAAAATCTTTATTGACACCACCATAATAGAGGGTCATAATTAATGTTGTCACGGGTATTTTGTACACTGAAATGCAACTGTCTAAGGCTTTTTCTCAAGCCGCCTACATGTGTCAAATTCTATTACCTATATTTTAGTCTATGGTAAATAACATTGCATCTTAATATATGCTTTCATGTTGGATTTATGAAATGCGGTATGGAAAATGAAAGTAGCACACATAATGTCCAGGGAGAGTGTTTAACCTATTGTCAAAGGCCAGTAGCACATTAAAGTTGACCTCAGAAGAGTTTAGCCACAGGTACATAGCAATACGACTAATAAAAGGAATACAGGCTTTGTCAAATTGTTTTAGAAATTTTTAAAAACTTTTCCTTAGGAGTTCTGAAAAAATAAATCATGCAGTCAGCAAACAGTGTTTGCTGATATACAGGATGATTATGTTCTTATAACTTTATATTTACTTTCAAGTGGGTGTTAAAATTTTGGAATTGTCACACCAGATCAAATAATTTGTCCAGATACAGACCTGGTACCACATTGCACAAGGAAGCCATATGCAATTCATGAATGCACAGGTGGGACCAAAGGCAAGTCCCATTAAAATCTACAGTAAAATACCCCTCAATACCTAAAGCAACTCTGGGAGCTTAAATACTGCCCTGATGGCAACATTTTATAAAAATAAATTATTACAGATTATTTTATTTCTCTAAATCTCAAATCCTCTTCAGACTCATGTTATAAACTTCTGACCTCCATCATATTCCACTACAAAGCCTTTCACCAGTTTCAAAGAACACCAAATATTAATTTTTACCTAATTTTGAATCACTTTTGTTATTTTTGCCATTGTTTAATATCTGAAAAGTTGTGTCTTTTCTGGGAAATTGTGAATTAAAACAACCATCTAAAATTCTCTCTAACCATTGTAAAGGCTCACTCATTCCATTTCTTATTCTTTTCAAGAATAATTTTTCCAAAATCTCTTTTTTAAAAAAAATTATTCTTGCTTTACGATTAACAATTTTTTGATGATTTGCTATAAAAGATCATGAAAAATCACTGTGAAATATAGAGGCAATGCTGTCCATTTTCAAAGAAGTGCAAACTTTCCAGAAAACTGAATTTTGCAATGACTAAAAGTACTTAGTCTTTGAAGTTAAATCTGCTGATCATTATCTTTGTAAAGAAGTGAGAAAATACTGACCTAGGAAAGCATTTTATTTCTAAACCAAAGAAAAGTAACTTTCCTTTTTGGAAATTGAAAAATGCTTCCTTTAAATTAATTAAACCCTTGGCCTTTCCTTGTCCAAAACACTTATTTTGAAAAGTACGTTATCTAGGAAAAGAGAGGTTTTTAAAGTGTTAACTAGCCCAGAATACATTTATATATATATAAAAAAATATATATATACATATACATTTTATAACTGACTAAAAAAAAAACTTTACTTCCCTTCCAATTTTACTGGGAAAAATGATAAATATTGGTTACAAAGTCCATTATTCATTTATGACCCCTTCAAAGTCAGCCTCAATCTCACCAACATTGCCTCTTATCCTAATTACACAGCATATTGATCAAGTAATTAATTAATGCCTTTGAAGCACATAAGAAAACTTTTAAAAAATACCAACTTGAAGCACTGCTCATCAGCCTAATCCCAATAACCTTTCAATGAAGCACCAGTATGGGAGTTATATTTCCATGAATCTGAATCTACTGTATGTTGAGATTTTTTTGTTACAGTTTTAAAA
Organism: Sclerurus mexicanus; assembly: GCA_013396755.1. Lineage (NCBI taxonomy): Eukaryota > Metazoa > Chordata > Aves > Passeriformes > Furnariidae > Sclerurus > Sclerurus mexicanus. The sequence continues at coordinate 166,763 of VWZF01000477.1, read as the reverse complement.
GGATGTATGTTAAGGCTTCTTAGAGTCTACTTTTTTTGCTACCATACAAGATTTTTCTCCATTAACAGAGCTTTCAAACAGAATAAATAATGCTAAAATGTTTTTCTTCAGAGACTTAACAGCAGTAAAGCAATACACATTTGAAAGGGAACAATACAGGTCCTTAGAGTACAGTATGAAAGACTGAAGACTGCTGAGTTTTTAATCATTTAATCATTGCCATTATCAATTAGCACTATTCTGATCAAACTCTGTGTTATTTACCCAGTAGGAGTCCTGATAACAGCACGTCCTGCAGATGGGATGATATCTCCAGTCAGCATCTTAAATGTTGTGCTTTTTCCAGCTCCATTTGTTCCCAGGAGTCCAAAACACTATCAGAGATTGAAAANGTCCCAAAAAGCAAAAAACAAAAAAAAAAAAAAAAAAAAAAAAAAAAAAAAAAAAAAGAATACAAACCAACAAAAAACAGCCAATAAGCAAAACCGAAACAACAAAAACCAGGATCGAAAGCAGTTAATCTGCTATGTTGAAAAAAATAATATCAATTTTTCAACATTCTCCACTTTTCTCAGTTCCTATCATACGTCTGTAAGATACTGTATATGGATATAGTGTATGTATAAATTCCCTTTCTCATAGAAAATCAGTTTAAAAAAGAATATATATAATATTTTGATTACTCCCTAATACTTAAAAGTGACTTATTAAGGATTTTAGCCCTCCCTAGCTGAAATGAATTTATGTTTAAGCTACAATATGATTCATACTAAGTCTACACATAGCCCTTCATAACTTTTGAAATACCTGTTTCATGAGCACCCTTATTGATAGATAGGCTTTAATCAGCAATAACATCCTTCTGGTTACCTCAGTTACCCAACAGCTGATCAATAACCACTAGGATGTCACTGGACCTGCACTGCCATGCACTAATTTCTTATATCTTCCAGTTTGCTCTTAGCAACAGCAACAAAGAAAAGTCGTTTCCATCTGGTAAGTTTTGAAATTAATATCTGCAATTCCCAAAAGCATTCAAAATAATGGGGGGGGGGGGGGGAACGAACACCAAA